>JAYESD010000008.1:115520997-115840997 GCA_036927565.1 Tuctoria greenei
TGTAGAACCAAATGAAGATACTCATCAAAAAGATCCATGCCTATGGAAGCAAGAAGTGGACCGATCAAGAGATCGTCAAAAGAATGATAATGGCGTTCATGCCACGCAATGTGACCTTGTGCTCCATGATACGAGAATGTTCGATGTTCCACAAAATGACTCCCAACGAGGTTCTTGAGTAAATCATAAATCGTCAGATGATGGAGAAGGAAACTCAATATGTGAAAGATCTTGCGGAGCTTACTTCATCCAAGAAAAGGGAGGTTGACCTAAAGGCGACATGCAAGCCCAAGGAAAGGAAGTCCATGAGGTGCAAGATGATGAATACAGCGATGATGTAAGAACCAACATGGACAATGAAGAAATAGTTCACTTCATCAAAAAATTCAAACACATGATGAGGAGAAGAAGAGGTGACAACTCCAATGTAGGCAAGAACAAAGACAAAGGAAAATCCAAAGCAAGGTGAACTTGCTACCATTGTGGCAATATGGACACTTCATGATTGATTGCCAATATGAAGAGAACAACATGAAGAAGAAATAATACAAGCCACTAGAAAATAATGTTTAAGAAGAAAAAGCAAGTGGGTCAAGCACATGTTGGAATGGAGTGGGACTCAAATGATGAGTTCTCCTGTGAAGATGAATAAGAGATGGCAATAATTGCCATCAAGAAGCCTTCAATGAAGTCCACACTCTTCCCAAACTTGGGATGATGGAAGGAGCCAAACCATACTTGCCTCATGGCCAAGGAGAGCAAGAAAAAGGTCAAATCTAAACTTTCACCTTTACATTCCTCTATTGATAATGATTTGGATAGTGCTAGTGAGAATAGAGACATGTTAATAGGCATAAGTAAAACTCCATTAGCAAAAATGAATTATTAGACGAGATATTTGAGAAGGAGGGTCTTATCAATCGACAAGAAGATATGCTCATTCTCAAAAGGCAGAGATATCTTGAGGTTCAAAAGCTTCTTGAGTTTGAAAATGAGAGAATCAAGGCACTTGAGCTTGAGCTAGTTTCGAGTAAGGAAACTTGCTCGAAGCTAGAAGACTTGGATGTTTTACTCAAGGATGAACTTCCTAACTTGACTAAAGTTAACAAGATTCTTGAAGTACAAGTTGAGTCCCTCAAGCAAAGTGGCTCTTCATCCTCTAAAAGCTCATCTTCTCAAAATGTCAAGTCTACACACATTAAAACTTGCACATGTTCCAACTTGGACTCTAATTTGAAGAATGAAAGGAATATGACACAAATCAAGCATCCCTCCCAAAGTGGCATCTTTGACAAGGAGAAGATCAAGGATGCTAACGTCAAGATGGTCTTGGCTATCCTCCCAAAGTGGCATCTCCCTCCCAAAGTGGCTATTTCACAAGACCTCCTAACGTCAAAGATGGTTTTGGCTATCCTCGAGGTGAAAAGCAATATGCTAAGATTCACAGGAATGAAAGAGGACACATTTCTTTTGTTAAAGAAAATTCAGCTAAAGGTGAGAAAAAATGTTGATAACCTTCATTTAAAGGCTAAACATGAGGAATAAATTTTGTTTCATACTTTTGATGCATCATATGTACTCATGAGTAGTAGATTTGGTAGTGTTTGTACTAAATATGTCGGGCCGCTCCACAAGAATCCTAGATCATGTGTGTGGGTGCCCAAATCTCCTATGACTAATCTCAATGGACCAAAGCAAGCTTGGGTACCTAAAACCAAGGCATAAATCTATTTTGCTGGTATATTCTTCCAGTGGATCAAAATCGATGCTCGATAGTGGATGCACGAATCACATGATTGGAGAAAGAAAAATGTTTGTGAAGTATGAGCAAAATGAAGATCCAAGTGAATGTATTTATTTCGGGGACAATAGTCAAGGAAAGGTGCTTGGTACCAGTAAAATAGCGATATCAACCCAACACACACTCTTTCATGTTCTTCATGTTGATTTTTTGGATTACAATCTTTTGTCCATATTTGAATTACGTGACAAAGTATATAACTACTTGTTCACTAATGAGGGTGTGATAGTTTTTAGAAGAAGCTATAACTCAATTAAATTCAAGGTATGTTGAAGGAAAAGTTATATCTTGTTGACTTCAACAAAGATAAAGCTGAACTTGTCACATGCTTGATTGCAAAGACCAGCATGGGGTAGTTGTGCCTATATCGGTAAGAAGAATCTACAGAAACTTCTGAAAGGTTGTCACATCCGAGGTTTAAAAGATGTTGTGTTGGAGAAAGACATGTCAAGTAGCGCATGCCAAGCCGGGAAGCAAATTGGAGCACCACATCCAGCAAAGAACGTGATGACAACGATAAAAATGCTGGAACTCCTACATATGGATGTATTCGGTCCAATGGTTATATAAGCATACGTGGTAACAAATATGGTTATGTGACACCCTGATTTTTGAGTTTTGGTAAATTAAAAACATAAATGGGAATATAAAATTAATAATAGGAAGAAATTGTTTTTATAAAGAAAAATATAAAATATCTAGATCTCATCTGACATTTTGCATTCATCCTCATGTATTGAAAATTAATTACCAAAATAATACAATAAAAGTAATTTAATTGCCATAACGAATATGAGATAAAAGAAGTAGATGAAACTATATATATATATATATATCTAGATATATATATATATATATATATATATATAATATTTTAATAATATGATGAATTCATGCAAAAAGAACTAAGTAGGATGAAAAGGAAGAAAGTAAAAGAATTAGAAATAAAGATGCGAGTAAAGATGAACTAGGCACCAGATTAGTCCAGAAAACAACAGACTAGTCGGAATGCCTTCACTGGACAACAACGGACTTGTTCGCTACAATTCGCTACAATACCGGATTAGTCCGATATGCACAAACTTAATCAAATTTCCCCGCACCACAGACTTGTCCATCACAACAACAGACTAGTCCAAAGTCCCTTACTGTACATACCCCAGACTTGTCCAGCATAACACCGGACTAATCCGTTGAACTTTCTATTCCTTGGACAGACTTGTTCGACACCAAACTGGACTTGTCCGATCAACTCTCTGTACCAGCACGAAATAGTTTGTTCCTATGTGGACGCCTTCAGTACTCTACAGTTTGTTTTATTTTAACGATTCACCACACTAGATATGTAAATAACAAAAAAGTCAACCGACAATGAGATTGCTGACCGCACAAAGAGCCTTGCCGCATGCGAAAGAAAAATAAACAAATAAAGAATAATAAATAACAAAAAGGGGAAAGAAAAACAAAGGTCAACCCAGAGCCCTGGCTGCACAACCATGAACCGAGGCTAACTGGGACTCCAAGTCCCGTACGTCTGGCCACACTATCAATATAAGTCACCGCCGGCCCTCTCGTAGCTTCTCCCTCTCCACGATAGAAAAACCACCCCGCTACACATACGTAAGCGCTGCCAAAGCAGAGAAAGAAAAGGCCAAAGCACTAGCCGCATACAAGTAAGGCCATAGCCAGGAAAAAAGGAAGAAAAGGAAGGAGTCGCCGTCTGTTGGAGATCGTCGCCGTTCTTCATGAGAGATCGCTACGTCACCATCGTCTTCTTCGTCGACATCTCATCGCCGTGTTCTTCATTGACATAACGCTGTTGTCGGTACCCTGCATACCGGGTACCCCTTAATACCGCGAAGAGTATAAGGGAGTTCTACCTGTCAGAGTTAGAAGACTCCTCGGGCCCCACATGCCACACTGCACTGGACCCGCTCCTTTCATATGGGTAGCTCCTGGATCAATGCGTGTAAAGGAAAACCGGAACTATGCTCCTATAAAAGGAAAGCTTCGGTGCCAACATGTGTACAACAGACCTGGAGCTAACCCCCAGAAGAGAGGAGCTCCAGTGCCAACACATGTACAGTAGCCCCGGACCTAACCTACCATAAGGGAAAGATCTGGAGCTTCCAAGTGTGGAGCCTACGGACCTTCATCGACGCGTACACTGGCAGATCTCCTTCAGCATGAGCCATCAAGCGTAATTAAAGCGGTAGTTACAAGATGTAAGTACGTGTCGTTAATGTTGTATTAATGACACACGATCAAGAGAGCTGTTAATAGGGGTAACACAGTCATTAAGGCAAGTTATCACACTATTAATCATGCTTAATACTCGTTAGACAGTGTATTAGGCCATTAAATACGCCAGGGCCACATGTCGGGCCAGGCAAGCTTTGTAACGATTAGTCCTTCGAACTACAAAAGGGATGTACTGCACGAACTCAGGGCACATTCTATTCAACCTGATCCCAGCTGACTAGCTCGCAATACAACAACACAAACCCCGTGGAGTAGGGTGTTACGCTCAGGCGGCCCGAACCACGTAAATCTCTGGTGTCATCATCTTGATCTTGATCTCTGCGTGCCCCAACCACAAAAGAACCTCCGCGGGCTGCTTCTTAGCGGGTCCGGGGAAAGTTTCATAGCAAACACTTCGACATTTTGGCACGCCAGGTAGGGGGAGGTGCAATTCCGAGACCACAAGATGGTGAATTCAGCTGCTGGATCCTCCAATGGCAACCATGTTGGACAACCTGCCAGAGGCAATCCCTCCAACGTCCAACAACCAACAGCTGCCATTATTCCAACCAGCGATATGGCGTCACAACCACCATATGTACTGGCAAACAATGCTGGTCAACGAGATGGGGCATCTGCGTCGATCACTGCATCGACAAACAACAACCCTGAGCATGCACTCATTGCTGCGCGAGCTCTCCTACAACGCCCGTCGCCTCCAGATGCACCCCATGGTGCTATGGAGCAGTGGAGACCTGATGTTGACCATCTGGTCATAGCCGCGGCTGCACGCATCAGCAATCAAGGTCCTCCCTTTTCCGGGCGAGCAACATCTAACCGACGGACCTCGTCGGGCCGACTTGGTCCGCAAGTTTTGCAGCAGAGGAGACGTGATGCATCTCAGCAGGTGACTTCGTTGCCTCTCCGGGCACGACGGACCCATACCATCACCAGGATCCCGACTCATGACTTGCGATCGGAACTGGATCGCCATTACCGACAGTAGGATGGCTGTGTCCACATCGAGCGTGCTCATGAGAGGCGAGAGGCATGGGACAACCCTGCTCCTCAAGGAGTAGGAGGAGGCTATTCTGCCCTGGCCATGCGTTCATGCATGGTCAGATGGCCACAGAAGTTCTGGCCCCACTTGCCGGAAAAATTCGACGGGACTGTCAACCCTGCCGAATTTCTTCAAATCTACTTCACTGCCATATTGGCAGCGGGAGGTGATGAGGCTGTAATGGCCAATTATTTCCCGGTGGCTTTAACTAGGACTGCAAGGTCCTGGTTCATGTGTCTTCCACCCGACTCCATTAAGAGTTGGGTGGAGCTATGCCAACAATTCACTGCCAACTTCGGGAGCTCCTACACCTGGTCCAACACTGAATTGGACCTATTTGCTGTAAATCAAACATCGGGGGAATCGCTACGGTCCTTCATCCAGCATTTCTGTCAGGTACAAAATACCATCCCTTCAATCTCGAGCTCTTCTGTTATCATTGCATTCAGACTGGGCGTTCGAGATAAGAAGATGCTGGAGAAGCTGGCGATTAAAGAAGTTACCAGCGTCACGGAACTCTTCAGCCTAGCCGACAAATGGGCTAGAGCTGCGGAGGGCCGTGAAATGCATTCTAAGCCAGCTCCGGAGGCCAACCAGAAGTCCTCCAAAACTAAAGCCGCTACCTCCAGTAGTGGCAAGAAGAAAAAGAAGCCTAATGGAAAAAAGAAGTCGTCGGCCGGCGCTAGAGCTGCTGCTGCTGTAGCTCCTGGAAGCCGGGGGCCACGCTCCGAGAAGTGACCTCGTCCTTCATCAGAGGACGACAACAGTTCTAAAGCTTGGTGTCCAATTCACAATGAACCAAAAAAGATTGGAAGAGTGCCGGGAGGGCCAGGACCTTGTCGAGCGCTATAACAAGCACCGTGAAGAAGCTCCTTTTCATCAAAGGGAAGGAAAACAAAAAGTTGACAAAGCTCCAGCTGAAGAGGAGCTAGGTTTTCAGGACCCCAAAAAGGTCTTGAAAATAGTATACAACACTGTCGACGACGACTCCGACGTCTCTGACAACGAACGTCGGAAGACCTTGAACACCATCTATGGTGGTTCTTGGGAAATCACCTCTCGTCGCATCCTCAAGATAATGCGGCAGGACATGGCCGTGGTAGCTCCCGCTGCTAAGGCGGAACCACATCGGAAGTGGATGGATACACCCATCAATTTTGATGCTTTGGACTGCCCTCGAAATATGATCGCGGCTGGCCAACTCCCGTTGATGGTGTCACCCACTATTAACAATATGCAAATCCACCATGTAATGGTGGACGGAGGTTCCGGGCTAAACCTCATAAGCTTCAAAGCTTCTGTTAAGCTTCAGCTCCAGCCTTTGGACCTTCGCCCATCCCAACCTTTCTCTAGAGTAGGTCCGGGAACCATCACTCCTCTCGGTTCCATCACACTCCCAGTGACCTTCGGGACTCGGGAGAAATACAGAACCGATAAACTGGTCTTCGACGTCGCGGAGATCAGTCTGCCTTTCAATGCCATTCTGGCAGGCCAACTTTATAAAAGTTTATGGCTGCTGCCCATTATGGTTACTTGGTGTTGAAGATGCCAACACCCACAGGCGTTTTACAGATCCGAAAAGATCGTACCGCAGAAGTTACTGCACTGGAAGAACTCTATGCGCTTACCACAGCACAAAAGGAAGCATCCGGTAAGGATCCAGCTCTGAATCCTCCAAGCATTCGTCACAAAGGCTCTACCTCCGCACCTCGTGTGCAACCAAGCGGCGACGCCGACATTCCCATCAAAGTCGTCCAAATTGGTTTCGATGCTGCTCAAACTACCCGTATATGGGGGGGTCTGAACAACAAATAGGAACTCGCGCTCATCACTTTCCTCCGGGCTAATGTCGACATGTTTGCCTGGCAACCGTCACAAATGCCTGGGATCCCTAGGGAGGTGATTGAGCACAATCTGAAGATTTACCCAGACACACGACCTGTACACCAGAAGCCCCGGAAGCAATCAATCGAGCAACAAAACTTCATCCGACGGGAAATCAAGAAGTTGCTCGAAGCTGGATTCATCCGGGAAGTCTTTCATCCAAAATAGCTGGCAAACCCAGTTGTTAAACCCAAGGCCGGAAGGAAGCTTCGGATGTGTATCGACTACACCACCTTAAATAAGGCATGTCCAAAGGATCCATTTCCACTACCTAGAATAGATCAGATAGTGGACTCCACCTCCGAGAGTGAGCTACTGTGTTTCTTAGATGCATATTCTAGATATCATCAAATCCAAATGTCTAAGGAAGATGAAGAGCATACTGCCTTCATAACAGTAGATGGATTGTATTGTTATACTGCCATGCCATTCGGTCTTAAAAATGCTGCTTCAACATTTGTGCGAGCTATGTACAAAACTTATGGAGAGCTAATTAGAGACTTGGTCGAGGTGTATGTTGATGACATTGTCGTGAAGATCAAAACCAGGGAGTCACTCCATGAAAACTTACAAGCCGTCTTCAACAAGCTGCGCACCACGCGCACCAAGCTGAACCCGGACAAGTGTGTTTTCGGGGTTAGCTCCGGAAAGCTTCTGGGGTTCTTGGTGACTCACCGAGGAATTGAAGAAAATTCGGCGAAGATCAAGGCTATAGAAGAAATGCGGCCACCAACCCGCGTTAAAGATGTCCACAAGCTAATTGGATGCCTAGCTGCGCTCAGTCGGTTTATCTCAAGACTGGCAGAACGGGCAGTACCCTTCTTCAAACTATTGAGGAAGTCCAGACCTTTTCATTGGTCTGAAGAAGCAGAAAAGACGTTTCAAGAGCTGAAACATCTCCTCAGCACACTACCAATATTGGTAGCTACTAATCCTGGTGAGCCTTTACTGCTTTACATTTCAGCAACCACCGAAGTTGTCAGTATGGTCCTGGTTGCGGAAAGACCATATCCACATCCGATTCAGGCGTCCAGACCCCTGTGGGAGGGTCCGGAATCACCTGAAGACGTGACTGGGTCTTAGCTCCCAAACACGGAACCTCAAAACGAAGTGCTAGGAGATCAACCTCATTCGTCTGAAGAGGTTCACCTGGCTAACCAAGATAATCTGGATCATCCTAGTGAGATCCGGGTTGAACAAGAAGGAGTTTTGGACCCGTCCGGGAGGGTCCAAGAAGCACAACCTGATGGTCCGAAACCCTCCAACAGGGTCCAGGTCGATGGAGAGGAAGCCCCGGGTCCTTCTGAAAGGTTACAGACCATCCAACGCCCTGTGTACATCATGAGTGAAGTACTCCACGATGCCAAGACAAGATACTTTTAGGTGTATAAACTGCTTTACACAGTTGTTATCGACTCAAGGAAGCTTTATTACTACTTCCAAGACCACAAAATATCAGTGGTAACTTCTTTTCCACTGCGTGCTATTTTGCATAATCCTAATTCTACCGGGAACATTGCAAAGTGGGCAGCGGAACTGGCCGAATTCAATCTAGAATTCGTGTCAAGACAAGCAATCAAAAGTCAAGCCTTGGCTGACTTTGTGGCGGAATGGACTCCCTCTCCATCAAACCCTGGGGGCCACAGTGAGCAGAAACTAGAACTCAAAGTTCCGGTGTTCACCGAGCCTCACTAGACCCTCTACTTCGACAGCTCCGTACAGAAGCAGGGGGACGGAGCTGGAATCCTTCTCCTGGCTCCGACCGGGGAGATGGTCAAGTACATGGTACACCTTGATTTCAAGGCAACCAACAATATGGCAGAGTATGAAGCCCTCATCTATGGATTCAAGGTGGCACTATCTTATGGTGTCAAATAGCTATTGGTAAAGGGAGATTCACAACTCATCATCAAACAAGTGAAAGGTGAATGTTCCTGCAACAATTCTCTATTAGCTGCTTATCTCCTTGAAGTCCAGAGGCTTCAAAAGGACTTTGAAGTCCTAGATCTCCATCATTTTCAGCGTCTTCATAACTCTGAAGCCAACGAACTCTCGACGAAGGCCTCAACTGGAGCTCCGGCTCCTGACGGAACCTTCGTATGAAGGTTGTCAAAACCAACACCTCAGCCTGCCGAACTGAGCGAAGGGGGCGAGACCAACACCTCGAAGCTGGCGGTCCCGGTGGCCCTGCTACCATGGCATCCACCAAGGGTCGTAGGTGTTGTCGGAAGCTCCGAGCAACCCAGCCTGCAAGACTCAGAAGCTCACGTTAGCTCTGATGCATGGATCTCAAAGATACGGAGCTACTTGAAAGATAATATCCTTCCTGAAGATAGTGTATCTGCTGACCGGATAGTCAGATTGGCTAAAAGATACACGTTGGTAGAAGGGGATCTCTATCGACGCGGTGTCAATGGCATCCTAATGCGGTGCATTGCGAGTGAAGAAGGCCGCGAGCTCCTCGCGGAAATCCATGGAGGCAAGTGCGGGAACCATGCTTCTTCTCACACGCTAGTCGGTAAATCCTTCCAACATGGCTTTTACTGGCCTACAACACTTAGGATGCGGTTGAGCTAGTGAAAAAATGTGAAGCGTGTCAATTCCATGAAAAACAGATTCACACACTGGCCCAGTCACTACAAATGATACCTCCTACATGGCCATTCACTGTGTGGGGTATGGACATCTCGGGACCTTTCCCAAAAGCCGTCAGAGGTTATAGGTTCCTGTATGTCGCCATCGACAAGTTGACCAAGTGGACGGAAGCAACTCCAGTTGTGACAATCAACAAATAATCTGCAATCAAGTTCTTGAAGTCCATTATATGCAGATTTAGAGTTCCTAACAAAGTCATAACTGACAACGGAACTCAATTTACAAGTGCTACATTCCAAGAATATTGCGAAGACCTCTACATTCAACTTAGCTACGCCTCAGTAGCTCATCCAGCAAGTAATGGCCAAGCCGAGAGAGCAAATGCAGAAATCTTAAAAGGACTCAAGACGCGCACATATGAGCGCTTGAAAAAGCACGGAGCTAACTGGATTGAGGAGCTTCCTTCCACATTGTGGGTGAACAGGACAACTCCAAACCGGTCAACCGGGGAAACTCCATTCTTCCTGGTGTACGGAGCTGAAGCAGTCCTTCCTCCGGAGATCACCTTGGGGTCCCTCCGAGTTCGGACCTTCGATGAAGCCACGCAGGACCAGCTCTGGCGTGAAGACCTTGACCTCGTCGACGAGGGAAGGTGCCAAGCAACTGTTCAGAATGCATGTTATCGCCAATCGCTCTGGTGCTATCGTCAAAGTCATGTGCGTGACTAACAGCTTGAAGAAGGCGACCTGGTGCTTCATAAGATACTAAGCTGTGAAGGGATGAACAAACTTTCCCCCAGCTGGGAGGGTCCCTTCTGAGTAATTAAAGTATCCTGACCAGGATGCGTTCACTTGGCAACTGAGGATGGGATTCCACTTCCTAATCCTTGGAACATAGAGCACCTCCGTAAGTTTTATGCTTAGAATCACGATGGTGAGTCTGTAATTACACGCAATGCATGTTGTAGAGTCATTATACAGAGACGGGCAAGTCCTCCTGGAGAACATTCGGACACCTCCGGGAGGGTCCAGGAAGTTCAAGTAACACTTGAGACAGTCACAATACTAAAAGTGTAACTACTTGTTCTGGCTTAGTACAAGATGTATAGCACATTTAGCATGGTCCAACACCCAAAGTGTGTCCTTGTTTCCCCTATAATCCGAACCTATAATGAAAGGCATTGTTGTGTGAAAACAGACTCCACGTGTATTTACTTTTTGTGCAAGGCTCAATATATCAAATTATTTTCACCCCGCTTGTCTATAATGAAGTTGTGCAAATCTTTTTGAACTTTATTCCAAGTAATTCACGTGCATTACAAGCCTTATTGATAGTCTTATCGGATCTTAACATTGCTACATAATTTACTTGCCTGAACGCCAAGCCAACATAGGTCCGGAGTGTGCTATCGACTTAGCCTAGTCCTGCACCCTAAGTACGCCGCTCTACCTACACCCCAGCAGGCCTCAGTAGGGTGAGTACTATAAATGCATGCAAATCTAGAAAGATTATATCAAACGCTCATTATCATGTTGAGTTTCTTCGGACCTAAAGTCCACATAAGAACAATAAGTCACAACCAAATTATAGACAAGAGGACAAATTTTACTTTTTCTCTTGCCTTTAATGTGCAGGAAAAGCAAAAATTCATAGCGATGGTGGACGACGCCGGAGCTACTAAGCTCCGACATCCTCCAAGAGGGGTCCGCCGTCAATGTCTAATATGTTGACAGTGGGTGACATTGGAGCTACCAAGCTCCGACCATCCCAAGGGGCCTGTCTTCGACGCCTCAGAATTGAAGACTTTGGACCTAAAATCTACAAGTGTGAACCATCCAAGTCGTCAACATACTACCACAAACTTTGGTACATGTACACTTTTCAATTGTACACATGTACCAGGGGGCCAACAAGATACAACACAATATATTGAAGACAAAGTGAAATCCAAGACAGAAAGGAGGATTTCATTAATCAAGAATACTGGATTACAAAATTGAGAGTACAACAGAAGGCAAAAGGAAGAAAGCCCAAACTACTGGAGGACCTAAGACCTGGGGAAGAATGAAGCGACTTTTTGGGCAACTTCTTGGACGCTGGCCTTGGCAGCGTCTTCCTCTTCAGCAACGAAACCTTTGAGCACCGGGTCTAGTGGGAATTGGGGATCTCGGCTCACATAACACGTCAGCACGTATTCTGCGACGTTTGTAGCCAGAGTCTTCCCCTTTGTCTCCAGCTGGTCCGCGATGACGTCGCCCATTGCGTCAAGTTTGCCGCCAGCACCGTTGAGGGCCACTAGCGCTCGGTCCAAGTCCAGTTCCGGGTTGTCCAGACGTACGGGACTGAAGCCTAGTTGTGTCAGCGCATCGTTAGCCCGCCCCAAGAAGTCCCACACTTGAATGGCTTCAGTCTCCTTCAGGCTCCACAACTCCTCTAGTGACTTTCGGGCAGCCGCAAGCTCCGAACCTTCATGGGCAAGGCACTCAACCAACTTAGCATGCTGCTGCATGTTCTCAGCAACTTGCTTTTCCCGGTCGGTCAGCTCCGTATCCCGGAGGTGGATGCGGTTCCGCCTTTCGGCAAGGTCTTTTCCCTGCCTTTGACTCTCTCCTCCCTAGCTGCAACGTCAGACTCTCTTTTCGAGAGCTCTTGCCCCACCTTCCAGTTTTCTTCCTTTCTTCCTCCTTCCATAGATCCAGCTTTTTGCTGCGATCTGCCAAATTTTTCTCACCTAGAGTCAACTTCTGGGTGACCTCCGTCTCTCTCCTCACCACATCCTCCTGCTGCTCCAGGAGTTTTTCCTCTCTCGCCCCCAGGTCCGCCCGATGCTTCAGTAGGATTTCTCAATTCATTAAGTTTCTCGTGACGCTCGTCAGCAGCATCACGTCTCTCCTTGGCTTTCTCCAGGATCTCCCTGGAGTTAGCATCGGGCGCCCGGATGGCGACTTCTTTCTCCTCCATTAGCTTGTCCAAGTATTCTAACCAGACCTTCTCCCTCTTAATCCATTCCTTCTGGTCAGCCAGCCTCGTTTGGGCAAGCCTTGTATCAAAATGGAGTCTGTTGCGCCAACACCTCAAGGTGTGGCGCTCCTCCTCCAAGGCTTTGCTCTCTTGATCAAAGGGAAGCTAGACCTGTCGGAGACTTGAGCAGGCTTATGGACAACTCTAGAGGGATAGGTTCCGGGCCTGCTAGGACCATTTCTTCAGGCTCAAAAGGATTTTCCATCACAAAAATTGGGTCCCACTCTACAATAGTGGTCTCCTGGACTCCTGCAACGCTAGGGCCGCTCTCGGGAAGCCCCTCAATGGTAGCAGAGGAAGAACCCGCTGGGGGAATTCCCACATTCGGTGCGGGAGTTGAAGGTGCCGCTTCTGGACCTTCAGTCATAGGCTTTGAGGATGAAGGACCTGTCGTCACTTCCTCAGGCTGCTCCGACTCTGGCCTAGGTACCTCTGGGACCACAAGCTCCGGAGTAGCAGTCGGGGCTTCAACTGGGGCCTCAACTGCCGCTGGCTCAGGCTCTGGCACAGCGACTACTTTCGGTTCAATGACCAGAGCTTCAGCTGCCTCCGGCTTAACCGTTGGGCTTTCAACCACTTCTGGCACAAGGGTCGGAGCTTGTGAGATTTCCGGCTCAATAGCCAGGGCTTCAACTACTTCTTGCTCAGCAGCCAGGGCTTCGACAACTTCCGGCTCAAAAGCCGGAACTTCTTGCATCGCTGGTGCTGGAGCATCAGCCTCTGCCACTGTCGCCAGGGGTACATCTTCAACTTCTCTCCTGTGGTCCGGCTACCACAGGAGCTTCGGGTGAGGACTCTGAGTCCAAGCTCACGACAGCTGGCGCCGGAGCTGTCGCAACTTCTGCTTCCGCTTGACGAGGAGGCTTAGTGCTAGAAGCCGGAGCTTTGGCAGGCACAGCCCTGGCCGCTGCAATAGGCGCTGAAGCTCCAGGCCCCTTCTTCGACACCCTAGAAATAAAGGGAAGAGAAGATTAAATACACGTTAAAAACAAGACTGGCATGTCAGGGCGAGCAATCAATGTTTACCTAGGGATGCTGCCACCCAGTCGCCTCGGAATCTTTTCTTCTGAGCCCGGAGCTAGAGCCCACCAAGTTTGGTGAGACTATAGCATCGGACCTCAGTTGAGTGCCGCTTGCAGCAGTCGGAGTCTTCTCAGCCGGAGCTTCTCTTGGCTGGGAATAACAACTGGGCTTGTAGCTTTTAGCCAGCACTGAGGCTGGGGTCGACTGCCCGGAGCTTACGTCTCTTGAAGACGCTTGCACTGGAGCAGGAGTATCTGTAGAAGACCTCCCCCTCCAGGGAGGATACGTGGTAGAAGGAGCAGGTCTGACGGACCTCCCGTCAGCGTGCTTCAACTTTCTCTTCCAGCTGGAGGGCTCAACTGGCTCTTTGCCCTTGCCCTTGCCGATGTCTTCAGTCTTCCGGCTCGGGGCGGAGGCAGGACCGCCATCGGAAGCTCTGGGGATCACCAATATGGTGGTTGGACGCCTTTCTACCTCACCAAGGTCGTCAAGCACCAGCATACTCCTCTGGAGCTCCCTATTGAACTGCGCCTCCATGTTCAGAGGGAGGAAAGCTACTGGCGGAACCATGTCGTTGCCGTTGACGTTAATACCATGCTAGAATTTCTTCAAATGAGACTACAAGGATTCATCGTCCAAGTTGGATTTTAGACCGGTTTCAATCCGGTCGTCATCCATCACGCTGTTGAGGTCCCACGCGAGCTTCTCCCTCTTCTTCAGCAGAGCCAACCTGTTAACCAGGAAGTTGCAGAAAACCATCTGGGGGGTCACTCCACCCTCCACGCACTCGCGAATCCTGGTCAAGACAGGGTTGAACGCATTTGACAGCATCAGAACTACACTCCGGGCGTCGGTGTCAACATTGGGGAGACCTTCAGGCAGCTCCAACTTCTCGTGCTCCTCCACCGCAATGATAATCCAATCTTTCCTCCAGTCGTCCCACTTGCCAGAAGGAAATGACTTCAAGTATTTGAAGGGTCAGTTCTTGCGCTTCACAAAATAGTATAAGACAAGAAGCTCACTCCCCTTGCCAGTAGTGTGGTTGGTGAAGAAGGTGAGGAATAGCTCGACAAAGGGGGGAATACCCACCCACATCTCGCAAAAGTGGATGAATGTTGCCACGAGGTGAAGAGAATGGGGGCCAAGGTGATATAGTTGCAGACCATAGAAGTCTAGCAGCATCAAAAGGAAAGAAGAGAAAGGTGGAATGAATCCCACCATGGCATACACTGTAAAGTACACCATATTGCCATTGCGCTCCTTCTTGAACAGGAGATTGCCGGTGCGGACCAAATGGTTGAAGGAGTCGCAGGACCACCCCATGTAGGTCCGGACCTTCTTTAGATCACCATCGCTCTTGAGGCGACTCTTGGGGAGACTCAACTCCATTGCGGCAAAGCGGAGCGAAGGAAGGGAAGTTAGGCAGAGTTTGAGAGGCTCTGAGTGCAAAGATGATCGAAGGCGTAAAGAGTCCTCAAACCGTGCGCACTTTCCCTCTTAAGTAAGCCTCCGCGACGCTTGGATGGAAACCGCAGAAAGAACGAAGGCACATTTTAAAAGTCTACCCTATCAATGACGAGTGGGCCTGGGGCCACCTCGACGAAGAGATCGAGATTCTTACCCAAGGTGAACCATTGTCATGATGAGCAGCGGGAAACCCGATGGTGGCACCCTGACAGGGCACGCTGAACCGATACAACTTTTGTATTGGGAACCGGTGACCTTCAATTGCGTGACATCCTCACACAAATATCTCATCTGCCGCATTCATAACAAGCCACGCGTAGATGGTTCACTCTCGGACCATCGCCCCAACAACACATCAGAAGGCTCTTGAAATGGAAGTGCGGGAATCGAGAATGGCCCCACCTCCGACAGAATAACTTAACCCAAAGAGTTTCTCCCAGAGGTGGGCCCGGGGGCCACTATCGGTACCCTGCGTACCGGGTACTCCTTAATACTGCGAAGAGTATAAAGGTGTTCTACCCGTCAGAGTTAAAAGACTCCTCGGGTCCCACAATGCCACATTGCACCGGACCTGCTCCTCTCATATGGGTAGCTCCTGGATCAACGCGTGTAAAGGAAAACCAGAACTAAGATCCTAACAAAGGAAAGCTCCAGTGCCAACATGTGTACAATGGACCCGGAGCTAACACCCAGCAGAGAGAAGCTCAGGTGCCGACACGTGTACAGTAGCCCCGGACCTAACCTCCCATAAGGGAAAGCTCCAAAGCTTTTACATGTGGAGCCTACGGACCGTCATCAATGCGTACACTGGAAAATCTCCTTCAGCATGAGGCATCAAGTGTAATTAAAGTGGCATTTACAATATGTAATTACATTTTGTTAATGCTGTATTAACGACACACGATCAAGAGAGCTATTAATAGGGGTAACACAACCATTAAGGCACATTATCACACTATTAATCATTCTTAATACTCTTTAGACATTGTATTAGGTCATTAAATACGCCAGGGCCACATGTCAGGCCAAGCAAGCTTTGTAACGCTTAGTCCTTAGAACTATAAAAGGGCTGTACCGCACGAACTCAGGGCACATTCTGTTCAACCTGATCCCAGCTGACCAGCTCGCAATATAGCAACACAAACTCCATGGAGTATGGTGTTACGCTCAGGCGGCCCGAACCACATAAATCTCTGGTGTCATCATCTTGATCTTGATCTCTGCGTGCCCCAACCACAAAAGAACCTCCGCGGGCTGCTTCTTAGCGGGTCCGGGGGAAGTGTCGTAGCAAACACTTCAACGGCCATCATCTTCTTCATGAACAGAACCTAGACGACCAAAACACAAGCCGCCGCCATTTTACGACCATCGAGACTGCCACACAACCGATAGGTTTTACGGTTCAGATTTTACATTAAAAGTTATCCTACCATTTGAACAAATCAAGTCCCAACCTAATTTATTGTGTCTCACTGTACCGCCGTGGACTAGTCCGGATCTGTGCGGACTTGTCCGATCAACTTTTTGGTCCAGAGCGGACTAATTCGGCCCACTGCAGACTAGTCCAGTATTTAAAATTTCAGCAACTTCTAATTGTCACAAGAACCACTATAATTGACTTAAAACTTACATAAGGACTTGAGAACAAATTGAAGCTAATTCGTAAATAATAGTAGTGGATTAATAGCATGTATTACAACATAATTACCTCATGCATATAGATCATGGCATATTGATTAATATATGTGCATTATATTAATTGCATTGTTGTTGGTATGTATATGTGCTTGATTGCGAGTAGACGGTTCACTCAATAGGTTACAATCGAGAAGCGAAAATACAAGGATATTCATATGCAAGACTTTGATTTGATTGAGCATCAAAGTGTGGAATATAAAGGCAAGTGTCCTTGACCATTTTGATTATGTTTTCAAATGTTTTGTTTACAAAACTGCATGCTTGCGTCAAATTGATGGGAAACCTATGATAGGTGTTTACTAGACTTTTATACCCATCCTTGTCACTCGAGATATATTGTAGAGAATTAGGAGGAGTATTTTCCAATTTTGCTTCGCTTAACTTAATTGGGACTGGGATTAACTAAATGAATTAATTATGAAGTATTGAACATATGAGTTGTGTCAATTGGTGATAATGAACCTTTAGCAACATGGAACATAGGGATCTAAGCAAGTCGGTTATGTGGAATGGATTGGAAGGATTTTGTGGTTTTGCTTGCTTTAGATCTAAGGACCAGTTCGTGGAGCGACCACCCAAGATTTAAGTGCCCCCACGGGGCCAAGTATGGGTATGGCTTAGCTGACTAATTATTGTATTGCCAGTATCGTTCGAATCATAATGAAGGCTCTGGGAATGGGAGTCAGTTGGGTTTTCTTTAGTGGCAGGACTGCCTTGGGATCCAAATGGCACAAGAGGGGACCCTTGGATGGTTCTTGTCAGTTGGAGACATCACCTCCGATGAAACCTCTGTGGGTCCGCACATGCTGGTAATCACTTTGTAAAGGCTATTTTGTGATTTCGTGGCCACACACCAACGAAAGTGTGAGACGGCATAATTGAGATTCCTTAGTCACGAAAATGTGGTGAAATCACAGACTTGTGGGTAAAGTGGTGCAACCTTGGTAGAGTGTAAAACTATCACGATAGCCGTGCTCTTAGTTATGAGCAACATGTACCCTCACATGATTAGAGTTATGGACCTGAATATGGAATATTGGCTGGAATAGAATGGGAATTAGAATTGGGATATGGATTTGGTAATAATGATTAAGTTGAACAGTTATGAGTTGAATATGAATGGTTACGGATGATTATAGATGGTTATGGTTATTATGTCAGATGGTTATTGAATGGATGGTGATGGTATACGATGGAACTGGATATGGCATTGTTGGTTATTTGGGCCATGATGGGATTTGACCTCACTTAATGATCATCATATCACATTTTAACAGTTTTGAATGTACTTTTCCGCAGTTACCCATTATTATTCATCCTTGTTTAAGCTAAATGTCATACTTTCCCACACTTGTTGAGTACGACATGTGCTCACCCTTGATATTCCCACATTAATTTAGTAGCAATTGATAATTTGGAGTATCCGGAAGACTATGAGGAGTACTAGGCGTACATATTACCGTCAAATTGCCTGTGGAGATGGTGTCTACTTGCGCTTAGTTTTCTACCGCAATGTTATTACAGTTTGTTTTCGAAGCTATTTGGATACTATAGTAAGGTACTATTTATTATTCGAAACATGGTTTTATCTGCTTATCGTTTGTGATGTCTCGTGTATGTGTGTTGAACATCCTGGGCACACATATGCGTCACACTTGGTTCATCCTCAGAATCGGGTGTCATAGTTTAGTTATTGTTGATGATTTTTCACGAGTTACGTGGGTATTTTCCTTGTATGATGAATCATAAACTCAAGGTATCCTCTAGAAGATCCTGAAGAGGGCTCAAAATGAATTCTCTGTGATAATGAAGAACATAAGGAGTGACAATGGAACATAATTCAAGAATACCCACGTTGAAAAGTACCTTGATGAAGAAGTAAGGCACGATTTCTCAGCACCCTATTCTCCTAAAAAATGGGATGGCTAAGAGAAAAAATCGAACACTTATTGAGCCGCCGTTTGGAAGAGAAGCTCTAGCCGCAAGGAAAGGAGGAGAAGGAAGAGAAGGAGGAGGAAGCAGAGGCAAGTAAGACCATTGTCACTGCTGCGTCTTCTTTATCAACCCTTCACTATCATCATCTACGTCTACATCATGTTGCTCCTTCATTGTCAACGGATCTAGATCCCAAATTCGCGTGTCATGCTCAATCTACGATTGTTGAACCGTTGCGCTCATGCTCATGGTAAATACCCTAGATCCAAATTTCCGCGTCAATTTCGACACCTACTCAAATCAAGCCATGCCCTAACAAGAAAGTTTGCAAAACCCTGGACCACGTCGGACTAGTCCGGTCCAGCAGCAGACTTGTCTGGCTCGTGCATACTTGTTAGCCCCCCATTGCAGACTAGTTCAGTGTTTGAATTCAATCTCTAGAACATCTACCAATTCTCCAAAAATGACCTGAAACCCATGTAAAAACATAAAACCAAGTTGGACACAGTTAGTGAGCAATAGTAGTAACTTGATAACATGTATTACACCATAATCACCTCCGTGCACATCATGGCATATTGTTTAATATATGAGCATTTATTGATTGCAATAATTGTTTTGCATGCGCGTCTCATGAAATAGAAGGAAACACTCAAGAGGGTACATACGAGGACATTCAACACCAGAACTTTGAAACACTTGATCCAAACCAGTCACCGGAGCTAGGCAAGTGCCCTTGAACATATTGATCCCATTTTTTAAATGTTTTATTTTGAATGTGCATGCTTGTGTCAATTTGATGAGAAAACCCATGAGTAGGAGTTTACAAGACTTGTATGCCCTACTTTGTCTCTCAGGGTGTACTGAAGAGAGTCGGGAAGGGTGTTTTACATTTTGCCTCGCATTACTTAATTGGGAGCAGGACGAACTAAATAATTGATTATGAACTTTTGATCATGTGAACTATGTAAGAAGATGGTAATGACTCTTAGCAATATGGAACCTAGGGATCTAAGCAAGCCGGTTTTGTGGATTGGGTTGGATGGTATGGTGGTTTTGCTTGCTTTAGATCTAAGGACCAATTTGTGCAGCCGCCACCCAGGATTCAACAGTGCCAACACAGGGCCATTATGGGTGTGGCTTAGCCGATTAATTAGGTGTATTGCGAGCATCGTTCAGATCATTTTGGAGGATCGAGGAATGGGAGTCGCTTAGGCTTGCAATGTGGCGGGACTGCCCTGGGATCCGAATGGCACAATAGGGGGCCCTTTGATGGATGTGCTCAGTTGCGATACAACACCTTTGGTGAAAACCTTAGTGGGTCTGTACATGGTGGTAGTCCCTTTGTAAAGGCTATTTTGTGATCTTTTGGCCAGATACCAACGGAAGTGTCAAGAGGCATAATTGAGATTCCTTAGTCACCGAAGGGTGATGAAATTACAGACTTATGGGTAAAGTGGTGCAACATCTGCAGAGTGTAAAACTGTCATTATAGTCATGCTCCTTGTCATGAGCAATGTGGACCCTCGCATGATTATAGTTATGGACTTGAGTATGTTGGTTAATGACTGAATTGGAATTGGGTTATGCATTCGGTTGGTTAATTGAATACGGATGAATATGGACAATTGTGGATGGTTAGGATTATTGATGTCGGTTGATTATCGATGGTTCAGATTGGTAAATGATGAGCCGCACTTGGTATATGTTTGTTATTGGGTTATGTTGGGATTGACAAAGCCTGGTAAACTTAAGTCTCATTTTAACTTTTATGAATGAAACATGCTTTTATGCAATGAACCATTTGTATCATCCTTGTATAAGCTACTTGTCATAATTTTCCACACTTGCTGAGTATGACATGTACTCACCCTTGCTATTCCCACGTTAATTCATCTACAGGACACAATTGGGAGTACCCTGAGGATCACGTGGAGTACTAGGCGTACGTTTTACCGTCGACTGCCTGTAGAGCTAGAGTCTGCTAGCTGCTTAGATAATTTCTGCTGCAATATTAAATAGATACTGTCATTTGAGACAATTTGGATTATTGTAATAAGGTACTATTTACTATTCGTGATATGAAAATAATCAGAATATCGTTTGTGATGCACTCATGTATGTGTGATAAACATCCTTGGCACACATATGCATCGCACTTGGTTCATTCTCGAAATCGGGTGTCGCAAATTGATATTAGAGCCATATTGACTGTAGGACACAAGCCTAGGTAGAATGGACACCACATACCACTTAGCGCTTCTCCATTCTCAAATTTACCTGTTTCTACACTTATTTAGCTTTTTCTAGTCATATTTTTGGAAAAATGTGTGGTTTTGCTAATGTTGCATTTTTACCTCTTTTCCCTTTTCTCGCACGCCCCATTATCTTATTTTATGGCTGCTGCAATTTCGGATTTATATTGCACTCTTCTCTAATGTCCTGATGTTTTCTCCATAGGTGCCTACCACTAGGATGACAACACGTAAGAAGGGCTCGCCTGCCACCTCTTGGAAGCAAGCTTAGGCTTAATGAGGATCCGAAAGACCCGGTTCCAGAAGAGGAGGAAGTGAACTCTCCTGCCAAAGAAGTTGAACATGAACACTCCAAGGAAGATCCAGAAGAGATGGAGCCTTATGAGGAAGATGAACCACACGAGGATAACCAGGAGGAAGAGCCCCATGAGGTTTAGCTGCAGAGAGGTGACAAGGAAAATGAACCCGCAGCTCAGGAAAATGAACCCGCACCTAATGAATTTGAAAAAGAGGATAAGGGTCCAGTTTTCTGTTTTGGTCAAGAATTTTGTTCAGATGGAACCGAAATAGGATATGCGGCCAATGAGTTGAAGGAGTTTCTTGACCTTTGCAATTTACACCCGGAGTACTATGTTAAAAGAATTCTTCGCTTTGGACGTGAAGAATAAAAGGCTCAAGTTACTATCCTCGCTAAGGAAATTGTTGTCACTCGGCACTTTGCGTCCACATGGAGGGCCACCAGGGAGCACGCTGTTGATGACGTTGCTTGGGATGCACTCACCAGACTGTGTTACTCCTATCGCGAGCAGCTTGGAGGCACTAGCTTTGCGCTACCCACGTTGCAAGAGTGGACGACGGAGATTATTAGGACACAACAAGGAGCTCAATCCAACTCTCTCGCCATTGACAGATCTCAAAGGATGCCTGTGAAGCTGGGAAATTGTTATGCAGATGCCCTGGAAGAGATAGGCTACCTCCACAAGAGATTGTACATCATGGAGAAGCAAGAGGAGATCCGTGCCAGCGCAAAAACCAACGGTGTGTCAAGTTCACCAACACCTACATGGGTGACCAATTCACCTTGGTGTGCGCCCGTTTATGACTCACCGCATCCGCCGCCTTCGTCGCCTCATAGCCAAAACAGCCATGGCTCCCACAATTATGGTTAGGTCCCATATTGAGAAGTTGTGAAGATGCTTCGATCGTAAAGCAATAATTAGTGTGGTGTGCTGAATTTTTCTACGGGTTGTGCTTGTGTACTTGGTGTGAATTGTGGGACGCTTCGGCGGTTGTCCACTTACGCACATAGTAGGGAGATGTGGGATGCTCCGGCACTTGTCCACATCCTCATATAGGAATATATTAATAAAGGAGTTGCTTAGTTTATACACCTTAATATATATAGTTTAGGGACGTTTTTTTCTTTCAAATCTAAATTCTTCTGTCTCGTACTCTTTTCCCACCCATAGATGCCGAGGGTAACCCGCAACCACAGGAACACCAGTGGTGATGATGACAATGGGAAGGCCCTGAGAATATCAACCTTGGAGCCGATGCAAGCAACCTTGAGCGCCTCTTGGCTATGCAAAATCAGCTCATGCAAATCATGATGCAAATATTAGGACAGCTGCAAGCAAATAACATGAACAACCTCAACCACATTCCTGTACCCCCACCGCCGCCACCACCGCCTCACAATCGATAAGGAGAGTTTATAAGGACCAAACCGCCTACTTTTGCAAAAGCCAATGACCCAATGGAAGCTGATTATTGGCTGAAATCTAATTAGAAAAAGCTTGCTATTGTTCAATGCAAACCGGGAGAACATTCCTTTTGCATCCAATCAACTAGTTGGAGCAGCCTTAGAATGGTGAGAAGCTCTTTGCAATGCCCATACTAATCAAGAGAGAATCACTTGGCTGAATTCAAAGATAGTTTCCACTCACCTATGTGCCTGAAGGAGTTATGATACTAAAGAGGCAAGAATTTGAGAGTCTCAGGCTAGGGAAAATAAGTGTGAGTAAATACCTTAATAAATTCACAAAGTTGTTGATGTATGCTCCAAAGGACATTAATACAGACCGCAGGAAGCAATATTTGTTCATGAGGGGTATGGATAATGAGATTCAAGTTCAACTGCTCAGTTGTGATTATGCAAACTTCTATAAGCTAGTTGACAAGGCTATTGTGGTGGAGAGCAAGGTCTATGAGATATAACAAGATGGGAAGAGGAAGATGTCATATTAGGGACAGCCACAAGGAAGCAATGTTTGCCCCCGCTATACACCGCCCAGTGCACAATATTACAACACATCTGCCCCAGCTTTTCACCCAGCTAATCCACCCCGCCCCAATCAGCTATCGCAGCAATGCCCTCCCATGCAAACACCTCACTTACCAATGCTGCCTGCTCCTCGTCCCAACATGGGCGCCTATGCTCCAAATCAGCCTCGCCGCAACCTTTTTGGCGCTACTGGTAACAAGACATGTTATACTTGTGGTCAGGTACGACATTTTGCCAATCAGTGCCCAAATTCAATAAAAGGATAGATGAACAAAGCTCCAAGGCAGAACCCCAGGACAAATGGAGGAGCAGCACAGTGAATCGTGGACTGTAGAATTTCACTTGTGGCAAGGTAAACCATGTCTCTACTGAGAAGGCTCAACAAGATGATTATGTCATGATTGGTATGCTTCTCACAAACTCTAACCCAACAACTTATTATTTTATTCTGGAGCATCTCATTCACTCATCCCATCAAAGTATGTTGCCAAGTATAGTATACTGATATCTCATCTCAAGTACACTATGTTGGTTTGTTCCCCTAGAGGGGAGATGAGGACAAATATAGTATGTCCAAAAGTAAATCTTAAAACAAGGGGATAGATTTCCTTGCCAACCTCATTGTTCTGAATTCCCATGGAATGGACATAATACTTGGAATGGACTGGCTAGAAAAGCATAATGGGGTGGTTCAGTGTGCCATAAAGACAGTACAATTGAAAAATAGTGAGGTAGTGAGTATAGAATTCAAAGCAACTCAACCAACGACTGGAAGGACAATGCTAAACCATGTGGAAGGTGTGACATTAGAGGAAACCTCCGTTGTTTGTGGGTATCCGAAAGTGTTCCAGGAAGAGTTGCCAGGTATGCCACCAGATCGTGACATCGAATTTGTCATTGACTTATCGCCTGGAATTGCATCTATAGCTAAGAGGCCATATAGAATGCCTACAAATGAACTAGTGGAGCTCGAGAAGCAGATTCAAGAGCAGCTAAAGAAGGGTTTTATACGCCTGAGCTCATCACCATGGGAGCCCCAATGCTCTTTGTAGATAAGAAGGATGGATCTCAACGGATGTGCGTGGATTACAGGTCTCTCAATGAGGTGACGATCAAGAATAAGTACTCATCGCCCCACATAAAGGATTTGTTTGATCAGATGAAGGGAGCTTGAATTTTCTCTTAATCTACCTTCGATCCGGATACTTCCAGCTAAGAATTTGACCTTCGGACACGCCCAAAACAGCTTTTCGGACATAGTATGGGTCGTAAGAGTACACCGCTATGTCATTTGGGTTGACGAATGGGCCTGCGTACTTCATGTACCTCATGAATAAGGTCTTCATGGAGTACATGGATCAATTCGTCAAAGTGTTCATTGATGATATCATGGTATTCTCGAGAAGTGAAGAAGAGCATGAAGAGCATTTAAGGCCGACTTTGCAAAAACAATGAGAACACTAGTTATATGCCAAGTTCAACAAGTGCCAATTTTGGTTGAGAGAGATATCATTCTTAGGCCATATATCTTTGAAGGAGGAGTATCTGTTGATACAGGAAAAGTAAGAGATGTATTGAAGTGGGAACCCCCACATAATGTGAAGGAGATTCAGAGTTTCCTAGGAATGGTTAGGTATTATCGCCGATTCATCAAGGAATTCTCTAAGATAGCAAAGCCCATGACTGATCTACTAACGAAGGAAAACTGTTCAAATGACTCAGGCTTGTCAAGACAGTTTTGAGAAGTTAAAGAGGAGGTTGACTACTGTGCGAGTACTGGTACTGCCAGATGTGAGCAAAAGCTTTGACGTGTATTGTGATGCTTCTAGACAAGGACTTGGATGTGTATTAATGCAAGAAGGACAAGTAGTATCTTATGCATCCAGGCAACTGAAGAAGCATGACTCGAGTTATCCTACTGTTGGTATATCTTAACACCACAGATCATCTCCGATGAGACATGAGATCTACAAGTGCACGAATGATACCGTTGTAGCGTTTCACCAAAGATTATTCCCAAGGTTATCGTATTTATCCAAAAGGAAAGCGGTGAAGTAAAGTAAACACTATTCTTAAGATCAAGTTATAGGGTACTAAGTATTTATCAGAACAGAGATAATATGACAATAGTGGTAGTGTGACACACACCTAAGCAATCTACTCTAAGGATGTGTTTGGTTGGGAGACAAAGTGGGATGGGTTGATTCCATCCCTGTTTTTTGGGATGGGACAGTCCTATTTTTTGTTTGTTTTGAGGGATAGGACAATCCTTGTTTTTCGTTTGATTAGAGAGATAATGTGGGATGAGAATGAACGCCGTCATCTACTCAGTTAGCTGCTTGTCACTCGAACATTTTATCAAACACGTTGCCGGCGGGGTGGAGGAAGGATCCACACATGATGGCTAGGCAATGCTAAGGTCAAGCTCAGCAGGCTAGAAGCAGGACTCACACAACTGGGGGAAGGATAAAAAAGAACAGCATCGAGAGGAAGAAGTCACAACAGCAGCAGCAGCGCGCACAACGTTCTTCCTCAAAAAGGGACAAATCCGTGCGGCAGGCACCAGGCACTTGCCCTTGGCAGCCAGGCACTCCTGCACGCTGCCGCTGGTCACCAGCAACCGGTAACTTCCTCCAGTGCTGCCGGCTAGGCACGAGGTGCATGAGGGCGAGCATGCTACTCTGGGCCCGGCGGAGCTTCACATGACGGGCAACCTCCTCCACTGTGTCAGCGATGTTAATCTTGCTCCCGTTGGAGATAGTGTGGATAGCTCATCTTCTCGCATCTGCTGGGAAGTGGCTGCAGCACCCACAACTGGGTCGAGGTCGAGCTCGATGTGGTGGAACAAGAGCGTGAGGAACAGGACGAATCCAGAGAGGCAGAACTCACAACTCAGCGACGGAAGTTCACGGCGCAGAAGTGGGATGGATCGGTCCAGTTGATTTTGGGTGGACGGGTCAGTACCGGATTTGAAGCGAATATTCAATTTTTGGAATGACTTCATCCCACTTGTCTCCCAAACAAACACCATTAGAAGTGGGATCCCCCCATTCCATCCCACTTCGTCCCACCAACCAAACGCACCTTAAGGGTAAGGTTGTCCTAGTGAGGGTTAAGCTACAAGGTGGAGCTACTCCTACTGTGCTCTTTTACTCATATAAATAGCCTACTAGAGTACATATGAATACACTAATGGTGAATACTAGGGCTTAGTGGTCCAACATATGGGGTGCGGGATTACCCCTGACAACATCAGGACGATTCCTGCCTCGAGCCTGTGGCATAGCTGAATGTGGGTATTATGAAGGATGGACAGGGCTGTGACCACCTGCCGGCTACCCCTACAACCCGTGGGTCCACGATACATCCAACACTATTTAACTATCCAAGCATCATGCTTACATGTTAAGTAAATACCTTAAGAGTGTGAATACAAATATCATCCTAAGGCAACGACTACTCTAAACATCATTGAACCAATGTTGGGACCAAGCACAAACATATTCATATTAACATAATCATATTAATACCTAAATAGACTATAGTGGTGTATGATGTTTATGATAACAAGATATGAACATTATGAATATATCATAACAACATCTACACTTAGAATATACATGGACTCCACACTGAAACAAGAAATGCTTTGCCTAAGTATATGAATAAATAAAGTATAATAATGATATTATTATAAAGTATAAAGTCAAAAATAAAAGAAAAGATACATGAGCCATACCAATTTGGACATGGAACTAGAGGCTTCTCTCTTCAGCCTAACCTCCACTAAGAACTAAGAGAGCACTAGTGTAATACAAGAGAGAATGCTTGAGTGGTGTGTGAAGTGAAGTTAAGACCCCCCCATTTATACAAAGAGTAGAGGCAGTTCCTGCCACCAAAAGAGCACGAATTAGTCTCCATCCCTATAAGTTCACAGCAGGGAGTCAACATGTGGAAGCTGACCGTGTTTGGCGCCACAACGAGGTCGACCGACCTGGTCATGGCACCAATCACGGTGTGCTTCCTCCAGGTGGCTAACAGGTGGGTCCTCAGAGCATTTTAGGGCTCTACACCATTGGATGCCCTCAGATACTTTTGTAGGTGGGCCATTTGATCCATTTGCTGCCACATGTCAGCGTCGGATCGGTTGGGAATGGTGGTGGTCCGGGCCTTTTATAGACAAGGCTAGACGCCTTACAAGTGGGGTCCCAGGGCCCGACAGTGGTCCCAGGGCGATCTTATCCTAAAGGTCTAAGGCTTCTTTCGTATGCTGCGTCTGACCGCGCATTGAAGACTTGCTGTCTTACCGCGTCGGTCGCCAATGGCTAGGCGTAGTCATTGATGATGGCAGGGAACGTCCCATCTATATTGTCGCCGTAAGCTACCCACTTGGCGGTGTGGGGTAGGCCTGCATCGCCTTCACTGCGATACGAGTGGACGCAGTGGTACCTCTCAAGAGGCATGTGCTGCACCTGTACGCCTGGGGAAGGTGTGCGCCTTCGATGCGTGACTTGACATGATGCACCGCCGTTTACTCTTTAGGGCCCACGGCTCATTGCAAGTCGTGGAACACACTCCAGCTCCAGATCCCACATTGGTGGGAGCAAGAGCCCAATGCCAGAGGGCGCGTGGCAGCTCTGGAACCCTTCTTGGTGGGAGCAAGGGCCCGAAGCTGAAGGACGCGTGGCAGCTCCGGAGACCTCCTCGGTGGGAGCAAGGCTCCAAAGTCGGAGGACGCGTGGCAACTCCAGATCCCTCCTCGATGGGAGCAAGGGTCCTGAGCCGGAGGACACATGGCAGCTCCGGAGGACGCCTCAGCGGGGAGGCCAAGCCCGGAGCTTCTACTTGTGTGCGGGGGTACCCGATTTTGAGGATACCGACAGTGGACCCCGGGCCCACCTCGAGAGAGCTGATGATCCCGTAGGTGGGGCCTTCATCTTGTCTTGTAAAAGTTACACTAGCGGGCCCCCTTGGGGCATCGGGGCTCAGAGAAGTGACGCCAGCGGCCCCCTTGGGGGGCGCCAGAGCTCGGAGAAGTGACGCCAACGACCCCCGTGGGGACAGCGGAGCTCAAAGAAGTGACGCCAGCAGCCCCCTTGGGGGGGGGGGGGGCGCCGAAGCTCGGAGAAGTGATGCCGACGGCCCCCTTCGGGATGCCAGAGCTCGAAGAAATGACGTCAGCGGCCCCCTTGGGGACACCAAAGCTCGAAGAAGTGACGCCAGCGGCCCCCTGGGGGGCGCCGAAGCTCAGAGAAGCATCGTCGGCAGTCCTCGTGGGAGCGCTGGAGCTCAAAGAAGTGACGCTAGCAGCTCCCTTGGGGGGCGCTGGAGCTCGGAGAAGCGTTGACGGCACCAGTGGCCCTCTTGGAGGGCACCGGAGTGTGAGACCTATCTGTGCTGAATACATTGGCTTTGACAATAAGAGTTTTGAATGCTGCCATAACATCTTTTTGGCAAGGTCCAACTCTAGCTCCGAGCTTTTGCGAGGTCCGACTTTCCTTGTCTAGGTCTGACATATTTTTGGGTAGCTCCGGTGAGCTTTGTCTTTAGCTCCGGCATATCTTTGATAGCTCCGCCATGTCTTTGTTAAGCTCTGATATGTTTTGCTAGGTCCGACTTATCTTGGTTAACTCCGACATGTTTTTCTAGATCCGACTTTTGGGATGACTAGTTCTGACTAGATTTCGTAAGCTCCGGCGCTAGGTTGTACTAGCTTTGGTAAGCTCCAACTCTAGGTTGTACTAGCTTTGGTAAGCTCTGGCTCAAGCTCCGGTTAGCTTTGGCTAGGTTCGGAGCTTGATCGCAATGTTCCTACTTTTACCGTGAATTGTCTCGAACTTGCTTTATATTCTTAGAAAGATTGCTTAGTATTCATTTGCTAAGTTCTTGGTGTGTTTTGGTTGATATGGCTGATATCATTTTGATATGCTTTGCAACATGCTTATGTTAGGTGCTAACGTAAGGTGTTACGTTCGGAACTGACTTGAGTCAAGTCGCGAACTTGGGCTCGTACGGATTGGTTGTTTGTTCATGTGCAGGTGTTGCTTGAGTTCAAGTCATGGCTGGTGACAGGATCCTTTGGACTAGTCTCAGGGAGGAGATGAGGTTCCAACAACCAAATTCAGGAGGAATCGTGGTTGAGCGGGTCAGGAGGTCGCACGGGATGATTGAATCAAGGGCAGTGCATATGAAGGTTACTGGACGCCGAAGGAAGGTGTTTGCACGTATGCATGCGGTGCATGACGTGGCAACATGGTTCTGAAAATGGCTTATCGATGGGAAGATCTGGCTGGAAGGATCAGATCATATCGGTTGATGACTTTGGCTGTGGCGGAGTCGGTTATGGCTCGATATGGAAAGTATCGAGTTGGTTATGATAGGATTTCGTGTGGGTCACGAATTTAAGTTTTTTAGGAATGTGGGATACATTCCTAAGGTGTTTGGAAGTCTTAAGATTGTTTCTATCTGCATATAGAAGAGTCCTAAGTAGTTATGGAAAGTATCGATTCGTGATCGGAGTAGGATTAGAGTCCTAGTGGAGATTGGGTTGGCCTAAGGGCTGGTTATATAAGCAAGGGAGGCCAGAGCTCATGGTGCACGACTTTGGGGGATGTTCCTCTTGTGTTCTATTGAATAAAATTTGTAGTTTGAAGGAACTTTTGTGCCTTGTTCGTCTGACTTGTTCCAGACAAGTTTTACTCGTCGAGTTTCTGGACAGCACTACCTTTCGTCGGTGGTTTTATCATAACTCGAGTTTTACAGATCCAATTGATGTGATTCTTTATTGGTTGTCTTCACAACTTGATTATATATCATCTGTCAAATGTTCACGGTAATTGAATTTGTGGTTTCTGATATACATGAGTTTCTTTGCAGCGTTCCAGAACTGTTTTTCTCGGGTAGGACAGATTGACCTTTGTTCAATCTTTCGATCATAACATGAGTTTCTCTCGACGTATTTGAGTGATTCTTCTTGTGTTTTCTTAGTGACTTGATTCTCTCTGATATATATCACTTTTTTCATGGTGAAACACGTTTAGATTAGTCTCACACACGATTTCTTTAACACATCGTTTTTCTGCCAAAGGGGTTGGGATTTAATTGTTTCCGCTACGTAAGATTTTTTAAATCTACCATTCACCCCCCTCTGGTAGCTTTTCACATGCTCTTCAATCCTACAATTGGTATTAGAGGCACGGTGCTCTAATCATTGTGATTTGCACGTGTTTTGACTAATCATCATGGAGAAATAGTCCGCCAAACCTTGTGTGTTTGCTGGTATTGATTTTCAGGTTTGGAAGGCATGCATGGAGGCTTTTATTCAGGCGCAAGGCTTCACAATATGGGAGAAGGTGTACAAGCCTTACAAAGTGCCACAAAATGATCAAGTTACTACAAACCTACGGGACGTCAACAACAACAACAAAGCCCAGAACTTGATCATCCAAGGACTCACTCAGTGCGACTTTGACCGCGTTGCACATCTCCGATCGACATACGATGTATGGAGAGCACTTTGTGACTATCACGAAGGATCCAACACGATCAAGGAGGTAAGGCAAGACATGTTCAAGAAAGAATACATGCACTTCAATATGCAACCCGGTGAGTCCATTGATGATCTCTTTGCTCGCTTTAACAAAATTCTCAGTAACTTGCATAGTGTCAACGTTAATTTTTCTGATGCTGAAAATTCTAGGCAACTTCTTGGTGCATTAGACATGTCAATCTGGGAGATGAAAGTTACATCTATTTGCGAATCTACTGTCATAAGTACACTTACTCTAGATATGCTTTACTCTAAACTCAAAACTCATGAAATTGACATCTTATCACGTAAGAACCCAAATAAGTCTATTGCATTTGTCTCACAACGTGATATGCCTAGCTCCGGCCAATCATCATCTTGCAATACTCTTGCTTTGTTGTACTCACTAACCCTGGAGCAGATCGAGGAATTTCCAGAAGAGGGGTTAGCACTAATCTCTACTAGGTTCTCAAAAGCATTGCAAAATGTGAGAACTAGAAGGAGAGGAAGCTCCGGACCTCAACGCTGTTTTGAATGTGGTAAGACAGGACATTTTCGTATAGAATGCCCTAACCTTTCAGGTTCTACTACCCGTGAATAAAAACAGAACAAGGTCAAGACCACCTCTGGAAACCCCAACAAGAAAAAGAAGGGTACCATAGGATGCAAGATGATTAACAGCTTCATCACTGCACTTCAAGAGCTCGGTTCAAGCGATGTAGACTTTGAAAGTGATGAAGATGATGACGATCTGGCCAACATATGCTTCATGGCAGGCAAAACAAGATCAAGATCAAGCCAGGAGGATGCAAAACACAACAGTGATGACGATGAGGTATGTTCTACCTGTAATGAAATGTGTGATGCAATTCCTCGTGCAACTATTATTGTTAAGAAAAAGGACAAAAAACTTAGGGATAATGCTGCTAAAATTGAATCACTAGAATCTGAAATCAACCATTTAAAAACCTTGATTCCTAGTGATGATTCTTGTCCCTCATGTGATTTAATCTATGAACAATTGTCCACACTAAGAACTGCACACTCCTCCACTCTAGATAGACTTGAACTTGAAAAGAACAAAAAGCTTACTGTGCTTGACATTGGAAACTTAAAAGATGCTTCTTGTTCTACAATTGATTTGCATTGTTCTAGTTGTGATGATCTTGAAAAAAAACTAAAAGATGCTATGAATGAAATTTTAATATTGAATAATGCTTTAAGTTCTCATGAAGTTAAATATTGTTCCAATTGCAAATTGAATGTGGCCTAGAGGGGGGGTGAATAGGCCTTTTGAATTTCCTGCACACTTAATAGAATCGTCAAAACTTAGTTGGCCTGACTAGTCCGGTTGTGTGGGCGGACTAGTCCGGTGTGCAAAAATTATGTGTGTTGATCAGGTGTTAATTGGGAAAATAAGTTTCTTTAGCAGCGGAATTGAGAACAAATGATATTTGTACTTGATATTAATATAAGAATGCAGGTGTAACTTCTAATTGCCTTATGTTGAAGTTTAGCACTCAAATGATCTAATGAACAAAATTTAAAGTAAATGAGACACAAGACACACGAATTTTTCCCGAGGTTCGATCTCACCACGAGATCTACGTCCTCGTTGAGGAAGCTCACACGGAGCCGGGTCTCCAACCCTTTCCCTCCTCAAGTCACCATGAAGGCCGACTTGATTCCACTATCACGGGTAATCACAAAGTTTGTGGGGCAACCTCACACGTTGAGGGATCCCACGAGAATTACAATGAAAAAGTGATCAAGTACACTCCAAAGTATTACAATGCAGAGTATGAGTGTAGAAAGATCAAACCCCAAGAGCTCGCAATGAAAGAATGACGATCTCCCAATCCCGAATCCAAGTGTTCAATTGATTTCACTCTTTTTGAACTTTAGATGTGTGGGGAGATGTGTTTTGGGCTCTTGGGATGAAGTGGCGGCGCTAGGGTTTGCTCTTTGATCAATATTCGACGTGTGTGTTGATAGGAAAGTCGTGGACTCTCTATTTATAGGGTTTCCAAAAGCTAGCCGTTGAAAAACCCTAACACCGGACTAGTCCGGTGCAAGTCCGGACTTGTCCGGTTCCAATGTGTTTCGAGGTCCAGAAAGTTTGCTGGACTAGTCCGGTCCAACATCGGACTAGTCCGGTGCTGTGTGAAAGTGACTCCAGAAAGTTCATCGGACTAGTCCGCGGACTAGTCCGATCTCCACGAATGGGAGATTACAGAAAGTTCAACGGACTAGTCCGGTCAATGACCGGACTAGTCCGGTCCCTCAGTATGAGAGACTCCAGAAACATCAACGGACTAGTCCGGTGGATGAACGGACTAGTCCGGTCTCCTTGTGAGTGGGATTCTAGAAAGGTGAACGGACTAGTCCGGTCCATGATCGGACTAGTCCGGTGCTTTGTTAAAGTTAGGTTAGTTTTAATCCCTTACCCTCGCGCAAAGTTGTGAGCTCTTGGAGTGTGTCTTTCATACAATCCCTATACATTCAAAATCTATTTTGGTCTTCCAAGCTTCATCAAAGTATTTCTCTTTGAACACCACTTCATTTTTCACCTTTTTGTGTGCACCGAAATGTTTCACTTGTTTGTCCTGCAATCATCTTAGTAGTTTCATTAGGATCTCATATGTTTGTCATCAATTAGCCAAAACCCACAAGGGATATCCTTGATGCACTTACAATCTCCCCCTTTTTGGTGATTGATGACAACCATTTGAGATATCACAATTGAGAATAAAATCTTGATTTTCATAAGGTGTGCACATATGAGAATAATGATAAGTCCACAAAACAACTTCTCACATATACACACACCTTATGGTGGGGTGCCTAACAAGTGTGTGATCAACAAGGTGTGATGAAGTAAAGATAATCAACAATGAGTATAAAGATAATCAACAATGAGTATAATGATAATCATCCAAGCAACAATAAGCATCACACATAAGAGAAGAAATAGTGCATTACAAGGTTTTAAAAATCAAGTACACATGTCCTTGATCACAAAAACATAAAGACACCAACGACTCTCAAATTATTAGTCTTAATCTCTCCTAGTCTCAATCTCTCCCCCTTTGGCATCAAGGCACCAAAAAGGGAAAAATTGAGGGGAATCACTCATCGTCACTCTCTTCCTCCGTCCCGGTCCGGTCCTCATCTTCACCACCATCATCATCATTTGCCAGAGCGGACTCTTCCTCGGAGTCAACGAAGGCAGGCGGGGATCCCACCGGCTCAACCTCCAGCTTGTCGCAGATTGCTTTGATGTTGGCATTGACATATTGTTGATGCTTCTTCTGCCTGACTTCAATCTTGCGGCAGCAGGCAAAGATAGAGGTGAGCATTTTGAGCACACCACCGGAGGGTTCATGAGCAGGTGTAGAGCTAGGAGGAGCAGCTGAGGATCTCGTTGCATTCACATCTCGAGCCTGTTTAGTCCTCCTCTCAGCTTCAGGGGAGGGAGGTGCATCAGGAGCTGAAGGTAGAGTGTACTCGGTGGGCTTTTGCGGTTTCATCCCCGTGTGGTGAACATCCTTGACGAACTCAAGTCCAGTCACCTTCTCAATCATGTACATGATGTACGGGGCATACCCACAAGATCTGTTTAGAGTGATTGAGATGTTCACAATGTCATTGTAGATGTATTCAAAGACATTGAACGGTCTCCTCCCACCAATGACCTTCATTAGGGTCCTCAAGGTTCCTTGAATAGTCCCCGCATCTCCATCTTTTGGGGCTATTGTCTTCCTCAAAATTCTGTTGAGGACCACATAGAAGGGCTTCAAATATTTTATAGTGGGAGCAACATACGACATCCTTGTGTCATAGAGAAATGTGAGCTCATCCTTCTCTAGGGGTTGCAAATTGTGGATGACTAGATCATGATCCAAGGTATGCTCAAGGTGGAGAATCCTTGCAAACTCATCATAAGTGACACTATACTTGGAACCATGGGTCATCCAAGTAAGACTGTCTCCATCACCCCGAGCAAAGTAGAGGGTAGAGTAGAATTGGGCGATCACCTCATTGTTCCAGTCATTTTCAAAGGAAAACAGATCCTTCAGTCCGTGCCTCTCCAGGGACTCAACCACCTCACGGAAAGCAGGATACTTCTTTGACTGCATGTACCCGATGTTCACCCATTGACTCTTCACAACGGGATTCTTCATCTTCATGTACACATGCTCGTAGTAGTCGACATGGAAGTTGCTCCAAAATCTTGGGTCTGAGCATTGCCAAGGTTGAGCATATACATCAACCTGCCTGAAGCTATCGGCAAGCTCACCCCCTTTTCCAGTGAAATCCTTGCTTGAGCGCTGCCTGTTGCGGTGACTTGGGTTCTTCATTTTCAAGGGTCCAATGGGACCACTAGCAAGCCCTTTTCCCTTGTTGAGAGTCCTCTTTGGCCCTGAGGAGCTCTCACCGGCCTTTCCTTGAGCCTTCTTCACAACTACCCTCCTTTACTTGGGCAAGTTGTCGTCGGAGGGTGGAGAGTGCACATTTACATCATGCCTTTTCTTCATATACCTCTCCTTGGCTCTCTTCACCTTTTCGCGCTCAACTTCTTCATCAACATGGAAGGAGCTGTCATCTGAGCTTGAAGACATCATGCCTAACAAGGAGTTCATGATTTATATGAGAATTAACTGAGAATGAAGGATTCAAGTGTCATGTACCTCTCCTTGGCTCTCTTCACCTTTTCGCGTTGAAGGAGCGCAAATCTGTCCGGATGAGTTTGGAGAGGAGTACCAACTCGTCGAGGGGAGAGTTTCCCACGCGGAGAGCTTGGATTTTGAGGGCTCAACTCGAAAATCACCTTTTGGGGGCTAGGGTTTGAGAGGAGAGGGTTTAGGTCAAGTGGAGGGAGATTTGAAACGGGCCAGCTGCTTATATAGGCAGCCGACCGGACTAGTCCGGTCTAAGGGCGGACTAGTCCGGTGTCCCTGAAAACCCTAGGAAGAGGGATTATCCGGACTAGTCCGGTGGCAAACCTGACTAGTCCGGTGTTACTGGACAAACTAAGTATTTGGAGATAACTAATAGTGATCCAAGGACAAGTTTTGCAAATAATCTTGGTGATTATGACCAGAAAGCAATCAACACAAAAACATGGTCATAAATTCCAAGATTTCTTCATTAACAATAGTTTTCTTAGGAGAAAAAAAGGTGAGGGGTAGTTTTAGCAATAAAATGCAACATTTGAAGTATCAACCAAATGTGCAACGTTTCAAGCCACATTTCAAGAGTCAAGAATATTAAGTTCATTCCTAAGTTCACAAAACCTTTTCTCATCCAATGGTTTGGTAAAAATATCTGCAAGTTGTTTTTCAGTTCTAACATGTGAAATAGCAATGTCACCTTTTAATGAATGATCTCTAAGAAAATGATGACAGATATCTATGTGCTTAGTTCTTGAGTGCTCTACTGGGTTGTGTGCAATTTTTATAACACTTTCATTGTCACATAGAAGTGGGATATGGTTAAGATTGTAGCCGTAGTCCCTAAGGGTTTGCCGCATCCAAAGTAATTGGGCGCAACAGCTACCGGCTGCAATATATTCTGCTTCTGCTGTGGAAAGGGCAATGGAGTTTTGCTTTTTAGATGACCAAGATACCAGGGACCTACCAAGAAACTGACAAGTCCCTGACGTGCTCTTTCTATCGACTTTGCATCCTGCATAGTCGGCATCGGAATATCCTATCAAGTTAAATTTGGATCCTTTGGGATACCAAAGGCCCAAGGTGGGTGTGTGCACAAGGTACCTTAGGATTCTTTTTACAGCAACTAAATGACACTCTTTAGGTGCAGCTTGAAACCTTGCACACAAGCAAACACTAAGCATAATATCTGGCCTAGATGCACATAAATAAAGTAAAGAGCCAATCATGGACCGATATACCTTTTGATCTACATTTGGACCATCTTCATTGAGGTCGAGATGTCCATTTGTGGCCATGGGTGTCTTGATGGGCTTGGCTTTGTCCATATTGAATTTCTTGAGAATGTCTTGTGTATATTTGGTTTGGCTTATAAATGTACCTTCTCTTAGTTGCTTCACTTGGAATCCTAAGAAGAACTTTAATTCGCCCATCATTGACATCTCGAACCTATCTGTCATAATTTTGCTAAACTCTTCACAGAAGGATTTGTTAGTTGATCCAAAGATAATATCATCAACGTAAATTTGACATACAAATAAATGATCATCACAATGTTTAGTGAAATGTGTATAGTCAGCTTTACCAATTTTGAATCCATTCCGAATTAGAAAATCTCTAAGAGACTCATACCAAGCTCGAGGAGCTTGTTTGAGGCCATAGAGAGCCTTACACAGTTTGTAGACATGGTTGGGATACATCGGGTCTTCGAATCCTGGTGGCTGCTCCACATAAACTTCCTCCTTGATTGGGCCATTTAAGAAAGCGCTTTTGACGTCCATTTGATACAGCTTAAAATTATGGTGAGTAGCATATGCCAATAAAATACGAATGGACTCAAGTCTAGCTACAGGAGCGAAAGTTTCATCGAAGTCCAAACCTTCGACCTGTGAATAACCTTTGGCCACCAGTCTTGCCTTATTTCTTGTTACTACTCCATGTTCATCTTGCTTGTTCCGAAAGACCCATTTAGTTCCGACTATGTTCGCCTTTGGTCTCTCCACGAGCTCCCATACTTCATTTATCTTGAAGTTGTTCAGCTCCTCTTGCATTGCAATCACCCTGTCTGGATCCCCTAAGGCTTCTTCTACCCAGTATGGTTCCAGAAAAGACACAAAAGAGTAGGATTCACAAAAATTTGCAACTCGAGATCTAGTAGTTACTCCCTTTGCAATATCTCCAATGATGTTGTTGACAGGGTGGTCTCTTTGCACGCTCTGGTGTACTCTTGGGTGTGGAGCTTGTGTAGTTGCTTGTTCTTCATTATCTTCATGTACATTGTCTCCCCCTAGATCATTGCTTCCATGATGGTCCTGATCTTCTTGACCTTCCTCCTCTTGATCTTGTGCAAGGGCTCCCCCTTGATCATTGCCTCCACGTTGAGGTTCAACTTGTGCATTTGAGTCGAATATTTGCTCTTGTGGTAAGATATCGCCAAGTCCCATTTTCTTCAGTGCTTCATATGGAGCTTCCTCTTCATCTAGCACACACTTATCAACTTGCTCCACTTGTGAGCCGTTAGATTCATCGAACACTACATCACATGCTACTTCAACAAGGCCGGACACCTTGTTGAAGACACGATAGGCGTAGGCATTCGATTCATAACCGTGAAAGAATCCTTCATCGGACTTCGAAGCGAACTTCGAGGCCCTCTGTTTCTTGTTCAGAATAAAACATTTGCAACCAAAAACTTTAAAATAAGAAACATTTGGCTTTTTACCAGTAAGGAGCTCATATGGATTTTTCTTCAGTAGTCGATTGAGGTACAGTCGATTAGTGGCATGGCAAGCGGTGTTCACCGCCTCTGCCCAAAACCGATCAGATGTCTTGTATTCATCCAACATGGTTCTCGCCATTTCGATTAATGTTCTGTTCTTCCTTTCGGCCACTCCATTTTGTTGAGGGGAGTAGGGTGTTGAGAATTCATGCTTTATCCCTTCTTCATCGAGAAATTCTTCAACTTGGAGATTCTTGAATTCTGTCCCGTTGTCACTTCTGATGTTCTTTATGGTTGATGAGAATTCGTTCTGAGCTCTTCTTAAGAACTTCTTGAGGATCTCCTGAGTTTCTGATTTATCATACAAGAAAAATACCCAGGTAAATCTTGAAAAATCATCAACAATTACTAAACCGTATTTGTTACCGCCGATGCTGATGTACGAGACTGGACCAAAAAGATCCATGTAGAGATGTTCCAGCGGTCTTGTGGTGGTCATCACATTCTTGGCGGGGTGTGGTGCTCCGACTTGTTTTCCTGCTTGACAAGCGCTGCACGACCTGTCCTTTTCAAAAACCACATCCTTGAGACCACGGATGTGACAACCTTTTAGAAGTTTCTGCAGATTTCTCATCCCAACATGGTCTAGCCGTCTATGCCACAGCCATCCCATGTTGGTCTTAGCAACCAAGCAAGTGTTGAGTTCGGCTTTATCTTTGTTGAAGTCAACTAGATAAAGCTTGCCCTTCAACATTCCCTTGAATGCAATCGAGCCATCGCTTCTTCTAAAAACAGTCACACCCTCATCAGTGAATAAGCAGTTGTAACCTTTGTCGCATAGTTGGGATATTGACAAAAGGTTATAATCTAGAGAATCTACGTGTAGAACATTTGATAAGGTATGTTGAGAGGATATTTCAATGTTACCGCAACCAAGGACCTTTCCTTGGCTGTTGTCTCCGAAGTTTATGCCTTCACCTGGATCCTTGTTGTGCTCGTACTCCACAAACATACCTCTCTCTCCGGTCATGTGATTTGTGCATCCGCTATCAAGTACCCATTTTGTTCCGCCGGAGGAGTAAGCCTGCAAAAAAGAATTATTCCTTGGTTTTAGGTACCCAAGCTTGCTTGGGTCCTCTCAGGTTAGTCACAAGAGTCTTTGGCACCCACACACAAGTTTTCAAGTTCTTGTGGCGTGGCCCTGTATATTTGGCAATGACTCTTCCATTTTTGGCTTTCATAAGAACATAAGAAGCATTAAATGTATGAAACAATGTTTGTGGTTCAGATTCATGAGATTTTTCCTTGACAAAGACAATTCTATTCTTAGCATGATAAGAAGTAGGCATGTGTTTGTTCTTATCAAAACCAAGGCCATCTTTGATATTAGGAGGTCTAGTGACCATGTATGCACTGCGTGCATATTTGATCTTCTCCTTATCAAAGATGCCTCTTGGAGGGGCATGCATATTACGAGAAGTTGATGTATTAGAAATAATATTCTTCTTACTAGAGCAAGTGCAAGTTCCGATTGTTGTCGAACTCATATCTTTGGAGGAAGAGCTCTTGGAGGAAGAAGAGTCACTTTGCTTGAGCGACTCAACTTGCACCTCAAGATCTTGTTAACTTTTGACAAGTTAGCAAGTTCTTCCTTGATTGCAATATGCGATTCTTTTAGCTTTGAGTAAGTTTCCTTACTCAAGACTAGCTCAACTTCAAGCGACTTGTTCTTCTCTCTTTCAAGCTCGAGAAGCTTTTCGACTTCTTGATATCTCTTCCTTTCACGGATGAGCATATCTTCTTGTTGATCAAGAAGTTCCTCCTTCTCAAAAATTTCGTTCGACAACATTTCCATTTCTTTAGAGCAATTTTACTTAGTCCTCTAAACATTTCTTCGTTATCGCTAGAGCTGTCAAAGTCATCAATAGAGGAATTTAGCATAGGAGGAGTGAGCCGTACCTTTTTCTTGCCTTCCTTAGCCATAAGGCAAGTGTGGTTGTTCATGTCCTGTCCTCCCATGTTTGGAAAGAGTGTGGCCTTCATAGTAGGCTTCTTGATTGCAATAGTGGCCATCTCTTCTTCTTCATCGGAGGAGGACTCGTTGTTTGAGTCCCACTCCTTGCCAATGTGAGCTTGATGGTTTTGTCTTCTTTTTCTGAAATTTTCCTTTTCTTGAGATCTTGTTTCCTTCTTCTTTTTGTTTTCTTCATAGGGTCAGTCCATCATGAAGTGACCATACTCTCTGCAGTTGTAGCAAGTGCGTCGAGCCTTGGATTTTCCTTTGTCCTTGCTTTTGCCTTCATTTGAGTTGTTGCTGTGTCTTCTTTTCATCATTCGCTTGAACTTCTTGATAAAGAGTACCATTTCCTCATCATCAAGATCGGTGCTCTCGTCACTTGTGTGCCCATCGTCTTGATCTTCACGAGCTTCTTTGAGTTTGGGTCGGCATGTAGCTTTGAGAGCGACCTCTTTCCTTTTGGAGGAAGTGAGTTCGGCCAAGTCTTTGACGTATTTTGCCTCTTTCTCCATCATCTCGTGATTTATGATCTTCCCCAACAACTCATCGGGGGTCAATTTATGAAAACCGGGGATTTCTCTAATCATTGAGCAGAGTGTGACATTTCTTGGCATGAAGGCTCTAATCATTCTCTTGACTACCTCGTGATCCATCCATTTCTTACTTCCATAGGCACGTAACTTGTTGATGATTGCCTTCATCTGGTTGTACATGTCTTGAGGTGATTCGCCTTCTTCAATAGCGAATCTCCCCAACTCTCCTTCAAGCATTTCTATTTTTGCTTCACGAACCAATCTATTTCCTCCGTGAGCCGTCTTAAGTGTATCCCAAATTTCCTTTGCACTTTCTAAGCCATCAATCTTGGTGAATTCCTCTCTACTTAATGATAATGTGATCACGGCGACGGCTTGTGCATTTCTGTGAATCCCTTGTTCTTGTTCTGGGGTGAGTTCTTCATCCGTGTCCGGGATATCTATGCCAGTGCAAACGATGTGCCATAGACTAGGATTTAGGAAGATTAGATGCATCTTCATGTTGTACTTCCACATTGTATAGTCGCTTCCATCAAACTGTGGAGGTTTTCCCATAGGAATAGAAAGATAATGGTTGTTTGAGTTGAGACGGTTGTAGTTGTAAGGCTGTCGGGAGTAGTCGTGATGACCGCTCCCCGTCGTCTTCTCTTCTTCCTTTCCTTTTTGTCCTAGCAGCTTCTTTCTCAGAAGTGCCTTCAGTTGTCGCACTTCTTCATCATCGTGTGGGCTCTCTTTCATCACATCAAAAGATTTAGTTTCTTGTTCCTCCTCATTGATGTTCATCTTCGAGATATCGTTGTTCTTCTCAGAGGCCATTGATATCTCCGAGATGTGAGTCTCGTTGGTGGATAACCTTGCTCTGATACCAATTGAACGTGGCCTAGAGGGGGGGGGGGGTGAATAGGCCTTTTGAATTTCCTGCACACTTAATAGAATCGTCAAAACTTAGTTGGCCGGACTAGTCCGGTTGTGTGGGCGAACTAGTCTGGTGTGCAAAAATTATGTGTGTTGATCAGGTGTTAATTGGGAAAATAAGTTTCTTTAGCAGCGGAATTGAGAACAACTGATATTTGTACTTGATATTAATATAAGAATGCAGGTGTAACTTCTAATTGCCTTATGTTGAAGTTTAGCACTCAAATGATCCAATGAACAAAATTTAAAGTAAATGAGACACAAGACACTCGAAATTTTCCTGAGGTTCGATCTCACCACGAGATCTACGTCCTCATTGAGGAAGCTCACACAGAGCCGGGTCTCCAACCCTTTGCCTCCTCAAGTCACCACGAAGGCCGACTTGATTCCACTATCACGGGTAATCACCAAGTTTGTGGGGCAACCTCACACGTTGAGGGCTCCCACGAGAATTACAATGAAAAAGTGATCAAGTACACTCCAAAGTATTACAATGCAGAGTATGAGTGTAGAAAGATCAAACCCCAAGAGCTCGCAATGAAAGAATGACGATCTCCCAATCCCGAATCCAAGTGTTCAATTGATTTCACTCTTTTTGAACTTTAGATGTGTGGGGAGATGTGTTTTGGGCTCTTGGGACAAAGTGGCGGCGCTCGGGTTTGCTCTTTGATGAATATTCGACGTGTGTGTTGATAGGAAAGTCATGGACTCTCTATTTATAGGGTTTCCAAAAGCTAGCCGTTGAAAACCCCTAACACCGGACTAGTCCAGTGCAAGTCCGGACTTGTCCGGTTCCAATGTGTTTCGAGGTCCCGAAAGTTTGCCGGACTAGTCCGGTCCAACATCGGACTAGTCTGGTGCTGTGTGAAAGTGACTCCAGAAAGTTCATCGGACTAGTCCGATCTCCATGAATGGGAGATTACAGAAAGTTCAACGGACTAGTCCGGTCAATGATCGGACTAGTCCGGTCCCTCAGTATGAGAGACTCCAGAAACATCAACGGACTAGTCCGGTGGATGAACGGACTAGTCCGGTCTCCTTGTGAGTGGGATTCCAGAAAGGTGAACGGACTAGTCCAGTCCATGATCGGACTAGTCCGGTGCTTTGTTAAAGTTAGGTTAGTTTTAATCCCTTACCCTCGCGCAGAGTTGTGAGCTCTTGGAGTGTGTCTTTCATACACTCCCTATACATTCAAAATCTATTTTGGTCTTCCAAGCTTCATCAAAGTATTTCTCTTTGAACACCACTTCATTTTTCACCTTTTTGTGTGCACCGAAATGTTTCACTTGTTTGTCCTGCAATCATCTCAGTAGTTTCATTAGGATCTCATATGTTTGTCATCAATTAGCCAAAACCCACAAGGGATATCCTAGATGCAGTTACACAAATTAAAAGGAAAAACTTTTTGTGAAAATTGCCTTGATCTGTCCAATAAACTTGATAACATGCATTGGACATTAGATCGGTTTTGTAATGGGTATAAGAACCTAAACTTGCTGCTAAAATCTTCCAAGTCTTGCAATGATAAAACTGGTTTAGTTTTTGATTCTCATGCTCATTCTAAGGCACATCCACCTAAAATTGTAAAGTCATTAGGAAGTGGTTTGATTCAAACAGTTCCTAAATAAAAATAAGTGGTTTTCAAATCTGCAGGAGTGTTGTCTCATTCGGTTTCAAATAAAAATGTTGCTTGCTCATCTGGACATGAACACAAAGTTAAATTTCATTGTACCTACTGTGGTAGAGATGGTCATGTCATATATTTTTGTTATAGACTAGCTAAACAACAGAAAAGGGAAAGAATGATTGCTAGATCTCATAACTTTCATGCAAAATTTGCTGCACATACTAAACCGAATGCCAGGAACATGCAACCTGCTGTTATGAGTCAAAAAAATTCAAAGTTTACCTCCGGACCTTCTATTTTTGCCTCCAGAGCTACTGATTTTTGTGCTACACAAGTAACACCTTATAGGTCAGTAGTTAAAAATAAAAAACCTCAAACTTTGATTCATAAACCTGCTGTTTTATCTCAGCTTTCGCGTATTTTTCCTGCTGCACGTCGTGTGACTCAGTACGGGATACCTAAATGCCTTTTGACTAACCCTAGTATTGAGTCATCAACGTATTGTGATTCTATGTAGGTTACAAGCTTGACGAAGGAGAACATTTGGATTGTGGATTCAGGTTGCTCACACTACATGATCGGTAACAAAGAATGGTTCTCCTCCCTCTCTTTTGTGTCACGTGTAGAGAATGTTACTTTTGCCGATAATTCTTCAACTCCTATAATTGCTAAGGGTTCGGTTAGAGTAAATGATCACTACACTTTGAAGGATGTGGCACTTGTCAAAAATTTGAAATACAACTTGCTTTCTATTTCATAATTGCTAGATGAAAATCTTGAATTTTTTTTCAATAAAAACTGCTGCAAAGTTGTAGGTTTGTCTCAATTTGGAAGAGTTTTTAAAGCTGATTTTGATATGTCTTCCTCTAAGCATAGGTGTCTAGTTGCTAATGATTCAAAGGATTTATATTTTTGGCATCGTAGACTTGGTCACGTAGGCTTTGATCACCTAACGCGTGTTAGTGCTCTTGATCGCATATGTGGGCTGCCTAAGCTTAAAGGGGACAAAGAAATTATGTGCTCTTCTTGTAGACATGCTATGATGGTTGCAGGTTCACATACTCCTCTCACAATGATCATGACAACTGAACCGGGTCAACTTTTGCACCTTGACACCATAGGACCTTCACGTGTTCAATCCTTCGGAGGTAAATGGTATGTTCTTGTGATTGTTGATGATTATTCTAGATACCCTTGGGTTTACTTTATGGCATCTAAGAATGAAGCTTTTAGTCACTTTAGAACTTTATTTCTTAGATTATCAATTGATCACCCAGGATCTTTAAAAGCAATTAGAAGTGATAACGGAACTGAATTTAAAAATCAATCTTTTGATCACTTTTGTGCTGAAAATGGAATAGATCATCAATTTTCTTCACCATATGTACCTCAACAAAATGGTGTTGTAGAAAGAAAGAACAGAATCTTAGTTGAGATGGCTAGGACTACGCTTGATGAATATGAAACTCCTAGGAAATTTTGAGCTGATGCGATTGCAACCGCTTGTTATGTCTCAAATCGTGTTTTCTTGTGCACTAAGCTAGGTAAAACACCATATGAGCTCCGGTTTGGACATAGGCCTAGTGTCACACACTTTCGGGTCTTTGGTTGCAAATGCTTTGTTAAGAAACATGGTAATATTGATAAATTTGAACCTAGATCTATTGATGGCATGTTTCTTGGTTATCCATCTCATACTAGAGGCTACCGTGTGTTCTTGCTTGACACTAACAAAATTGTGGAGTCTTGTGAGGTGTCTTTTGATGAAGCTAGCCCAGGTACTAGCTCCGGTATTGCAAGACCAGATCCATATCCTCAGGGGGAGGGTATTTTTGAAGATGAAGAAGAGACCATGATACTGCCTGATAGTTCTGAAGCTGACACGTGTCCAGCTCCGAACTGTGTACAAGCTCCGACTACCACCTCTGCTTGTCCTGATCATCCACAAGTCACAAGCTCATCAATATGCAATGACCCTGATAAAGAAGAAGCTTGTGAGACATCTGTTCCCCTATGGTTTTACAAAGATCATCCCCCGCAACAGATAATTGGAAGCTTGCACGAACGAGTTACACGGTCCAGGTTTTGCGATCCATACTCTCATGCTCATTCTGCTTTTGTTGCTTCTTTTGAACCCAAAGATATATCACACGCACTCACTAATGAATCTTGGATTATTGCCATGCAAGAAGAGTTAGAAATTTTTGAAAGAAATAATGTTTGGAAACTTGTACCTCCTCCTCAAGGTCACACTTTAATTGGAACTATATGGGTGTTTAAAAATAAACAAAGTGAGGATGAGGTTGTGGTTAGGAATAAGGCTAGGTTGGTTGCTCAAGGTTTCACGCAAGTTGAAGGTCTAGATTTTGATAAAACTTTTGCTCCTTTTGCTAGATTAGAAGCCATAAGAATTTTGTTAGATTTTGCTACATTTAAATGTTTTAAGCTATATCAAATGGATGTTAAAAGTGCTTTTCTTAATGGCTACATAGATGAGGAGGTTTATATCAAACAACCACCGGGTTTTGAAAATTCAAATTTTCCTAATCATGTTTACAAACTGTCCAAAGCCTTGTACCGTCTCAAACAAGCCCCTAGAGCATGGTATGATAGGTTAAAAACATTCTTACTTGAAAAGGGGTTTACCATGGGCAAGGTTGATAAAAATCTTTTTGTGCTTAAGCATGGCAATGACTCATTATTCATTCAAGTGTATGTGGATGATATTATCTTTGGTTGTGCTTCTCATGATCTTGTGTCCAAGTTTTCAGCTATGATGAGTTCAGGATTTGAGATGAGTATGATGGGAGAACTCACGTACTTTTTTGGGCTGCAAATCAACCAAACCAAGGAGGGTACCTTTGTGCATCAAACGAAGTATACAAAAGACCTCCTAAGGCGCTTGAACATGGATAAAAGCAAGCCTCTTCGGACACCAATGGGAACAACAACAACAATTGAACTTGATGAAGATGGTGAACCCGTGGATCAAAAAGAATATAGAAGCATGATCGGATCACTTTTGTACTTCACAACATCAAGACCGGTCATACAATTCAGCGTATGTCTTTGTGCACGGTTTCAAGCCTTCCCACGTGCTTCACACCGTCAAGCTGTCAAAAGGATTCTCAGGTACTCACATAGAACTCAAGAATTTGGCATTTTTCTTCCTTCTTCCTCAACTGTTACTTTGAAAGCTTTTTCCGATGCTGATTTTGGAGATTGTAGGATTGATAGGAAAAGTACTTCCGGTGCTTGTCATTTTCTTGGTAATTCACTTGTTGCTTGGTCCTCTAGAAAACAAAATTCAGTTGCACAATCCATAGCCGAATCTGAATATGTAGCTGCTGCTAGTGCTTGCTCACAAATTCTTTGGATTGTTCAAACACTTAAGGACTATGGGGTTGATCTAGATAGTGTTCCACTATTTTGTGATAACACTAGTGCCATTTGCATTGCTAAAAACCCTTTGCAACATTATAGAACTAAGCACATTGATATTAGGTATCACTTTCTCCGTGATAATGTTGAAAAAGGAAACATTGTGCTACACCATGTAGATACCGACCAACAATTAGCTGACATTTTTACAAAACCTTTGGATTTCACTCGTTTTTGTTTCATTCATAGTGAAATAGGGGTTATGCATCCTCATGGCTTACATTGAGGGGGAGTTTTCAAACTTGAGAAGTCTATGTGTGAATCTGAAATTAAAATAATATGAGCATAGTATTTCATACATATATGACTTTGTGATTCCTTTTACATGCTAAAAGTTCTTACTACATTACCTGTGTTATACATTTTGTAGTTTTTGCCATGTCTAGTAATTGGAATAATTACTTACACTAAATCTGGTCATGGTTGAACTTTCTTGCTGTTTTGAACTTGTTGCATGCTCACAAGTGTTTTTAATCATAAAGAATTAATCAAGTAATCAACTCACATGTTGAGTTTTTGTGATCAAATATAAGTTGAGAAAAGATCAAGAGAATATGCATGCATCACACTTCTTCTTTTGAGATAGCTTATCATTGTACTTAGATATGAACTTGGAAGAAGTTGTGTATGACTAAAACCATGTCCTTAAGCTTTTGATTGTAAAATGACATATACTTGGATTGGTTGGTTAGAATAAGGCAGATGCGCATATAATCTCTTGCAAATATCATATGATCTAAATTTGTGCTTTGAAAAATAATAAAATGCAGCAACAAGTGTCATGCTTTCAGGTTTTGAAATAGTTAAGTTTGTCAGATCATGACTTGCTTAAATTGAAAATTCCATTTGATCTCTAGCATGGTTTACACTACTTTATGTATCTCATTGATGTGATAGTGTAAGTTACTTGACAGTATGACTTGGATGAACTTTGTTTTATATGTATATGTTATAATATGCTCATAACAATTAAATTTCTCTTTTCAACCTTGCTGAATACATTGTCAAAGGGGGAGAGATAATATGTGCATGGGGAGAGATAATATTGTGAATTTTTCTTTAAAAAAAACAAAAATGCAAGGGGGGTAAATATGTATAGGGGGAGAAATTTATTTCTATCTCATTTGATTTTTTAAAAGGGGGAAAATGTTTATTTCTATCTCATTTGATTTAAAAAAGGGGGAAAATTGTTCTCAAAACTTTTCATGCCATTGTTGGGATTTTAAGTGGTGTTGTCAATGCATTCATCAAGGGGGAGATTGTGAGACCTATGTGTGCTGAATACATTGGCTTTGACAAAAAAAAGTTTTGAATGCTTCCATAACATCTTTTTGGCAAGGTCCCACTCTAGCTCCGAGCTTCTGCAAGGTTCGACAATAGGTCCGACTTTCCTTGTCTAGGTCCGACATGTTTTTGGGTAGCTCTGGTGAGCTTTGTCTTTAGCTCCGACATATCTTTGATAGCTCTGACATGTCTTTGTTAAGCTCCGATATGTTTTGCTAGGTCCGACTTATCTTGGTTAGCTCCGACATGTTTTTCTAGCTCCGACTTTTGGGTTCACTATTTCTGACTAGATTTTCTAAGCTCCGACACTAGGTTGTACTAGCTTTGGTAAGCTCCGGCGCTAGGTTGTACTAGCTTTGGTAAGCTCCAGCTCAAGCTCCGGTTAGTTTTGGTTAGGTTCGGAGCTTGATCGTAATGTTCCTACTTTTACAGTGAATAGTCTCGGACTTGCTTTATTTTCTTAGAAAGATTACATAGTATTCATTTGCTAAGTTTTTGGTGCATTTTGGTATATATGGCTGATATCGTTGTGATATGCTTTGCAACCTACTTATGTGAGGTGCTCACGTAAGGTGTTGTGTTCGGAACTGACTTGAGTCAAGTCGCAGACTTGGGCTCGTACGGATTGGTTGTTTGTTCATGTGCAGGTGTTGCTTGAGTTCAAGTCATGGCTGGTGACAGGATCCTTTGGACTAGTCTCAGGGAGGAGATGAGGTTCCAACAACCAAATTCAGGAGGAATCGTGGTTGAGCGGGTCAGGAGGTCGCGTAGGATGATTGAATTAAGGGCAGTGCATATGAAGGTTACTGGACGTCGAAGGAAGGTGTTTGCACGTATGCATGCGGTGCATGACGTGGCAACATGGTTCTGAAGATGGTTTATCGATGGGAAGATCTGGCTGGAAGGATCAGATCGTATCGGTAGATGACTTTGGCTGCGGCGGAGTCGGTTATGGCTCGATATGGAAAGTATCGAGTTGGTTATGATAGTATTTGTTGTGGGTCACGAATTTCAGTTTTTTAGGAATGTGGGATACGTTCCTAAGGTGTTTGGAATTCTTAAGATTGCTTCTATCTGCGTATAGAAGAGTCCTAAGCAGTTATAGAAAGTATCGATTCGTGATCGGAATAGGATTAGAGTCCTAGTTGAGATTGGGTTGGCCTAAGGGCTGGTTATATAAGCAAGGGAGGCCAGAGCTCATGGTGCACGACTTTGGGGGATGTTCCTCTTGTGTTCTATTGAATAAAATTTGTAGTTTGAAGGAACTTTTGTGCCTTGTTCGTCCGACTTGTTCCAGACAAGTTTTACTCGTCGAGTTTCTGGACAGCACTACCTTTCGTCGGTGGTTTTATCATAACACGAGTTTTACAGATCCAATTGACGTGATTCTTTTTGGGTTGTCTTAACAACTTGATTATCTATAATCTGTCAAAATTTCACGGTAATTGGATTTGTGCTTTCTGATATACATGAGTTTCTTTGCATCGTTCCAGAACTGTTATTTCTCGGGTAGGACAGATTGACCTTTGTTCAATCTTTCGATCATAACTTGAGTTTCTCTCGACGGATTTGAGTGATTCTTCTTTTGTTTTCTTTGTGACTTGATTATCCTTGATATATATATATCACTTTTTTCACGGTGAAACACATTTAGATTAGTCTCACACATGATTTCTTTAACAGATCATTTTTCTGCCGAAGGGGTTGAGATTTAATTGTTTCCGCTGCGTAAGATTTTTTAAATCTACCATTCACCCCCCTCTCGTAGCTTTTCATGTGCTCTTCGATCCTACACGGAGCCGGAGAAGTGACGCTGGCAGCTACGACGAACGTGTAGAACATCGACGATAGCTCCCTGTATGTCCTGCACATACGATAGACAAAAAGTAATTTCGCTCATCGGTCACCACTTCCCTGCTCTTTAGTTTCGTTATGGCTTACGATCCTTAGCTAAGATATGAGGCATGGGTAATTTGGTGCGACAGCGTCCAGGGTATGGTTGTTGCCTTGCTTAGGGCATGAGCCGTCTAACCTTCTGTACTCAGCTACCTGCACTGGGAGGCAAGGTGTGCATGCTTAGGGTATAGAACCAGACTAAGCAGGCTGCACACTCCGGACCTCCAGCTCGGCGTTAGCCTTTCAGGAGTTAAAACCATTCGACACCATGGACCCCGACCAAGAAAACAATCATCAAACCCCAAACACATTGTAGGTACCTCATGGGGATCCGCCTTTAGTAGGATAGCACAACTCCAACTAGGACGAGACAAGAGAAATGTAACAGGGCATATGGAAGACGATATGCGAAAGTAAGAAAAAAATTGAAGCATCATGTAAATAATTTTGCTCGTCGGTTACTCCCTTCCTGCTTTTAGCCTTATTATGTCTTACGGTACCGAGCCATGCTTACAGTGCATGTGTAATTCAGTGTGATGGTATCTGGATTATGGTTATTGCCCTGCTCAGGAGTGTGTGCCGTCCGGCCCCATGTACTCAGCCGTTAGCCCTAAAGAGGCAAAATGTACACGCTTAGGGTGCAGGACCAGGCTAAGCAGGCTGTACCTTCTGGAGCTCCCACGGGCGTTAGCTTTTCAGGGGAGTGACCATTCGGCGCCACAGGCTCCCGAGCAGGGAAGCAACCAAAGAACCCAAATACATCATAGGAACCTCAAGCAGACCCGTCAGCAGCAGGATTGCATAACTCCACTAGGGCGAGACAGGGAGAGAGTGCCAGTGCATATGACAGAGAATATGCGAGAACAAGCATAATTTGATGATCATAAAATTAATCCATAATTAAATGAACATAAATGAAGCATAGGACAAGACAGTGTTTCTTCTAACATGGTAATCATAGGAGGAGGTAGACTTTACAAGAAGGCATCTACTCGCTCCGGATGACAAGGGAGGAAGAATGTACAGGCTTAGGGTATGGAATGATGCTAAGCAGGATGAACACCCTGGATTGGACCCACCAGAGCTTAGTTGCTTCGAGCGTTGCATCTAGATGCTATGACACTTTTTTTAGAAAAAAAACTATCCTACCACTATGCCCAGTGTGAAGCTTTACTGAAGTGGCGCTGGGGATACAAAGTGTACACGCTTAGGGTGCATGACCAGACTAAGCAGGCTGCATACTCTGGACCTCTCACTGTGCCAAAAGTAAAACTTACAGCGGATCTTTGGTTCAAAATTACTGTAATGCCTTGGTGATGTCGTTGTCGCTATGGTGGCGGGAAACCGCTTGACGTCCTGCCCATGAGAACCCATCGAGGCCCCCTGGTAGGTTTGGCCAACTAGTTGGGCACACCTACCACTTAGTTGGAGGATGTCTTCAGCGGGCCCCCAGCAAAGCGCAGGAGCATGGATAGTTGACGCTGGCGGTGATGGAAATGAGGCAGCCACCAAACCAAGGCGACGCCCACCCTCAACATGCGGAACGTTGACAGCGGTCCCCTTAGAAGGTGCTGGAGCTGGATGCTCCGACAGCGTCCACAATCAACGCTAAGAAACGTCAACGGCGGGCCCCCTGAGAGGTGCCAGATCTGGATGCTCCAGCATCGCCCATCATGAACGAGAAGAACGTCGACTGTGGCCCCCCTGGGTGGTGCCGGAGCTGGCTGCTACAGCATCGCCCATCGTCGCTGTAGAAACGTCGATGGCAGGCCCCTTGGGTGGTGCCAGAGCTGGCTGCTCAGGCGTTGCCCATCGTCACCGTAGAAACATCGACGGCAGGCCCCTTGGGTGGTGCCAGAGCTGGTCGACCTTTTGCGATTTGATCTTGCTGCTACTCAGAGGCTTGATGAACCCCTTGGTGGCAAAAGCGCTACCACTTTTTTGAGGGAAAAAGCCCCTACCTGGCACGCCAAATGTCGAAGGGTCAATGTGACACTTCCCCCGGATCTGCTAAAGAGTAGCCCGCGGAGGTTCTGTTCGGCGGGGCTTAGGCCTCAAACTAGTGTTCTAGTGGATGGGTATGAGACAGTGGAGTTTTTGCATGGTTCGGGTCGCAAGGAGCATAACACCCTACTCCACAGTGGATTGTACTACTTGGTGAGTGTGAATACGAGTGTGTGTGTATCGAGGATTTTGAGTCTTGTCTTGCTCTGGATCCTTTGTAATGGTGGAAGTTCGGGCCTTTTATAGACATGGCCAGACGCCTTACAAGTGGGGTCCCAGGACCCGACAAGTGGTCCCGGGGCGATCTTATCCTAAAGGTGTAAGGCTTCTTTTGTATGCTGCCTCTGATCGCGCCTTGAAGACTTGCTATCTTGCCGCGTCAGTTGCCAATGGCTAGGCGTAGTCATTGATGATGGCAGGGAACGTCCCATCCATCTTGTCGCTTTAAGCTACCCACTTGGCGGTGTGGGTTAGGCCTGTAGTGCCTTCACTATGATGCGATTGGATGCAGTGTTACCTGACAAGAGGCGTGCGCCGCACCTGTACACCTGGGGAAGGCGTGCACCTTCAATGCACGACTGGACATGACACACCGCAGTTTACTCTTTAGGGCCCACAGCTTATTGCAAGTTGGAACACACTCTAGCTCCTGAGCCCCTCTTGGTGGGAGCAAGAGCCCGATGCCGGAGGGCGCGTGACAGCTCCAGAGCCCTCCTTGGTGGGAGCAAGGGCCTGGAGCTGAAGGATGAGTGGCAACTCTGGAGCCCTCCTCGGTGGGAGCAAGGGTCCGGAGCCGGAGGACGTGTTGCAACTTCGGAGCCCTCCTCGATGGGAGCAAGGGTCTGGATCCGGAGGACACATGGCAGCTCCGGAGGACGCCTCAACGGGTAGGCCAGGCCCGGAGCTTCTTCTTGTATGCGGGGGTACCTGTTCTTGAGGGTATCGACAGGTGTTATACAAGTTACCTCAAGTGGGGGTCCTCCCTTAAGCTTGTCCTTGGTCAAGGTCCGCAATAGGGGTTGAAACCCCTAACGGCGGAGGTAGGCCATGAAGTTGTCCTAACCTTGATGCAGTGTGGCTTTGACATTTGAGGGTTGAGTGTCGATGTTGTGTTGCTTCCCATGGGTGCCTTGAATGTGGTCGAGGAGAGTGTTGTCGATGCAGCTCATGCGCACCTCAAGGTCTCCCATGCATCGGGTGTCATCCTTCATGCCATGGCTAAGGTCATGATGACCTATAACCACAAAGGAATAAGGTGTACCCATCATGTGTTGGGTGTGATCCGCCATCCTTGGATAAGGTCAAAATAGCCTTTAGCCACAAAAGAACAACATGCACCCAACATGTGTTGGGTGTGATCTATCTTTCCTTGACTAAGGTTAAAATAACCTTTAGCCACAGAGGAACTATGTGCACCCAACGATGGTGGCAACTCCCTTGAGCTTGAATGGGTGTTTAGAATAATGAGAACATAAAGACCCAACTTATTCATGGCATCCCATTGGTTGCTCATGGAAGGATTCCATGTCAAACCTCTGACCTTGTAAAGCTATGACTGACCCTCGAGATTAAATCCCGATAGGTTTCAACCATGCTTGGTTACTCATTGGCCAAGAGATGTTGAAATGGTACCTCCAAATCGACTTCTTGCATGCCTACATAAAAACATTACTCCTGCAAGCTTCCCCTCTTTGATAGAGAGCGATGGTTAGCTCCCGGCATTTGTGCAGCTGAAACATTGGGTTAGATGACCGAATTTCATTTGTACACCCGAGAAAGAAAAACCACAAAGATACATCGGGTCCATATTCGAGTGCATCCATAAAGAATGTGTTGTTCATTGATATAAGAGTGGCGCTTTATAAATTAATAAATTTGCACCTTTTCTAAAGCCCCTAATTAGAGCAATGCAAGTGATAGATGTACACTCTATGGGTTCCTTATCTTGAATTTTCTAACCATCTTTACTTTTTACAAGAGCAATTGTTCATCATTTGGAGCATGGCAAACATGATTCTCAATTTTTATCTTCCTGGACAGATTTAATGTAGTCCGTAGGAATTAGAAATCTGGTGATCCATGTATAAAAGAGTTCAAATCAAATTTATGGATATTACTAATCCTAGGTGGCCACATACCAATTTAACGATTGAATCATTTCATAAGCATTATTTATTAAACCTAGGCAGATAATGTCTAAGTCAATTTAAACCATTCTTATGAAATTCTAGGTACTTGTTTAAGTTTACTCCAAGTAAATTGACATTCCTTTTGAAAAATCAGAAAGCAAGCAACACTGACTCTCGTGAGGATGCATAAGAAGTGAATGATGAGGAGGTGTAAACCTTCCTCGCCAATGTAAGCAAAAATAATCATTCAATCCTATTGCAACCCAAACGACCAAAAATTTTAAACTCGTACCTAAATTGAAGAGTAATTCGTGTTGAAGGTCGTTGTTTGAGAAACTCACGACCATGGACTTTGGTGCAACCTTCATGTTCGATGTCTTTCGCCAAGTTGAGGTTGAAGGTGAATGAAGCTTCATCTTGCTCCTCCATCGGGCTATCATCTTAAGCATTCCTTCACCATGAACTCAAAACAAGATCAATGGAGGGATATGCTCTTGAATCCTCCCGATGGTGCATAGAGTTTGATGAGGCTTTCCAACCTCTTTACAAGTTTCCTTCTGGCTGCACTAAAATCAAGAACAAACAAACAACTCGAAGATGGGTTACGTTAGCCAAAAGCAAATTAAACCCTTTTGTCAAATTGTTTTTCACAACATGAAACAACTTGCAAATGCAATGAGGATTAACAAAAATCTTTTTTGTTTGAATTAGGAATTTGAATTCAAGTGGTTATGCCCAAAGTTCATATCCAAATAAATTTATTTCCTAATTCAAAATTTTAATTTTATGTTGGTTGGAAATTTCACTTTCCAACATGCAAGTGTGAAAATCCAAACATGATAAATGCAAATGCAAGGGTTGATGGGAATTTTGAATATGCAATTGTAAAAAATCAAATATGGGATAAATACAAATTAACCTATTAGCAAGGACTCACTGAATTTTTGAAGTCCAATGAGCGGGACTTACCTCCGTCCTGTTTAGCATGATGACGTGTCATCCATACATGGAGATGAAGGTGTGGATGACTTCTCTTGTTGGCAAGCCAAACCCCCTTTGGCTGCCATCTAGACAAGTGGGGCCCGTGGTGGCCCCGGCCCCATCGTCTCCTTGATGGAGACTTGTTGATGTTGTGATGACCTTTCCTTCTTGAAGATGTTCTTTCACGAACTTGGTGAGGCTTGTCCTTCTTCTGCCATTTCCTTGTTTGGCGGTTTAGTGGACTTTGGCCATTTGAATGACCCTGGCTTCTCTGTCATTGTGGATGGCATGACAGAGTCTCCTCATTTCTCATAAAGGCAATGAGGTTGTCCACTTATGGGGGGTCTTACTTTGACCTTCAAGATATTCCTTTGGTTCAACCCATGCTTGATCTAGGATCAATAGGTTTCCTTGGGCATAACTACGTGTGGACTCCATAATCAAACAAGAAACTCTTCATCCACAGTGCCATTTTGCCCAAGGTTGCACGGGCTTGGTTGATTGTAGGGTCCAACAAGTCGTTGTGGAACCCTTGGATCTTGAATGCTTTTCAAAGTGGCTTGTCCTTGGCCAAATGCTTCTTTGGTGTGTCATTGATTTTTCCTTGGCCATGGACAAGATACTTCAAGGTAGGCTAGTTGAAATTGAATTTGTTGGGATTCAAATTCACATAGCCTCCTTGATTGTATTGATTTCACTTTTGACCTCCTTGTTGGTGGTAGCCTTTGGAGTTGTTTGGAAATGAAAGATCCTCATGTGTCTTAGGGAAATAAACCGCCAAGTGCCCCATGTTGACATGGATTTCACAAAACATGCGAACACCCATGACTTGGATCATCCAAACACTTCGCCATTGGCTTGACCTTATCAATCTTTTAATAGGAGGTCCAGTTCCATGGCTAGCATGTCCACCTTGTACATGTTGTGCATGCCATGTGATGAGGACATCACAATAGCGGAGATGCACATTGAACTGCAAGGACCAATCACAAGAGCACGAGCACGATTATTAAATCAGCAGGTGAATTCGTTCCTAACTTCTTTTGCATGTGTGTTTGAGAATAGATTGCTATGTGATGATTTTAATTGTTATTAGGAATAATGGAGAAGATCAACAAGTGAAGAAAAGAGGCCTTGGGAGCGTGGAGAACCAGTTGGGACGTCCACAAGTTGATGGAAACAGTTTACAACTCGGACTCGAGTTCAACTTGGAGTCTTGGAGCAGTCCACTTTAAAACGGACGCCCAGGAGGCATACAGACTCCGTTTTTGACGTTCTACATATGCACGGAAATAGGAGAAATAAAATTTCCAATGGTTCTGGTCCCACATAAAAATTCCTCCGGAGTCATTGGGAAATCGTCCAAACAAGTCGAGTCTAGCTTTCTGTTCGGTGCTGCGCCACCGAATCGGGCCTTTGGGCCTTGTATCCCGTAAGAGTCCATTAGGGAAGTGTCTAATCGTGTTTTGGTCGAACCCTAGCCTATAAATACTGTAGCCGCTGGTCATATTCGGTGGCTTTTTCTTAGATCAATAATATCGCCATTCTACGGTTTGTGAGACCCCAACTTCGTGATTTTCCGTTCGTGTCTTCGACGTTCTTGCTCTTGTTCTCGGTTGCACTTGCAGGGATTAGCCTTCTTGGCGAGGTCAAGCATTTGCAGCACGGTTGATAACCAACGGAGCCGTGGTGTAGTGATTGCAGGGGTACTCGAACCGCTCGAGTGCCGCGGATCATCAACGTCGAGTTCTCCACTCCAATCGACATACCTTTCGGAAGATCGGGCCTAAACCTACTCATCAATTGGTATCAGATTTCCAGGTTGCCCGTGAGGTATCTTTCTTTTCCTTCCATTAGATCGATTTTGTTTCGTACCTAGAGTCCACAGAAAAGCCACAAAAAAATTAGATCGTTTTTACCGCTTCCCAGACTATAGTGCCTGCAGTTTCATTTTTTAGTTTGCATTGTTGAGTTTGCATTCGTGTGGTCGAGTCTTGTTGCTGGTTTAGCTTTGTGTTTTGGGTCCTAGTTATCGTGTTTCGTCCTTGTTTTCTTGCTATTCGACACCTATTCCACAATCCCTAAATAACAAACCAATCCACCACGTTCATCGGTTTGCCCTAGCTAGCCGCCTTGCGTGAACTCCCGCATCACCAGCCCTAGATTAGGTGACAAACCTTTGTGCCATTCATCCTTGAATCATCACACACCACCCAATTAGTTGCTGTGCAAATTCCCGATCGTTTTCATATCCGATTGCGAGTACTGTTCTCAAATCGAGTTGGAATCAACATCCAAAAAAACGTAACTCGGACAGCCTACCTTAAAACGGCCATAACTTTCGCATACGAACTCGAAATCAGGCGATCTTTTTTTCAAATTCATCTACGCAAAATTTTGCATCTGATTTTCTGCCGCATAGCCACGTTCGGTGAAATTAGATTGCCCAAATTCCCCTCGGAAGATAGGCTATCCGGCCTCCGAAGTTTCAGCACAAATTTTAAAGAATATTCTTGATTTTCTGTAGGCCGCATATTACATCCAATTGAGCTGAAAATTTGTGTTCTTCCTATATTTGTGCTCCTAAGTAAAGAAAAAATATCAAAAAAATATTACAAAAAAGAAAAAAAATAGTGAAGAGCACGCATATTAAAGCAATTGTCCTATACCACTTGGTGCTATTTTCTTGGCTATATCATTCTGTCTTTCTTTTGCCATGATACTTCCTTGTGTTGTGCTAGGCTCTAGGGCAATTGGTTGACCAGCAAAAGTTTCCTACATTGAATACTTATTCAACTTTGTTTAGCTGTTAACGATTTTCTACTTATTAGCCACCATATTATGCCATCCAAGCTCCACCTTTCTCTTGAGCATAACACTTTTGCAATCAACCCATGCTTCATTGGTTCATCTCACCGTCCACACCACCTGCTGTGTCAGTAAGAACACTTGTAAGAGCGTGGTAAGACGCTTGAGCGATTGAGCGAGAGAGATTGTTTTCTTGCACCTTCCACATTCTCACTATAGTTGATAGGGATAAAATATTTTTTTTTGTTGTCTTTTGTTTCCTACTAACAATGGCAGGAGAAGACAATGATGATGAATGTGTTCAACATGCTGAGTTACGTGATATGATGAAGATCATGACGGATATGTTCGCCAAATACAATGCAGCAACAGAGGAGTCATTGGCGAACTTGACTCGCCAACTGGATGACCTTGCTCTTAGGATGAATACTTTTGAGGCTCGGTTGCCTCTCGCTGGAAGACAAGAAGACAATGCTTATGATGAACTGGAAGATCACAATAATCAGCCAAGACTGCCACTTTATCGTCGAGGTATGGGAGGTAATAATCATAACAATTATAATCGTCCTCCTGATGATCCGTTTGCTAAAGTGAAATTTACTATACCCTCTTTTTCTGGTGCTTATGATGCTGAGGCTTATCTTGATTGGGAGATGATAGTAGAGCAAAAATTTAATTCCCATCTTGTTCCTGAACAACATAGAGTTCGTCAAGCCACTAGTGAGTTTAAGGACTTTGCTATCATATGGTGGAATGAACTTGTTAAAACTAGAACTGACCCTCCAACATGGGATAGATTAAAGGAAGCTATGCTTGTTCAATTTGTTCCACCATCTTTTCAGCGGGACCTTCGCAAAAAATTGCAGCGTTTAGACCAAGGTAACATGTCCGTAGAGGAGTATTATCAAGAGTTACAAAAGGGTATGTTGCGTTGTGGGGTAGTAGAGGACATGGATGATAAAATATCTCGTTTTTATGGGGGGTTGAGGCATGAAATTTAGGACATTGTTGATTACAAGGAATATGATACTGTTAACAGATTGTTTCAGCTTGCTATGTTGGCAAAAAAAGAATTGCAGGGCCAACAACAACAGCAACATCGCATGAGGAGCAACTTCACGCCGCGTGCAGCGACTACACCAACCAAAACAGCACCATCTTCGACCCCCCGTGCAGCGACTACACCACTCAATGGCGGCTAACGAACTATACCTGCTGCTCCACCTTCTCGCATGCCGGAAGGCAGCAAGGCGACATCATTCAAGCCTTCTTCGTCCACTCCTTCTACGGGTCATACTTCTGACATTATGTGTCACCGCTGCCAGGGACTTGGTCATATGATGAGAGATTGCCCAAGCAAACTAGCATACATAGCACGCGACGATGGCGGGTATGATAGTACTTCGGATGTTGAAGATGAATATTCTCTTGCTACTGACTTTACAGATCCAAATGACGAACACACCGAAGAAGAGGTACTTGGTACAGCGGTGATGGAGAACTATAGGAGCATCATTGTGCAGCGTGCCTTGAGCTCCAAAGTGGAGACTGACGAAAGGCTACAACGACACAACCTCTTCCACATGTTTCTCGTCATCAAGGACTGCCGTGTACACACTATAATTGATGGAGGTAGCTGCAATAACTTGGTGAACACGGACGTCATCAAGAAACTCGGTTTGACAACAAGAGCACACCCTCATCCGTACCCCATTCAATGGTTCAGCAACAGCGGTAAGGTTCGGGTAACACAAACAGCGAGAATACATTTTTCAATTGGTTCATACCATGATTTTGCTGATTTTGATGTTGTTACTATGGGTGCCTGTTCTCTTTTATTGGTTCGTCCTTGGGAATTTGATACAGATGCTATTCATCATGGTAGAACCAATAAATATACTCTCATGCATAAGGGAAAGAAAAACACTTTGCTCCCCATGACTCCTGCTGAAATTGTGCATTTTGAGAAGAGTAAAATTCGTGATGGCAAAGCAACAAAATTATAATATGTAAAACAGCAAGTTATTAAGTTAAAATCACCATCGTTGCTCACAACTTAATCTAAACTTGCTGATTTATTCGATGCTAAGGGGATGTGCTATGCTTTAGTTTGCAAAGAAGCCATGTTTTCACTTCATGAATTGTCTATTGCATTGCCCCCTGCTGTTGCTAACCTTTTGCAGGAGTTTGAGGATGTGTTTCCCTCCAAGATACCCCTTGGTTTACCACCAATGAGAGGCATTGAACACAAGATCGATTTGATTCCAGGAGCTAGTTTGCCAAATCGTGCAGTATACAGGGCGAATCCACAAGAAACTAAGGAAATTCAGCGACAAGTCCAAGCTCTTTTGGACCGTAGGTACATTCATGAAAGCCTTAGCCCTTGTTCCATTCCCGTTCTTTTGGTTCCTAAGAAAGATGGTAGTTGGCGCATGTGTGTTGATTGTCGAGCAATTAATAACATCACCATTCGATATCGTTATCCAATTCCTCGATTAGATGACATGCTTGATGAATTTAGTGGTACTATCATCTTCACAAAAATTGACTTGCGTAGTGGTTACCACCAAATTAGAAGCACTAGGAGATGAATGGAAAACTGCATTTAAAACCAAGTTTGGACTTTATGAGTGGTTAGTCATGCCTTTTAGTTTAACTAATGCACCCAGCACCTTTATGCGATTAATGAACGAGGTTTTACGTGCTTTCATTGGACAGTTTGTGGTGGTTTACTTCGATGATATCCTCATTTACATCAAGTCATATGATGAACATCTTGATCATTTACGTGCTGTTTTTATTTTTACTATTTTGAGAGATGCACGTTTGTTTGGTAACCTCGAAAAGTGCGTCTTTTGCACCAATCGAGTCTCGTTTCTTGGCTATGTCGTTTCCTCGCAGGGAATTGAGATGGATGAGGCAAAAATTGAAGCAATCACCTGCTGGCCAGCCCCAACAACCGTCACACAGGTTCGTAGTTTTCTTGGTCTTGCAGGTTTCTATCGGCGCTTTGTGTGGGATTTCAGCACCATTGCAGCACCTCTACATGAGCTAACGAAGAAGGGAGTTCCATTTCGATGGGGCGAACAGCAGCAACAAGCTTTTGATGCTCTCAAATCGAAGCTTACACAAGCACCATTACTACAACATCCTGATTTTGACAAGACCTTTGAGTTAGAATGCGATGCAAGCGGCATTGGTATTGGAGGCGTTCTCATACAAGGATGTAAACCCGTTGCTTTCTTTAGTGAAAAACTTCATGGTCCTTCTCTGAATTATTCTACTTATGATAAGGAATTGTATGCCTTAGTGCGTGTATTACAAACTTGGAAACATTATCTTTGGCATCAAGACACCAAAAATAAGGAGAGGAGGGACCTAAAGTCTTCAAGCCTCGCTGTTGGTCCTCTCATCGTCTTCATCTTCGTCTTCGGGCTGATGATGAGGAGGAGGAGATACGGAGCCACTCGAGCCTCCAATGCCAAAGTAGGCAAGCTCGGAGGGGTCAAGGGTCCGAGCTCGGTGAAGTCGGAGTCGGAATCATCAGAGATTACCGGAAATCCAATGGGCTCGATCTACAGTTTCTGACAAATCTGCTTCACATGTGCCTTGACACACTTCATGCCTTCCTTTCTTCTCTTGTTAAGCTTGTGGGCCTTCACCTCGGCCTTTCTGCAGGAAGCAAAGATAGCAACCAAGTATTTGAAGATGCCACTAGCAGATCCTTTTTGAGGGGCTGCCCTAGTGGCATGGGCAGCCCTGGCATCTCCACTTCCTCTTGCCAAAGGCTCAAAACTGGAGGCGGGAGAAGGAGCAGCCTGAATGCTTGGCTTATGAGGCATTTGGGGCCTCAAAGGAAGATGCTACACATCTTTGACAAAATCAATCCCAGTGACATTCTCAATCATGAACATAAGATATGGAGCATAGCCACACGACCTGTTGGGTGTGCAAGAGATGTTGACCATATCGTTCCAGATGTAGTCAGCCAAATAAAACTTGCGGTCCTTGCTTATGACCCTCATCAGGGTCCGGAGGTAGCCCTGCACACACCCAGCATCCCCATCCTTAGGGGCAATTGTCTTCCTCAAAACTCTGTTCAACACCACAAAGAATGGCTTAATGTTCTTCGTGGAGGAAGGGTTGAACTTGGAGTTGGGCTCATATAGGAATTTCATCTTATCCTTCTCAATGACACCTATATTGTGGATGACCAAGTTGTCATGGCTTGAGGTGTCAAGGTGCAGCAGGCTTGCAAAGTCTTTATAGGTTATACTGTACTTGGATCTGTGCGTCATCCAAGTAACACTCTCTTCATCATCACTTGAGAAATGGCAAGTTGCAAAGAACTGGGCCACCACTTCATCATTCCAATTGTACTTGAAGGCGAAGAAGTCCTTCAAGCCATGCCTTTCCATTGCTTCCACCACTTCAACGAATGGTGAGCAGCCCTTCTTTTCAAAATGTGCCCAATCAATCCACTGGCTGCGCACTACATGTGTCTTCATGGGGAGGTACACAGACTTGTAGAAATCTACATGGAAATTGCTCCAAAATCTGCCATCCACAGCTTGCTTCGAACGGCATACCAATCAACATTTCTTAATTTTGCAGCCGAGTCGCTGCCCTTCCCATTGAACCTTTCTTCTGCGGGATCCCGAGTCCCTTGCCTTGGGGCTGACATCTTCAGGGGGCCAATCGGGCCTGTTGCGATCCCCTTGCCCTTGCCCTTTGCTGGCGGGCACTCGCCGAGCTAGGGCCACCACAGGCGGAGGCCCTGGAGGCAGGCACCTTTTGTCGAGCCAGCCTCTTCTAAGACTGAGGAGGAGATGGGGCTGGCTCGGAAGTTTGCTTCTTGCTTTGGTCCGCCGAAGCGGGGCTTCTTGGGCCATCTCGGCTTTGAAGTCCGAAGCTTCGTCGTGAGAGCTCGACATGCCCTGAGAATGAATTGTACAAGGTATGGATAAGAATGGATGACAAGGAGTTGAATGGATGACAAGAAATTTGCATTGAGGAATTAAAAAGTTAGGGTTGAGTTTAGAAAAATCGGACTTGTCCGGTGTACATGCACGGACTAGTCCGGGTGACCGGACTTGTCCGTGCGTGGACCACACTAGTCTGGTATTCATCCTCAAAGACCTAACTTATGAGACAAATGGACTTACTCAATGCAAAATTAGCCTAACAGCAATGTAATACAGGTTGCAAATTTTCAAGCCACATTCCGAGCATCAAGGATGTTTAGTTCATTTCGAAGCTCGCAAAAGCTTTTTTGGTGTTGACATGGGAAATGGCTATATATCCTTTCATGGAGTGGTCTCTCAAGAAGTGATGCCGGATGTCTATGCGTTTGGTTCTAGAGTGCACAACTGGATTATGGGCAATTTTAATGGCAATCTCATTGTCACAAAGGAGCGGAATATGGTTCATATTGTAACCGTAATCCCTTAGAGTTTGTTGCATCCAAATAAGTTGTGCACAACAACTCCCGGCTGCAACATACTCCGCTTCGATTGTGGATAAGGCAATGGAATTTTGTTTCTTGGAGGACCAAGAAACTAGGGGTCTACTTAGGAATTGGCATGTGCCAGAGGTATTTTTTCTATCTACTTTGCATCTGACATAATCTGCATCGGAGTAACCAATGAAATTGAATTTGGAGCCTTTTGGATACCAAAGACCAAGGTTGGGTGTATGAACTAAATATCTCAAGATCCTTTTTACAGCTGTCAAGTGACACTCCTTAGGATTGGCTTGAAATCTTGCACACAAATATACACTCAAAATAATGTCTGGCCTAGATGCACATAAATAGAGCAGAGATCCAATCATGGAGCGATATACCTTTTGGTCGACGCTAGGTCCACCTTCATTGAGATCCAAGTGGCCATTCGTTGCCATGGGAGTCTTTATGGGCTTCGCCTTGTCCATCCCAAACTTCTTGAGTATATCTTGAGTGTACTTAGTTTGGCTTATGAACGTCCCTTCCCTTTGTTGCCTCACTTGGAATACCAAGAAGTACTTTAGCTCTCCCATCATAGACATCTCAAACCTGTCTGTCATAATTTTACTAAACTCTTCACAAAAAGATTTGTTAGTTGAACCAAAGATTATGTCAACAACATAGATTTGACAAACAAAAAGTTCATCGTCAAAATTCTTTGTAAACAATGTATAGTCTACTTTACCAATCTTAAAGCCATTTTCAATTAAGAAATCTCTATGACACTCATACCAAGCTCTAGGAGCTTATTTGTGGCCGTAGAGAGCCTTACGCAGTTCAAATACGTGGTCGAGGAACTCTTCATCTTCAAATCCGGGGGGTTGCTCCACACACACCTCCTCCTTGATTGGTCTGTTGAGGAAGGTGCTTTTCACATCCATTTGATAGAGCTTGAAATTATGGTGAGTAGCATATGCTAGTAATATTCTAATAGATTCAAGTCTAGCTACGGGAGCAAAAGTTTCATTGAAATCCATACCTTTGACTTGTGAATACCCTTTGGCCACAAGTAGTTCCTTGTTCCTGGTCACCACCCCGTGTTCGCCTTGTTTGTTGCAGAAGAACCATTTGGTGCCGACGGCGTTGGATTTGGGTCTTTTGACTAGTTCCCACACCCTGTTTCTTTTGAAGTTTTTGATTTCTTCTTGCATGGCCACTACCCAATCCAGATCCTTCAATGCATCCTCAACCCCACGTGGTTCCAAAAAGGACACAAACGAGTAATGCTCACAAAAATTAGCTATGCGAGATCTAGTAGTTACTCCCTTTTGGATGTCACCAATGATGTTGTCGATTGGGTGATCCCGTTGGATGCATTGGTGTACTCTTGGGTGTGGCACTTGCTGTCTTGAATCTTCATGTTCATCTTCTTCTCCCCCTAAGTGGTTGCCCTCATTGACTTGTTGATTATCTTTACTTCATTGAGGTTGATCTTGTATGAAAGCTCCCCCTTGATCATTGATCTTCTCTTGTGGTTCATTTTCCTCATGTATATGTAGAGGTGGCTCTTGTGTTGAACTTCGCCTAACGCCATTCTTCTCAATGCTTGACATGGAGCTTCTTCTTTATCTAGCACACATGGATCAACTTGCTCCTTTTGGGAGCCATTAGTTTCATCGAACACTACGTCACGTGCTACTTCAACAAGTCTGGAGGTCTTGTTGAAAACACGATAGGCGTAAGTGTACGAATCATAACCAAGCAAGAAACCTTCATCGGACTTTGAAGCAAACTTTGAAGTCATAGGCTTCTTGTTTAAAATATAGCATGGGGAACCAAAAACTTGAAAATATGATATGTTAGGCTTGTTACCGGTGAGTAGCTCATAGGATGTCTTCTTGAGTAGTCGATGAAGATTAAGTCGATTTATGGTGTGGCAAGCAGTGTTAATCGCTTCTGCCCAAAATTGATTCGAGGTCTTGTACTCAACGAGCATTGTTCTCACCATCTCTATGAGAGTTCTTTTCTTTCTCTCGGCACCTCCGTTTTGTTGAGGGGAGTACGGAGCCGAGAACTCGTGCTTTATGCCTTCTTCATCTAGGTACTCCTCCACTTGTGCGTTCCTTAACTTCGTGCTGTTGTCACTTCGAATGTTCTTGATTGTCAATGAGAATTCATTTTGAGCGCTTGATGAACTTCTTGAGTATTCCTTGTGTTTCTGACTTATCATGTAAAAACAAAACCCAAGTGAAGCGAGAAAAATCATCAACAACTACTAAACCATATTTGTTATCGCCGATGCTTATGTAAGCAATTGGACCAAATAAGTCCATGTGAAGTAGCTCTAGCGGTCTTGTTACAGTCATGACGTTCTTCGCGGGATGAGGTGCTCCAACTTCCTTCCCGGCTTGGTATGCGCTACAGGGCCTGTCTTTCTCAAAAACAACATCCTTAAAACCTCGGATGTGATCGCCCTTGAGGAGTTTTTGAAAATTCCTCATACCAACATGCGCTAGCCGTCTATGCCACAGCCAACCCATGTTGGTCTTTGCAATCAAGCATGTGTCAAGTTTGGCTTTATCCTAGTTGAAGTCAACAAGATAAAGCTTTCCCTTTAACATACCCTTGAATGCAATGGAACCATCACTCCTCCTAGAAACGGCCACACCTTCGTTAGTGAACAAGCAATCATAACCTTTGTCACATAATTGAGATATGGACAGCAGGTTATAATCTAAGGAATCAACATGTAATACATGAGAAGGAGTGTGTTGTGGTGATATGGAATTTTACCGGTACCAAGCACCATTCCTTGACTATTGTCTCCAAAGTAGATGCCCTCGCTTGGATCTTCATTTGTTTCATATTCAATGAACATCCTCCTTTTTCCGATCATATGGTTGGTGCAGCCACTGTCTAGCACCCATTTGGATCCACCGGAGGAATAGGCCTGCAGAAACAAATTATGCCTTGGTTTTAGGTACCCAAGCTTGCTTGGGTCCTTTTAGGTTAGTCACAAGGGATTTGGGCACCCACACATGAGACTTGGTGTTCCCATGGCGTGGCCCAACATAATGAGCATAAACTTTTCCATAATTACTTCTCATTAAGACATAAGATGCATCGAATGTTCTAAATAGAAGTTGTTGTTTTTTATACACAGGACTAGTCTGGGAGGCCGGACTTGTCCGGACCTTGACCGGACTAGTTCTATGGTCATGCATGTTGTATTCATTGATTTTAGATTTCCAGTTTGAAAGAGTCTTCCCTTTAGAAAGACATTGCTATCCCTGTTATTCTTATGGCTTCTAGCTTGTTGCTTTTCACCATAAGAGTAACCAATGCCATATTTGACATTTGGAGGTCTTGTGACCAAGTATGCACTATGTGCATATTTGATCTTCTCCTTGTCAAATATGCCATTTTGTGCAGGAGGTTTGTCCTTGGTGGAGGTTGACTTGTCTTTCAAACTGTTGTCAACTTTACCAAATGTACAAGCAGAAGCAACTTCAGTTTTAATGTGTTGAGAAGGTGAGCTTGAAAAGGATGAAGGGTCACCTTGCTTGAGTGACTCAACTTGCACCTCAAGGATCATGTTAACCTTGATTAGGTTAGCAAGTTCTTCCTTGATTGTTGCATCTGAGTCGCTTAACTCCAAGCAAGTTTCCTTGCTTGAAGCTAACTCAAGCTCTAGTGACTTGCTCCGCTCATTTTCAATCTCTAGAAGCTTGTCAAGTTCAACATGCTCCTCCTTTCGGGAGACAGTCATGTCTTCTTGACGATGTATTAACCTCTCCTTCTCAACAAGTTGATCAAGCAAAAATTTCATTTTAGTGGCTGTTTTCTTATCTAACCCAATGAGCATATCTCCATTATCACTATTAACATCACTATCACTGGAATAGGAATGCATGGAGGAGGGTTTTGTTGTTACCTTGCGTTTACCTTCCTTTGCCATGAGGCATGTGGCGTTCCCCTTCCATGCGCCGAGTGTAGGGAAGAGAATAGACTTCTTGGATGTCTTCTCGATGGATATGCTAGCCATCTCTTCTTCTTCTGATGATGAGGACTCATCATTTGAGTCCCACTCTTTCCCTATGTGCGCTTGTTCGGCTTGTTTCTTCTTCTTGAAGAATTTCTTGGGTTGAGGTTTGGCTTCTTTGGTCTTCTTCTTGTTCTCTTCATATGGGCAATCCACTATAAAGTGGCTATGCTCACCACAATTATAGCATGCCTGCCTTAACTTTGACTTAGACCTTTCCTTGTATTTTCCTTTACTTGATTTGGCGCCTTGTATCTTCTTCATCATCTTCTTGAATTTCTTCATGAATAGTATCATGTCATCTTCATCTAAGTCACTGCTCTCATCATCCCCGTCTTCTTCTACTTGTGCTTCTAGCGCCTCTGTAGACAAGGGCTTGAGGGTGGACTTCAAAGCAACCCCTTTCTTCTTTCCCGAAGTGAGGTCGGCAATTTCCTTGACATGCTTTGCTTGCTTTTCCATCATCTCGAAATTGATGATTTTTTCCATGTAGCTCATCCTGGGTCATTCTCTTGTATCCGGGGCTTTCTCTAATCATGGACCATAAGGTGACGTTGTGCATGAAAGCTCTAAGGATGAGCTTCGCCACCTCGTGGTCGTTGCACTTCTTACTTCCATACGATCGAACCTTGTTGATGAGCGTCTTAACTCGGTTGTACATATATTGAGGTGACTCATCTTCTTTGATTGCGAATCTTCCCAATTCGCCCTCAATCATTTCGATCTTTGCTTCACGCGCATGACGATCACCTTCATGTGCAGTTTGCAATGTGTCCCAGATCTCCTTTGCAATCTCGAGTCCATCTACCTTGGTGAACTTGTCCCAGCTGAGCGAAGAGGTTATGACTACCGCGGCTTGAGCATTTCGATGAATTGCCTGCTCTTGGCTTGGTGTGAGCTCTTCGTCGATGTCCGGGATATCTATCCCTGTGCACACAAAATGCCACAAACTTGGATTGAGGGAGATTAGATGCATTTTCATATTTTGCCTCCACATTGAGTAATCACTTCCATTGAAGTGTGGGACTTTTCCTAGAGGCATAGACAAATAATGATTGTTGCTGGGATTAAGACGATCGTAGTTAAAAGGATATCGGGAGTAGTCGGTGTGACTACTCCCCTTCTTCTTCTTGTCATCTTCAATTTTCACTTTCCCTTTGGAAAGGGTATTGTTTCTTAGGAGCGCCTTTAGTTCAAGCGTCTCCTCATCGTAATCCTCGAAGTCTTGAATGGCTTTGAGGAGTTTTTCCACTTTCTAATTCTTGTCATCATCAACCTTCTCTTGGTTGTTTCTCTTGTGTACGTCCTTCATGTCCGACATGATCCCTTCGAGCGATTAGTCTCTTTCTTGAAGAACCTGCTCTGATACCAATTGAATGTGGCCTAGAGGGGGGTGAATAGGCCTTTTTGAAATTTGTCGGAACCTGCAACAATTGAAAACCAGATCAAAACTCGAGATATCAGATTAGTCCGGTAAAGTGCGGACTAGTCCGATGTGTACCGACTAGGTTAATTAAGTTTGATCGATTTATTTAATTCTACAATGTATGCAGCGGAAATATACAGTTAATTGAAGTGTTGCAAGATTATGAGCTATAGTATATCACAATTCAATCTTATATTTAATGATTCAACGGAAAGTAAGCAATATTGATTGAAACCCTAGATTGATATGATGTATAAGAACAATAAACACAAAGTGAGAACACAAGCAATTTATCCCGTGGTTCGGTTCCCATAGAGGCAACCGACATCCACGTTGAGGAGTCCACAAAAGGACCGGGTCTTCTCCAACCCTACCCTCGTCGGATCGCCACGAAGGCCAATCCTCTTCTATTATCACAAAGGGTAAATAACCGAATTCAAGGGGCCTTCTCACACATTGAGGGCTCCCCTAGATTACAATGAAAAACTCCACCAAGAACACACTTAAAAGATTACAATTAAAATCATAGGAGTGTGTTAGGGTATCAAACCAAGAGCTCAAGAGTGATAAATTGTGTCTCTCCAATGTTCCAAAGTGTATCATCAAGGGATTGATCTTTGTGGCTTTTGATTTTGTGGAGAGATGTGTTTTTGAGGCTCTTGGCAGGTGTGACGGCGCTAGGGTTCGAGAGTGTTATTAAAGTTGGGCCGTGCACCTCTATTTATACGGGGTTTCTAAAAGTGATTGTTAGGGTGTAGAAAAATCAAACTAGACTGTGGTGGACACCGGACTAGTCCGGTGTTCTGTGTGTAGCAAACCCTAAGTGTCCCAAAATATCGGACTAGTCCGGCTAGGAGCAGACTTGTCCGATTTCGCTTCTGGAAATCTTCAAACTAGTCCCATAATCATCGGACTTTTCCAGATCAGTGAAACCCTAAGTGAATTGGATGAAAAGTATGCACTTGGAGGACTTGTCCGATTTAGGTTAGAGGGTTTTCGGAATAGTCCGTGACAATATCGGACTTGTCAGATTTAGATCAGAGTGATTTCAGACCAGTCCGTTGTGTGATCGGACTTGTCCGATTTTGTGCAGCTTTGTGAAGTGTTTTGAGGACTAGTCCACACTGAGGAGGACTAGTCTGATTCTTGTTAGAGAGATATCAGACTAGTCCATGATGATATCGGACTTGTCTGATCTTGTGCAGAGAGATATCGAACTAGTCTGGTGTCAATCGGACTAGTCCGATCCTGTATAAATTTGTGCAATGTGTGTTTTTATTTGTGTTTGAGCTCTTGGGGTGTGTTTCCTTAACACACTCCACACACAATGATCTACTACACTTGTTCCTTGAGCTCTTTTCCACATTGCTCCTCATTCTCCCTTCCTTTTGGCACTTTGCTTATTTTCACATTAAGACTTGTGCTCATCTCAACAAAGTGGTTAGGATCTCATTTGCTTGTCATAAATCATCCAAAACCCACAAGGGATTCCTATATGCACTTTCAATTCCTCCCTTGAATTCACTTCAATTCTGTATAAAATTCCTGCATGCACCATTTTCTCCAAGTACAAGTGGAACTAGGTTATTTCTAACTATGAGGTGTGTAAGAAATATGTATTCCCTCACATAATTGAGTTATATTGACGATCTAAATCGATATATAATGACTGTAAACACCTACGCATGATCTTGAACTCGTAGTCGTGGTTCATGACTTGAAGATTTGGAGGCACTACATTCTTGGACACCGATGTGAGATTTACACTGATCACAAGAATCTCAAGTACATATGCACATAGACAGATTAGAATTTGAGGCAACGTAGATGGTTGGAGCTCATCAAGAACTACAATTTTGGTATCAATTATCACCTAGAGAAAGCCAATGTAGTAGCAGATGCCTTGAGCCAAAAGGAAGCATGTCACCAGCTCAGCGTTCGGGAGTTACCACCTGAGCTATGTAAGGAATTTGAGCAATTGTGTCTTGGGTTTGTGAACAAATTGGGAGCAATGGAATTAAATCTGACACTAGAATAGGAGATACAAGAAGGTCAAACAACAGATAGGGAAATCAGAAGATTAAAGATAGAATCCAAGAGGAAATAGAATGGAATTTTGAGTAAGATGAAAATGGTCCACTATGGTTAGGGAAACAGATCTGTGTGCCTAACGTGAAGCGCATCCGCGCATGATACTGAACGAGGCACAAGACTCGCCTTACTCCATTCATCCTGGTAGTACGAAAATGTACTATAATTTGAAGACGTGCTATTGGTAGAATGGGATGAAAAGGGATATAGATGGATATGTTGCACTATGTGATATATGCCAATGAGTGAAGACCGAGCATCAGAGGCCAGCTGGACTATTGCTGCCACTGAAGGTACCAGAATGGAAATGGAAAGAAGTTGGTATGGACTTCATAGTTGGACTACCGTGCACTTAGTCAGGGTATAATTCAATATGGGTTATTATGGATCGGTTGACCAAATCTGCACACTTTGTCCATGCCAAGACTACCTACAGCGGTGCAAGTTAGCAATACTGTATATGAGAAGAATAGTATGTTTGCATGGAGTGTCCAAAAAGATAGTATCCGATAGAGGTTCTCAACTTACATCTAGGTTTTGGTAGAAATTGCACGAATACATGGGAACTCAACTAAATTTTAGTTATGTGTATCATCCCCAGACGGATGGACAAACCGAGTGGTCAAATCAGATATTGGAAGACAAGTTGAGAGCATGTGCATTAAAGTACGAAAGAAGCTGGAATAAAAGTCTGCCATATGCTGAGTCTCATACAAGCATAGTTACCAAGCTTGTCTGAAAATGTCGCCTTATGAAGCACTATATGAGAGAAGGTGTAGGACACCCTTGTTCTAGAATGAGACAGGAGAAACCCAAGTATTTGGACCTGATGCGATACAGGACTTCGAGAAGCAAGTTCAGATAATGCGTGAAAACTTGAAGGCTTCTCGGTCACTTCAAAAGAGCTATGTAGATAATAGGCGAAGAGAGCTCACTTTCAAAGTGGAAGACTTTGTGTATCTCAAGGTATAACCCATTTGACGTAACAAGTGATTCAACATTAAAGGCAAGTTTGCACCTGTTACATCGGACCATTCAAGATTTTGGACAAGCGTGGAGAAGTAGCATATCAACTAGAGATGTCGGCACACCTCTCCATTGTGCATGATGTATTCCACGTGTCTCAACTCAAGAAGTGTCTAAGAGTGTCGGAAGAGCAAGTACCGATGGGTGAGGTTGAACTTGAGGTAGGATTGACCTACACCGAGCAACCTAGCAAAATTTTGGATACGAAGGAAATGATCACAAGGAACAAGGTAATTCGCTAGTGCAAAGTATAATGGAATCATCACACCGAAGCTGAGGCCACATGGAAGCGCGAAGACGACCTCAAGAATGAATTCCTTCACCTCTTCTCTACTTTGTCGAATATCGACGACGAGATTCATTTTAAGAGATAGGTTTGTAACACTATCATTCTTCATCATCATACATTGTACTTGTATTCATATATGGTAAACATAAAACAATCTAAAAAAAGGCATGTGTGTGTGCGCGTCTATATATATATATATATATATATATATATATATATATATATATATATATATATATATATATATATATGTCGGTACCCTGCGTACCGGATACCCCTTGGAGCTGCAAAGAGTGCAAAGGAACTCCACCTATCTAAGTTGAAGACCTCCAAAGGCCCCACATGTCATACGGAACCGGACCTGCCTCCCTTCTATGGTTAGTCCCGGTACCGCCACGTGTGTCATAAAACCGGAGCTACATTCCTTACACGGGAAAGCTCTGGACTAGATACCTGGGTGGCACCCCCAGACCTAACCCCCAAAAGAGGGAAGCTCCAGTACTGACACGTGTACAATAGCACCGGATCTACCCGTCCTAGACGGTAAGCTTCAGAGCTGCCACGCGTCCATCCGCTGGACCTTCAACTTCAGCAGGCTGATTGGTGGACCTCCAACGGCTCGGACCTTCAAGGGACATTAAAGCTTCAAGACCCGATTATGTGTACTTAATGCTATCTTAATGACACACGATTGGAGAACTCTTAATACGAGTAACGCCACCATCAATACACGTCACCATGCTCTTAAGGGTAATCAAATACATTAATTGTGTATTAAGCATCAATAACCGCCAGGGCCACATGTCTGGCCAGGCAACGATGTAACGACCATTCCTTGTGGTATAAAAGGACTGGTCGAGCGATACACGGGGGAGGGCTCCACACACTTCAACACGTGCTCAAGACACTCTAGTCTTTGACACTCCAACGCTCAGACGCTCAATACAACAACACACATCCGTGGAGTAGGGTATTACGGTCAGGTGGCCCGAACCACATAAATTCTCATGTCAACTTGTCACCTTGTTCTGAATCTCTACACGCCCACAACCGAACTACAAACCCCGCGGGCTGCCAACAGTAGTACCGGGAGAATTGCCAGAACAAAACTCCGACAGTTGGCGCGCCAAGAAGGGGAGGTGCCCCAGATTTGACGATGGTGAACTCTGCTGCTGGATCATCCAACGGTAACCATGCTGTGCAACCTGCTGGAGGCAATCCCTCTAACATGCAGCAGCCAGTAGACACCGTAGCTCCAGCAAGAGTCATGCCACCGCCGCCACCATCTGCTCCTGCGAATCAAGCTGGACGTCGAGATGGGGCGTTCGCGTCGGTCACTGCATCGGCGAACAACAACCCTGAACACGCGATTAACGTTTCGCGTGCTCTCATCCAACGTCCACTGCCTCCAGGAGCACCCCAGGGTGCGATGGAGCAATGGAGAGCTGATGTGGAACATCTGGTTGCAACGGCAGCCGATGGCATCAGCAATCAAGGTCCTCCCCCCTCGGGGCGGTCCCCATCAGAGCATCAGACCTTGTCGAGTAGACTTGGTCCACACACTTCGGAACATAGGAGGCGAGCTACATCTCAACAAGCAACATCGCTGCCCTCCGGGGCGCGACGCACTCACATGGTAACGAGGCTTTCGACTCATGACCTTCGGGCGGAGCTCGATGGCAGTTACTGTCAACAGGACGACCGTGTCCACATCGAGCGTGCTCACGAGAGGCGAGAGGCTCAGGACAGTACTGCTCCTGAGGGAGTAGGAGGAGGCTGTTCTGCCCTGGCGTTCTCCAGATCTGTGGAGATCGTACTGCTAGTTACTACTCTGGAAGAACTCCACGTGCTTGCTACAGCGCAGGAGGAAGAATCCAGAAAGGAGCAAGCTCCGATGCCTCTGAGCATTCGTCATCGAGTCTCAACCTCTGCACCTTGTGTGCAACCAAGCGGCGACACCGACATTCCCGTCAAAGTCGTCCAAATCGGTTCTGACGCTGCTCAGACCACCCGTAGCGGGAGGTCTGAACAACAAATAGGAACTCGCGCTCATCACTTTCCTCCGGGCTAACTTCGACGTGTTTGCTTGGCAACCGTCACAAATGCTTGGGATCCCTAGGGAAGTGATTGAGCACAATATGAAGATTTATCCCGACACTCGGCCTGTACATTAGAAGCCTCAGAAGCAACCAGTAGAGCGGCAGAACTTCATACGTGAAGAAGTGAAGAAGTTGCTCGAAGCTGGATTCATCCGGGAAGTCTTCCACCCAAAATGGCTGGCAAACCCAATCGTTGTACCCAAGGCTGTCGGGAAGCCTCCGATGTGTATTGAATACACTACACTGAATAAGGCATGTCCAAAGGATCCATTCCCACTAACTAGAATAGATCAGATAGTGGATTCCATCTCCGGGTGTGAATTACTATGTTTCCTAGACGCATATTCTGGGTATCATCAAATCAGAATGTCTAGGGAAGATGAAGAGCATACTTTCTTTATCACAGTAGATGGATTATATTGTTACACTGCCATGCCATTCGGTCTCAAAAACACTGCTTCAACATTTGTACGAGCTATGTACAAAACTTTTGGAGAGATTATCAGAGACATAGTGGAAGTGTACGTCAATGATATCGTCGTCAAGATCAAGAACAAGGAGTCATTTCTTGATACCTTGCAAGCTGTCTTCGACAAGTTGCGAATCACACGCACAAAGCTGAACCCGGACAAGTGTGTCTTCGGGGTTAGCTCTGGAAAGCTTCTTGGATTCTTCGTGAACCACCGAGGAATAGAGGCGAATCCGGCAAAGATTAAATCTATTGAAGACATGCGACCACCAGCTCGCATCAAGGATGTCCAGAAGCTGACTAGATGTCTAGCTGACCTCAGTCGGTTCGTTTCAAGACTGGCGGAAAGGGCACTACCCTTCTTCAAACTATTGAGGAAGTCCAGACCATTCCAATGGTCTGAAGAAGCAGAAAAGGCATTCCAAGAGCTGAAACAGCTCCTCACCACTCTACCAACTCTGATAGCTCTGAACCCGGTTGAGCCACTTCTGCTTTATATTTCAGCAACTGACGAAGTCGTCAGCATGGTCCTGGTTTTGGAAAGACCAGAACCATCCCTAGTTCAGGAATCCAGACCCCTTCGGGAGGGTCCGGAGTTACCTGAAGGCGAGTGTGGGTCCCAGCCCCCAGACCCGGATCCTCGAGGCAAGACGCCAGAGGATCAACCTCCTTCAAATAAAGGAGTCATTGTTGATAAAAAAGAAGATTCGGACCCCTCCGGGAAGGTCCGGGTCACTTCAGAAGAAGCTCCGGGTTCCTCCAGCAGGAACCTGGAGGTCCCCGAAGAAGGTCCGGACCCCTTCGGGAGGGTCCGGGTTGATGAAGAGGAAGCTTCGGGCCCCTCCGGGAGGGTCCAAATAGTCCAGTGCCCAGTGTACATCATCAGTGAAGTACTCCATGACGCTAAGACTCAGTACTTAGAGGTGCATAAGCTGCTTTACGCAGTGCTTATTGCCTCTAGGAAGCTTCGTCACTACTTCCAAGCTCACAAGATTTCTATGGTAACTTCTTATCCACTGCGTGCAATCTTGCATAACCGCAACTCTACTGGGAACATTGCAAAGTGGGCAGCGGAATTGGCTGAATTCGATCTTGAATTCGTCCCAAGACAAGCGATCAAGAGTCAAGCATTTGCGGATTTCATGGCGGAATGGACCCCCTCTCCATCAAATCCTGGGGGCCCCAATGAGCAGAAGTCAGAACCCAAGGATCCGGTCTTCACTGAGCCTTACTGGACTCTCTACTTCGACGGCTCTGTGCAGAAGCAGGGGGCCGGAAGTGGAATCCTTCTCCTCGCGCCGACCGGGGAGAAGGTCAAATACATGGTTCACCTTGACTTCAAGGCAACCAAGATGGTGGAGTATGAAACATTAATCTACGGGCTCAGGGTGGCACTGTCATGTGTTGTTAAGCAGCTGCTGGTAAAAGGTGATTTGCAGCTTGTCATAAAGCAAGTCAAAGGTGAATGCTGCTGCAACAACCCTCAGCTAGTTGCATACCTACTTGAAGTCAAGAAGCTTCAGAAGGACTTCGAAGTCCTTGATCTTTGCCATGTCCAGCGTCTCAACAACGCTGAAGCCTACGAACTTTCGATGAAAGCTTCAACCGAAGCTCCAGCTCCCGACGGAACCTTCGTCCGGAGGTTGTCTAAACCTACAGCTCAGCCTACCAAACTAAGCGAAGGGGGCAAGACCAGCACCTCGAAGTTTGCGGTCCCAATGGCCCTGTTACCATGGCATCCATCAGGGGTCGAAGGTGCTGTAGGAAGCTCCGAGCAACCCAGCACGCAAGACTCAAATGCTCAAGTTAGCTCCGATGCATTGATCTCAGAGATCCGGAGCTACTTGAAAGACAACTTCCTTCCTGAAGATAATGTATATGCTGACCAGATAGTCAGATTGGCTAAAAGATACACACTGGTAGAAGGGGATCTCTACCGGCGTGGTGCCAATGGCGTCCTAATGTGGTGCATTACAATGGAAGAAGGCCGCGAGCTCCTCGCGAAAATCCATGGAGGCGAGTGTGGGAACCACGCATCTTCCCACATGTTGGTCGCTAAAGCCTTCCGGCATGGTTTTCACTGGCCTACAGCACTCCAGGATGCAACCGAGCTAGTGAAGAAATGCAAAGCATGCTAGTTTCATGCGAAGCAAATTCACACACCAGCTCAACCCCTACAGATGATATTTCCTACATGGCCATTTGCTGTGTGGGGGATGGCTATCTTGACACCTTTCCCAAGAGCTGTCGGAGGTTACAAGTTCTTGTATGTCGCCATCGACAAGTTTACCAAGTGGCCGGAAGCAACTCCAGATGTGACAATCAACAAGCAATCAGCTATCAACTTCTTGCAGTCCATAGTAGGCAGATTTGGAGTCCCAAACAAGATCATAACTGACAACAAGACCCAGTTCACAAGCTCCGCATTCCAAGGATATTGCGAAGACCTCGGCATCCAAGTCAGCTACGCCTCCGTAGCTCACCCAGCAAGCAATAGCCAAGCTGAGAGAGCAAATGTAGAAATCCTAAAAGGACTCAAGATGCACACATATGAGCGCTTGAAAAAACATGGAGCCAACTGGATTGTAGAGCTTCCGCCCACCTTGTGGGCAAATAGGACAACTCCAAACCGGTCAACTGGAGAGACACCCTTCTTCCTGGTGTACGAAGCTGAAGCAGTCCTTCCTCTAGAGATCACCTTGGGGTCGCTCCAGGTCCGGACCAGCTCCGGCGTGAAGACCTTGACCTCGTTGAAGAGGGAAGGTGCCGAGCAGCTCTTCGAAATGCACGATATCGCCAAGCGCTCCGGCGCTATCATCAAAGGCATGTGCATAACCGACAGCTTGAGGAAGGCAATCTGGTGCTACGGAGAATACAGACTCAAGAATGGTTAAACAAACTTTCCCCCAGCTGGGAATAACCCTTCTGAGTGATCAAAGTATCCTGTCTCGGATGCGTTCGCTTGGCAACCGAGGATGGGACACCGCTCCCTAATCCTCGGAATGTTGAGCGCCTCCGTAAGTTCTACGCTTAATATCACGGAGGTGAGTCTGTAATTACATGTGATGTATGTTATAGCATCATTGTACATACTCGGGTAGCTCCTCCGGGAGGACAGCCAGACCTTTCCCGGAAGGTCCACAAAGTTCATGCAACACTTAACACAGTCTCAGAACTAAAAGTGTAGCTAGCTACCTTGGGTCAAACGAGAAACGCAACACACTTACCCTGGTTCTGTACCCTAAGAGTGTATTTGTTTCCCCTGTATCCCGAACCTATATTGAAGGACGTCATTATGTGAAAACAGACTCCACGTGCATTTATTTTGTACGGGCTCAATATTTTTTATTTTTCTCTTTCTTGTCTATAACAAAGTTGTGCAATTCTCAAGAAGCTTCAGCTCAAGCAATTCATGTATAATTCAAGGTTCATTCTTAATTCCTTCAAGTCTTAACATTGTTGAATGGCCTACACGCCTGAATGCCGCCAAGCCAATCTAGGTCCAGAGTGTGCTATCGACTTAGCCTGGTCCTGCACCCTAAGTACGCCACTCTACCTACACCCCAGCAGGCCGAAGTAAGGCGAGTCCAGAAACGATACGATCTGAAGAAAAGAAACAAATGCGCTTGATTGTATACATAATTGCTGTCAATCTAATTTATTTCGGGAATAGTAAGCCGCAATAGAGTTATAGATAAGAAATGAATTTTACTGTTTTTCTTGACTTCAGTGTGCAGGAAAAATAAAAATCTTGTAATGATGGTGGACAATGCCAGAGCTATCAAAGCTCCGACATCCCCCAAGGAAGCTCACCGTTGATGTTTTAAACATTGATAGTGAGCGTTACCAGAGCTATCAAGTTCCAACAAATCCAGGGGTCATACGTCAATGTGAAGAAAAGATTGTGGAAGAATACTCCCTACCGTCAAACCTCTACGTGTTGACAGTGGTCGATGCCGGAGCTACCAAGCTCCGACAACCTCAGAGGACCTGCTATCAACGCTCCACGTGTTGACGGTGGCCGCTGCCAGAGCTACTAATCTCCGACGATGGTCGCTACCGGAGCTACTATGCTCCGAAAACCTCAGGGGCCTCTCCTATCGACACAACAAGACTTCAGACCTATACTTTACAAGTTCGAAGCATTCAAGTCTTCAATAAAATGTCACATCCTTTTGGTACATGTTTGCAATCAAATTGTGTACATCTACCAGGGGGCCATGTGAGATAAAGGTTGAAGACAAAAAAAATGAAATTCATAAAATTTTTGGATTTCATTCATTTGAGGACAAGAGATTACAAAGTCGGGGTTAAGAAGAGAAGATACAAGCGGGAGATACAAAGAGAAAGTCCTAAGACCTATGGAAGAATGAGGTGACCTTCTGGACAACCACCGACACGCTGGCCTTGGCGGCATCTCCCTATCCGTCAATGGGACCTTCAAGCACTGGGTCTAGTGGGAAATGAGGTTCCCATAAATTGAAGGTCCCAAGATATCCAGGAACATGAAACCTCCGACAGCTCTTGGGAAAGGTCCCAATATATCCATCCCCCACACAGCGAATGGCCATGTAGGAGGTATCATTTGTAGGGGTTGAGCTGGTGTGTGAATTTGCTTCGCATGAAACTGGCATGCTTTGCATTTCTTCACTAGCTCGGTTGCATCCTGGAGTGCTGTAGGCCAGTAAAAACCATGCCGGAAGGCTTTACCGACCAACATGCGGGAAGATGTGTGGTTCCCACACTCGCCTCCATGGATTTATGCGAGGAGCTCGCGACCTTCTTCCCTTGTAATGCACCGCATTAGGACGCCGTTGGCACCACGCCGGTAGAGATCCCCTTCTACCAGTGTGTATCTTTTAGCCAATATGACTATCTGGTCAGCAGATATATTATCTTTAGGAAGGAAGTTGTCTTACAAGTAGCTCTGGATCTCTGAGATCCATGCATCGGAGCTAACTTGAGCATTTGAGTCTTGCATGCTGGGTTGCTCAGAGCTTCCTGCAGCACCTACGACCCTTGATGGACACCATGGTAACAGGGTCATCGGGACCGCCAGCTTCGAGGTGCTGGTCTCACCCCCTTCGCTCAGTTTGGTAGGTTGAGCTATAGGTTTAGACAACCTCCGGACGAAGGTTCCGTCGGGAGTCGGAGCTCCGGTCAAAGCTTTCGTCGAGAGTTCGTCAGCTTCAGCATTGTTGAGATGCTGGACATGGCGAAGATCGAGGACTTTGAAGTCCTTCTGAAGCTTCTGGACTTCAAGTAGGTATGCAACTAGTTGAGGGTTGTTGCAGCAGTATTCACCATTGACTTGTTTTATTACTAGCTGCGAATCACCCTTCACCAACAGCTGCTTGACACCATATGATAGTGCCACCTTGAGCTTATAGATTAGGGCTTCATACTCCGCAATGTTGTTGGTTGCCTTAAAGTCAAGGTGAACCATGTATTTGACCTTCTCCCCGTTTGGAGCGAGGAGAAGGATTCCAGCTCCGACCCCCTACTTCTGCACGAAGACATCGAAATAGAGAGTCCACTGAGGTTCAGTGAAGGCCAGAACCTTGGGTTCCGACTTCTGGTCACTGGGCCCCCAGGATTTGATGGAGAGGGGGTCCATTCTGCCATGAAGTCCGCCAATGCTTGACTCTTGATCACTTTTCTTGGAACGATTTCAAGATCGAACTTGACCAATTCTGCTGCCCACTTTGCAATGTTCCCAGTAGATTTGGGGTTATGCAAGATTGCACGTAGTGGATAAGTGGTTACCACTAAAATCTTGTGAGCATGGAAGTAGTGACGAAGCTTCCTAGAGGCAATAAGCACTGCGTAAAGCAGCTTATGCACCTCTAAGTACTGAGTATTGGCTTCATGAAGTACTTCGCTAATGAAGTACACTAGGCGCTGGACTGTTCGGACCCTCCCGGAGGGGCCCGGAGCTTCCTCCTCATCAACCCGGACCCTCTCGGAGGGGTTCGGACCTTCTTCGGGGACCTCCATGTTCCTGCTGGAGGAACCTGGAGCTTCTTCTGAAGTGACCCGAACCTTCGCAGAGGGGTCCAGGTCTTCTTGTTCAGCAACAGTGATTCATTCATTTGAAGGAGGTTGATCCTCCGGTGTCTTGCCTCGAGGATCCAGGTCTGGGGGCTGGGATCCAGACACGCCTTCAGGTAGTTCTGGACCCTCCCGAAGGGGTCTGGATTCCTGAACTGGGGATGGTTCTAGTCTTTCCACAACTAGGACCATGCTGACGACTTCGTCAGTTGCTGAAATTTAAAGCAGATGTGGCTCACAAGGGTTTGGAGCTACCACTGTTGGTAGGGTGGTGAGGAGCTACTTCAGCTCTTGGAATACCTTTTCTGCTTTTTTAGACCATTGGAACGGTTCGGACTTCCTCAATAACTTGAAGAAGGGTAGCGCCCGTTCCGCCAGTCTGGAAATGAACCGACTGAGGGCAACAAGATGTCCAGTCAGCTTTTGGACATCCTTGATGCGAGATGGTGGCCGCATGTCTTCAATAGCTTTAATCTTCGCTGGATTCGCCTCTATTCCTCGGTGGTTCACCAAGAATCCAAGAAGCCTTCCGGAGCTAACCCCGAAGACACACTTTTCTGGGTTCAGCTTTGTGCGTGTGATTCGCAACTTGTCGATGACAGCTTGCATGGTGTCAATAAATGACTCCTTGTTCTTGATCTTGACGACGATGTCATCGACGTACACTTCCACTACATCTTTGATAATGTAAGACCTATGTGTGCTGAATACATTGGCTTGTAGTGAATACACTTGGCTTTGATGATAAAAGTTTAAAATATCACCAAAACACCTTTTTATCAAGGTCCGACTCTAGCTCCGAGCTACAGCAAGGTCCGACGGTAGGTCCGGCTTGTTTTGGGTAGCTCCGGCTATGTTAGATGCTAGGTCCGGCTTCTTGGTAAGGTCCGACTAGCTTTGGATAGCTCCGGTGAGATTTATCTTTAGCTCCGGCATGTCTTTGATAGCTCCGGCATATGCTTGATAGCTCCGGCATGCTTTTGCTAAGCTCCGACGTACTTTGTCTAGCTCTGGTTTTGGATTGACTAGTTTTGACTAGTTTTTGGTAAGCTCCGGTGCTAGGATCTACTAGTTTTGGAAAGCTCCGGCGCTAGGTTCTACTAGCTTTTGTTAACTCCGGCTCAAGCTTCGGGTTGCTCTCGCAAGGTCCAGAACTTGACCTAAGTGCTTCTACTTTTCATTTGCAATGTTTCGTACTTGCTTTACATTGTTGGAAAGATTGCTTAGTATTCATTTGCTATGTTTTCGGTGCGTTTTGGATGATATGGTTGATATCGTTTCTACTGTGGTTTTGCAACATGCTTATGTGAGGTTCTCACGTAAGGTGTTGTGTTCGGAACTAAATTGAGTCAAGTCGAGGACTTGGGCTCGTATGGATTGGTTGTTTATTCATGTGCAGGTGTTGCTTGAGTTCAAGTCATGGCTGGTGACGGGATCCATTGGACTAGTCTCAAGGGGAGATGAGGTTCCAACAACCAAGTTCGGGAGGAACTGTGGTTGAGCGGGTCAGGAGGTCGCGCAGGATGATTGAATCAAGGGTAGTGCATATGAAGGTCAAAGGAAGGTGTTCGCATGTGTGCATGAGGTGCATGACGTGACAATATGCTTCTAGAGACGGATTATGGAAGGAAGATCTGATCGGAAGTATTGGATCGTATCGGTTGAAGACTTAGGCTGCTAGCTGAGTCGGTTATGGCTTGGTATGGAAAGTATTGAGTTTGTTATGTTAGGATTTCGTGTGGGTCACGAATTTGAGTTGTTTAGGAATGTGGGATACGTTCCTAAGGTGTTTGGAAGACTTACGATTGCTTCTATCTGCGTATAGAAGAATCTTGAGCAGTTATGGGAAGTTCCGATTGTGATCGGATTAGGATTAGAGTCCTAGTTGAGATTGGGATGGCCTAAGGGCTGGTTATATAAACAAGGGAGCCCAGAGCTCGTGGTGCACGACTTTGGGGGCTGTTCCTCTTGTGTTCTATTGAATAAAATTCGTAGTTTGAAGGAACTTTTGTGTCTTGTTCGTCCGACTTGTTCCAGACAAGTTTTACTCGTCGAGTTTCTGGACAGCACTACCTTTCGTTGGTGGTTTTATCATAACTCGAGGTTTATTGATCCAATTGACGTGATTATTTTTGGGTTATCTTCAAAACTTGATTTTCTATCATCTTTCAAAATTTCACGGTCATTGGATCTGTTGTTTCTGCGCTACACGAGTTTCTTTGCGGCATTCCAGAAACTGTTTTTCTCGGGAAGGTCAGATTGATCATAGTCTGATCTTTCGATCATAACTTGAGTTTTTCTCGACGGATTTGAGTAATTCTTTTTGTGTTGTATTCGTGACTTGATTCTCTATGATATCTATCACTTTTTTCACGGTGAAACACGTTTATATTAGTCTCATACACGATTTCTTTAACAGATCGTTTTTCTACCGAAGGGATTAGGGTTTTATTGTTTCCGCTGCGTAAGATTTTTAAATCTACCATTCACCCCCCCCCCCCCTCTTGTAGCTTTTCACGTGCTCTTCGATCCTACAATTGGTATCAGAGCAGGTTGCTCTAATCTTTGTGATTTGCACGTGTTTTTGACTAATCATCATGGAGAAGTACTCTGCCAAACCTTGTGTGTTTGCTGGTATTGATTTTCAGGTTTGGAAGGCACGCATGGAGGCCTTCATCCAGGCGCAAGGCTTCGCAATATGGGAAAAGGTGTACAAACCTTATGAAGTCCCGCCTAACGATCAAGTTACGGCTACGAACCTCCGGGACGTCGACAACAACAACAAAGCACGAAACTTGATCATCCAAGGACTCACTCAAAGCGACTTTGATCGTGCCGCACACCTCCGATCAGCATACGATGTTTGGAGAGATCTCTGTGATTACCATGAAGGCTCCCACACAATCAAGGAGGTAAAACAAGATATGTTCAAAAAGGAATATATGCGTTTTGAGATGCAACCACGTGAGTCTATCGATGACCTCTTTGCTCGTTTCAATAAAATTCTCAGCAACTTACGTAGTGTCAATGTAAATTTTTCTGATGCTGAGAATGCTAGGCAACTTCTTAGTGCATTAGACATGTCAATTTGGGAGATGAAAGTAACATCTATTCGTGAATCAACTGTCATGAGTTCTCTTACATTAGATGTACTTTATTCTAAACTGAAAACTCATGAATTGACATCCTAGCACGTAAGAACCCAAATAAGTCTATTGCATTTGTTTCACAACGTGATATGTCTAGCTTCGGCCAATCATCATCTTGCAATACTCTTGCTTTATTGTCCTCACTAACCCTGGAGCAGATTGAAGAATTTCCAGAAGAGGAATTGGCACTCATCTCTACTAGATTCTCAAAAGCATTGTAAAATGTGAGAACTAGAAGGAGAGGAAGCTCCGGACCTCAACGCTATTTTGAATGTGGTAAAACAGGACACTTTCGTACAGAATGCCCTAACCTTTCAGGTTCAACCACCCGGGAAGAAAAACAAAGCAAGGTCCGGACCTCCTCTGGAAATTCCAACAAGAAAAAGAAGGGTACCATAAGACGCAAGATGATCAAAAGTTTCATCACCGCGCTTCAAGAACTTAGTTCAAGTGATGTAGACTTTGAAAGTGATGAAGATGATGATGATCTGGCCAACTTATGCTTCATGGCGGGCAATATAAGATCAAGATCAAGTCAGGAGGATGCAGAACACAACAGTGAAGACGATGAGGTATGTTCTACCTACAATGAAATGTGTGATGCTATTTCTCGTGCAACTATTATTGTCAAGAAAAAGGACAAAAAGCTTAGGGATAATGCTACTAAAATTGAATCACTAGAATCTGAAATTAACCGTTTAAAAACTTTGATTCCTAGTGATGATGCGTGTCCCTCATGTGACTTAATCTATGAACAATTGTCCACATTAAGAAGTGCACATTCCTCCACACTTGATAAACTTGAACTTGAAATTGAAAAGAACAAAAAGCTTGCTGCACTTAAAATTGGAAACTTAAAAGATGCTTCTTGTTCTACAATTGATTTGCATTGTTCTAGTTGTGATGATGTTGATAAAAAACTGCAAGATGCTACGAATGAAATTTCTATATTGAACAATGCTTTACGTTCTCATGAAGTTAAATTTTGTTCCAATTGCAAACTAAAAGGAAAAACTTCATGTGAAAATTGCCTTGATTTGTCCAAGAAACTTGATGACATGCATAGGACATTAGATCGGTTTTGTAATGGGAATAAGAACCTAAACTTGCTGCTGAATTCCTCCAAGTCTTGCAATAAGACAGTTCCTAAACAAAAAGGAGTTGTTTTCAAATCTGCATGAATGTTGCCTCATTCAGTATCCAATAAAAATATTGCTTGCTCATCTAGACATGAACACAAAGTTAAATTTCATTGTACCTTCTGTGGTAGAGATGGTCATGTCATAGATTTTTGTTATAGACTAGCTAAACAACAGAAAAAGGAAAGAAAAATTGCTAGATCCTATAACTTTCATGCAATTAGAAAAACACAACCTGCTTTAGTGAGTCAGAAATTTGAAAAAGTAGCTTCCAGACCTTCTGGTAAGAAATCTGCAAAAGCAGCTCCGATAGTTCCGATAGCTCCGAGAGCTCCCGGACCTTCTGTTGTTTCCTTCGGAACTTCAGCTTTTTTTTTCCGGAGCTTCAGCCTTGTCTTTTGGAACTACTGCTTTTACCTCCGGAGCTACTGGTTCTTGTGCTAAAAGAGTTAAGAATAGAAAACCTCAAACTTTGACTCATAAACCTGTTGTTTTATCTCAGCATTCGCGTGTTTTTCCTACTCCACGTCGTGTGACTCAGTACTGGATACCTAAATGCCTTTTGACTAACCCCAGTATTGAGTCATCGACGTATTGTGCTTCTATGTAGGTTACACGTTTGAGGAAGGAGAACATTTGGATTGTAGATTCAGGTTGCTCACGCCACATGACCGGTAACAAAAATTGGTTCTCCTCCCTCTCTTTTTTGTCACGTGTAGAGAATGTTACTTTTGCCGATAATTCTTCAACTCCTATAATTGCTAAGGGTTCGGTTAGAGTAAATGATCACTACACTTTGAAGGATGTGGCACTTGTCAAAAATTTGAAATACAACTTGCTTTCTGTTTCACAATTGCTAGATGAAAATCTAGAAATTATTTTCAATAAAAACTGCTGCAAAGTTGTAGGTTCAAATAGTGAGCTTATTTTTAACATGTCTCGGTTTGGAAGAGTTTTTAAAGCTGATTTTGATATGTCTTCCTCTAAGCATAGGTGTCTAGTTGCTAATGATTCAAAGGACTTATATTTTTGGCATCGTAGACTTTGTCACGTAGGCTTTGATCACCTAACGCGTGTTAGTGCTCTTGATTGCATACGTGGGCTGCCTAAGCTTAAAGGGGACAAAGAAATTGTGTGCTCTTCTTGTAGACATGCTAAGATGGTTGCAGGTTCACATACACCTCTCACAATTACCATGACAACTGAACCATGTCAACTTTTGCATCTTGACACCGTAGGACCTTCACGTGTTCAATCCTTCGGAGGTAAATGGTATGTTCTTGTTATCATTGATGATTATTCTAGATACTCTTGGGTTTACTTTATGGCGTCTAAGAATGAAGTTTTTAGTCACTTTAGAACTTTATTTCTTAGATTATCAATTGATCACCCAGGATCATTAAAAGCAATTAGAAGTGATAATGGAACCGAATTTAAAAATCAATCTTTTGATCACTTTTGTGCTGAAAATAGAATAGATCATCAATTTTCGTCACCATATGTACCTCAACAAAACGGTGTTGTAGAAAGAAAGAACAGAACCTTAGTTGAGATGGCTAGGACTATGCTTGATGAATATCAAACTCCTAGGAAATTTTGGGCTGATGCGTTAGCAACCGCTTGTTATGTCTCAAATCGTGTTTTCTTGCGTGCTAAGCTAGGTAAAACACCATATGAGCTTCGGTTTGGACATAGGCCTAGTGTTACACACTTTCGGGTCTTTGGTTGCAAATGCTTTGTTAAGAAACATGTTAATCTTGATAAATTTGAACCTAGATCCATTGACGGCATGTTTCTTGGTTATCCTCTCATACTAGAGGCTACCGTGTGCTTTTACTTGACACTAAGAAAATTGTGGAGACTTGTGAAGTGTCTTTTGATGAAGCTAGCCCAGGTACTAGCTCCGATGTTGCAGGACCAGATTCGTATCCTCAGGGGGAAGGTATTTTCGAAGATAAAGAAGAGCCGGTGACACTGACTGGTAGTTCCGAAGTTGACACGTGTCCAGCTCCGGATATTGAACAAGCTCCGGCTATCACCTATGCTGGTCCTGATCATCCTCAAGCCACAAGCTCATCGATTTGTGATGAACATGAAGAAGAAGAAGCTTATGAGACATCCGTTCCCCTACGTTTTTACAAAGATCATCCCCCACAACAGATGATTGGAAGCTTGCACGAACGAGTCACACGGTCCAGGTTTTGCGATCCAAACTCTCATGCTCATTCTGCTTTTGTTGCTTCTTTTGAACCCAAAGATATATCACACGCACTCACTAATGAATCTTGGATTATTGCCATGCAAGAAGAGTTAGAAAATTTTGAAAGAAATAATGTTTGGAAACTTGTACCTCCACCTCAAGGTCACACTTTAATTGGAACTAAATGGGTATATAAAAATAAACAAAGTGAGGATGGGGTTGTGGTTAGGAATAAGGCTAGGTTGGTTGCTCAAGGTTTCACTCAAGTTGAAGGTCTAGACTTTGATGAAACTTTTGCTCCCGTTGCTAGATTAGAAGCCATAAGAATTTTGTTAGCTTTTGCAGCATCTAAAGGTTTTAAGCTATATCAAATGTATGTTAAAAGTGCTTTTCTTAATGGCTACATAGATGAGGAGGTTTATGTCAAACAACCATCGGGTTTTCAAAATCTAGATTTTCCTAATCATGTTTACAAACTGTCCAAAGCCTTATACGGTCTCAAACAAGCCCCTAGAGCATGGTATGACAGGTTAAAAACATTTTTACTTGAAAAGGGGTTTACCATGGGCAAGGTTGATAAAAATCTTTTTGTGCTTAAGCATGGCAATGCCTCATTATTTGTTCAAGTGTATGTGGATGATATTATCTTTGGCTGTGCTTCTCATGATCTTGTGTCCAAGTTTTCAGCAATGATGAGTTCCGAATTTGAAATGAGTATGATGGGTGAACTCACTTACTTTTTGGGGCTGCAAATCAAGCAAACCAAGGAGGGTACTTTTGTGCATCAAACGAAGTATACCAAAGACCTCCTAAGGCGCTTCAACATGGACAAAAGCAAGCCTCTTCGGAAACCAATGGGAACAGCAACAACACTTGAACTTGATGAAGATGGTGAATCCGTGGATCAAAAAGAATATAGAAGCATGATTGGATCACTTTTGTACCTCACGGCATCAAGACCGGACATACAATTCAGCGTATGTCTTTGTGCACGGTTTCAAGCTTCCCCACGTGTTTCACATCGTCAAGCCGTCAAAAGGATTCTCAGGTACTTACATAGGAACTCAAGAATTTGGCATTTTTCTTCCTTCTTCCTCAACCGTTACTTTGAAAGCTTTTTTGGATGCTGATTTTGGGGGTTGTAGGATTGATAGGAAAAGTACTTCCAGTGCTTGTCATTTTCTTGGTAATTCTCTTGTTGCTTGGTCCTCTAGAAAACAAAATTCAGTTGCACAATCCACAGCCGAATCTGAATATGTAGCTGCTGCTAGTGCTTGCTCTCAAATTCTTTGGATTGTTCAAACACTTAAGGACTATGGGGTTGATCTAGATAGTGTTCCACTATTCTGTGATAACACTAGTGCCATTTGCATTGCTAAAAACCCCGTGCAACATTCTAGAACTAAGCACATTGATATTAGGTATCACTTTCTCCAAGATAACGTTGAAAAAGGAAACATTGTGCTTCATCATGTAGATACCGAACATCAATTGGCTGACATTTTTACAAAACCTTTGGATTTCACTCGTTTTTGTTACATTCGTAGTGAAATAGGGGTTATGCATCCTCATGGCTTAAATTGAGGGGGAGTTTTTGAAACTTGGGAAGTCTATGTGTGAATCTGAAATTAAAATAATATGAGCATAGTATTTCATACATATATGACTTTGTGATTCCTTTTACATGCTGAAAGTTCTTACTACATTACTCGTGTTATACATTTTGTAGTTTTTGCCATGTCTAGTAATTGGAATAATTACTTACACTAAATCTGGTCATGGTCGAACTTTCTTGCTGTTTTGAACTTGTTGCATGCTCACAAATGCTTTTAATTATCAAGAATACATCAAGTAATCAACTCACATGTTGAGTTTTTATGAACAAATATAAATTGAGAAAAGATCAAGAGAATATGCATGCATCACACTTCTTCTTTTGAGATAGCTTGTCGTTGCACTTAGATATGAACTTGGAAGAAGTTGTGTATGACTAAAACCATGTCCTTAAGCTTCTGATTGTCAAATGACATAGGCTTGGCTTGGTTGGTTAGAATAAGGCAGATGCGCATATAATCTCTTGCAAATATCATATGATCTAAATTTGTGATTTGAAAAATAATAAAATGCAGCAACTAGTGTCATGCTTTCAAGTTATGAAATAGTTAAGTTTGTGAGATCATGACTTGCTTAAATTGAAAATTACATATGATCTCTAGCATGGCTTACACTACTTTATGTATCTCATTGATGTGATAGTGTAAGTTACTTGATAGTATGACTTGGATGAGCTTTGTTTATATGTATATGTTATAATATGCTCATAACAACTAAAGGGGGAGAGATAAATTGTTTATATCTCATGACTTGCTGAATACATTGTCAAAGGGGGAGAGATAAGCATGAAGAGAGAGAGAATATGTGCATAAGGAGAGATAATAAAGGGGGAGAGATAATATGGGATAATTTTTCTTCTCTTTTTACTTTTGATTTACAAAGGTGGAGAAATTGTTTTTGTTTTCAAAACTTTTATGTGAATAAGCCAATGTTCGGTTTTTAAATGGTGTTGCCAATGCATTCATCAAGGGGGAGATTGTAAGACCTATGTGTGCTGAATACATTGGCTTGTAGTGAATACACTTGGCTTTGATGATTAAAGTTTTAAATATCACCAAAACACCTTTTTATCAAGGTCCAACTCTAGCTCCGAGCTACAGCAAGGTCCGACAGTAGGTCCGACTTGTTTTGGGTAGCTCCGGCTATGTTAGATGCTAGGTCCGGCTTCTTGGTAAGGTCCGACTAGCTTTGGATAGCTCCGGTGAGCTTTATCTTTAGCTCCGGCATGTCTTTGATAGCTCCGGCATATACTTGATAGCTCCGGCATGCTTTTGCTAAGCTCCGACGTACTTTGTCTAGCTTTGGTTTTGGATTGACTAGTTTTGACTAGTTTTTGGTAAGCTCCGGTGCTAGGATCTACTAGTTTTGGAAAGCTCCGGCGCTAGGTTCTACTAGCTTTTGTTAACTCCGGCTCAAGCTCCGGGTTGCTCTGTCCAGAACTTGACCTAAGTGCTTCTGCTTTTCATTTGCAATGTTTCGTACTTGCTTTACATTATTGGAAAGATTGCTTAGTATTCATTTGCTAAGTTTTTGGTGCGTTTTGGATGATATGGTTGATATCGTTTCTACTGTGGTTTTGCAACATGCTTATGTGAGGTTCTCACGTAAGGTGTTGTGTTCGGAACTAACTTGAGTCAAGTCGAGGACTTGGGCTAGTATAGATTGGTTGTTTATTCATGTGCAGGTGTTGCTTGAGTTCAAGTCATGGCTGGTGACGGGATCCATTGGACTAGTCTCAGGGAGGAGATGAGGTTCCAACAACCAAGTTCGGGAGGAACTGTGATTGAGCGGGTCAGGAGGTCGCGCAGGATGATTGAATCAAGGGCAGTGCATATGAAGGTCAAAGGAAGGTGTTTGCACGTGTGCATGAGGTTCATGACATGGCAATATGATTCTAGAGACGGATTATGGAAGGAAGATCTGATCGGAAGGATCGGATCGTATCGGTTGAAGACTTAGGCTGCTAGCTGAGTCAGTTATGGCTCAGTATGGAAAGTATCGAGTTGGTTATGTTAGGATTTCGTGTGGGTCACGAATTTGAGTTGTTTAGGAATGTGGGATACGTTCCTAAGGTGTTTGGAAGTCTTAAGGTTGCTTCTATCTGCGTATAGAAGAATCTTGAGCAGTTATGGAAAGTTCCGATCGGATTAGGATTAGAGTCCTAGTTGAGATTGGGATGGCCTAAGGGCTGGTTATATAAACAAGGGAGCCTAGAGCTCGTGGTGCACGACTTTGGGGGCTGTTCCTCTTGTGTTTTATTGAATAAAATTCGTAGTTTGAAGGAACTTTTGTGCCTTGTTCGTCCGACTTGTTTCAGACAAGTTTTACTCATCGAGTTTCTGGACAGCACTACCTTTCGTCGGTGGTTTTATCATAACTCCAGGTTTATTGATCCAATTGACGTGATTCTTTTTGGGTTGTCTTCACAACTTGATTGTCTATCACCTGTTAAAATTTCATGGTCATTGGATCTGTGGTTTCTGCGCTACACGAGTTTCTTTGCGGCATTCCAGAAACTGTTTTTCTCGGGAAGGTCAGATTGATCATAGTCTGATCTTTCGATCATAACTTGAGTTTTTCTCGACGGATTTGAGTAATTCTTTTTGTGTTGTCTTCGTGACTTGATTCTCTCTGATATATACCACTTTTGTCACGGTGAAACACGTTTAGATTAGTCTCATACACGATTTCTTTAACAGATCGTTTTTCTAACGAAGGGATTAGGGTTTTATTGTTTCCGCTGCGTAAGATTTTTAAATCTACCATTTACCCCCCCTCTGGTAGCTTTTCACGTGCTCTTCGATCCTACAGATAAGCTCTCCAAAAGTTTTGTACATAGCTCGCACAAATGTTGAAGCAGCATTTTTGAGATTGAATAGCATGACAGTGTAACAATATAATCCATCTACTGTGATAAAGGAAGTATGCTCTTCATATTCCCTAGACATTCTGATTTGATGATACCCAGAATATGCGTCTAAGAAACACAATAATTCACACCTGGAGGTAGAATCCACTATTTGATCTATTCTAGGTAGTGGGAATGGATCCTTTGGACATGCCTTATTCAGTGTAGTGTAGTCGATACACATCCGAAGCTTCCCACCGGCCTTGGGTACAACGAATGGGTTTGCCAGCCATTTTGGGGGGAAGACTTTCTGGATGAATCCAGCTTCAAGCAACTTCTTCACTTCTTGAAATATGAAGTTCTGTCGCTCTACTGATTGCTTCCGAGGCTTCTGATATACAGGTCGAGCGTCGGGATAAATCTTCAGATTGTGCTCGATCACTTCCCTAGGGATCCCAGACATTTGTGATGGTTGCCAGGCAAACACGTCGACATTAGCCCGGAGGAAAGTGATGAGCACGAGTTCCTATTTTTCGCTCAGACCTCCTGACATACGGGTGGTCTGAGTAGTGTCGGAACCAATTTGGATGACTTTGATGGGAATGTCGGTGTCGCCACTTGGTTGCACACGAGGTGCGGAGGTTGAGCCTCGATGACGAATGCTCGGAGGCATCGGAGCTTGCTCCTTTCTGGATTCTTCCTCTTGCGCTATAGCAAGCGCGTGGAGTTCTTCCATAGCAGTAACTCCAGCGGTACGATCTTTGTGGATCCGGAGAACACCTGAGGGTGTTGGCATCTTCAACACCATGTAGCCATAATGAGTAGCAGCCATGAATTTGTACAAAGCAAATCTGCCCAGGATGACATTGAAGGGTAAGTTGATCTGCGCCACGTCGAAGATCAACTTCTCGGTCGTGTAATTCTCCCGAGTCCCAAAGGTCACTGGGAGAGTTATGGCACCGAGTGGAGTTACGGCCCTCGAACCTACTCTGGAAAATGGTCGGGAGGGGCAAAGATCCAAAGGTCGGAGTTGAAGCTTGACAAAGTCCTCAAAGCTTATGAGGTTCAACCCCGAACCTTCGTCCACCATTACATGGTGGAGCTGGATGTTGTTGATGGTCGGAGATACCATCAATGGAAGTTGGTCAGCTCCAATCATGTTCCGAGGGAAGTCTGAAGCATCGAAAGTGATGGCAGTGTCTATCCACTTCCGGTGAGGCTCTGCCCTGGTGGTGGGAGCTACAGAGGCCATGTCCCGCCGCATTGTCTTGAGGACACGGCTGGAGGTGATGTCCCACGAACCACCAAAGATGGTGTTCATGGTCTTCCGGTGCTCGTTGTCGGAGACACCGGAGTCGTCATCAACGGAGGTGTAAACAACCTTCAAGACCTTTTTAGGGTCCTAGAAGCCTAAGTACTCTTTAGTCAGAGCTTCATCGACTTTTTGCTTTCCTTCCCTTTGACGGAAAGGAGCTTCTTCCCGGCGCTTGTTGTAGCGCTCGGCAAGGTTCTGGACCTCTCGGCAGCCTTCCAGGTTGTGGCTGTTCGTCTTGTGTATCGGACAAAACATCTTGGAGCTGCCACTGTCTTCAGACGACGACCAAGATCATTTTTCGCGGCGTGGCCCCTGGCCACCCGAAGGTGCAGCAACGGCTGCAGTGGGTGTGCCGGCCGATGACTTCTTTTTGCTGTTGGACTTTTTCTTCGACTTGCCACTCCCGGAGGTAGCGGCTTCACCCTTGGAAGACTTTTTGTTGTCCTTCGGGGGTGGTGGGGAGAGCATTTCACGGCCCTCCACAGCCTTCGCGCACTTGTCTGCCAGACTGAAGAGTTCCGTGACGTTGGTGACTTCCTTAGTCGCCATCTTCTCCATCATCTTCTTGTCTCGAACGCCCTATCTGAATGCCACAATAACAGAAGCGTTTGAGATAGAAGGAATGGTATTTGGTACCTGGAGATCCTCTGGTTGAAGGATCGAAGGGACTCTCCCCTTTTTGCTTGACAGCAAAAAGGTCCAATTCGGTGTCTGGTCGGGTGTATGAGCTCCTGAAGATGGCGGTGAATTGTTGGCACAACTCCGCCCAACTGTTGATGGAGTCAGGCGGAAGACTCAAGAACCAAGACCTGACGGTCGCAGTCAAATCCACAGGGAAATAATTGGCCATCACGATCTCATTTCCCCCAGCTGCAAGGATAGCGGTGGAGTAAATTTGGAGAATTTCGGCGAGATTGACAGTCCTGTCAAATTTCTGTGGCAGGCGAGGCCGGAACTTCTGCGGCCATCTCACCATGCGTAGGTGCATGGCCAAGGCAGAACAGCCTCCTCCTACTCCTTCGGGAGCAGGAGTGTCCCGAGCCTCTCGCCTCTCGCGAGCACGCTCGATGTGGACACGACCATCCTGTTGACGGTAACGGCGATCGAGCTCCGCCCAGAGGTTATGAGTCAAAAGCTTGGTTACCGAGTACGTCGCGCCCCGGAAGGTAGCGACATCGCCAGTTGAGACACAACACACATTACAGACTTGGGCCTGATGGAGTCTATGGTTAGTCCCGGTGCTGCCACGTGTATCATACAACCGGAGCTACATTCCATACATGGGAAATCTTCGGACTAAATACCTGGGTGGCACCCCTGGACCTAACCCCCGACAGAGGAAAGCTCCAGTACTGACATGTGTACAATAGCTTCGGGCCTACCCGTCCTAGACGGTAAGCTCCGGAGCTGCCACGCGTCTATCCGCCAGACCTTCAACTTCAGCAGGCTGATTGGTGGACCTCCAACGGCTCGGACCTTCAAGGGACATTAAAGCTTCAAGACTCGACTATGTGTCATTAGTGCTATCTTAATGACACACTATGATAGGACCTTTAATACAAGTAACGCCACCATCAATACGCGTTACCACGCTGTTAAGGGTAATCAAGTACATTAATAGTGTATTAAGCATCAGTAACCGCCAGAGCCACATGTCGGGCAAGGCAACGATGTAACGACCAGTCCTTGTGCTATAAAAGGACTGGTCGAGCGATACACGGGGGAGGGCTCCACACACTTCCACACGCACTCAAGACACTCTAGTCTCTGACACTCCAGCGCTCAAACGCTCAATACAACAACACACATCCGTGGAGTAGGGTATTACGCTCAGGCAGCCCGAACCACTTAAATTCTCGTGTCAACTTGCCACCTTGTTCTGAATCTATGCGCGCCCACAACCGAACTACAAACTCCTCGGGCTGCCAACGGTAGTACCGGGAGAATTGGCGGAACCAAACTCCAACAAATATATATATATATATATATATATATATATATATATATATATATATATATATATATATATATATATATGCATACATAGATATGTGCCAACCTCTAATACAAACCCAAAAAAATTTGAGTATGAAATGTTAATTCAAATGATTAATAAACTATTTGTGTCCGAATCACCTTCAAAACAAAATTCAAATTATACACTAAATTATTGAACTTCCTCTCCCTGGGTTGAACCCAATTTCTCCCTTTTTTCCTCCTTTTCATGTTCGGTCCGCCATCCCATTTTCCTTTGTGCTGTCCTGCCAGTCCTCTTTCACTTTTTTCACTACCCACGCAAACAGCCCGCCATCCAGCCCGCCCAACAAGGCCGAACCACCTTGGTCTTCAACCTCTGTCACCTCATGCCGAGATTCCCTCGGCATCGCATTTTGCTCCTGCCGCCCTGCCCTGCCCATGCCACGTACTTTCAAGATGCCCCAGCATGCCACAGCAAGTAACCGCTTCTCCTACCTTTCCCCCACCTCGTTACGTGTGATGTTTCGTGAAATCCGGGCGCCAACCGCTGCCTCAAGTAGCGTGCGCCTTTGCTAGTCATAAAACAGCCAACCCTCCTCCTTTTCTCGCGCCCAGAGCAACAAACACGACACAAGTAGTGGCCATGTGAGTCATTAAATATGTAAAGGAATAAGATGACATGCATTGCACATCACAACATCTAATTGTTCTCTACTATATAAGTATATATTTGAATAAGTGTTTGCAGATGTTAGTAGGAAATTTAATACTTTTTATCCAGTCGACTACTGTCTTAGAATGTACGTGGCTGCTTCAGGGTTTTGGATGTTGATTCGCTAGCCTATGTTGATATGTGCTGTTGGCTTGTTTATATAGCAAAGCAATCAATTTTTAGAATGAAAGATATAATTATCACATTAGTTATCCATATATTAATACAATCACTACTACAAAAAGCATTTTTGCAGGCATCCACCGATTTTGTTACCCGCGATCTGTAAAAAAAATGTTTGTTCTGTGTAATACATTAAAATCCGCTTGTGATAATCACATATCACAGGCTGCTCATAACTAAACACCGTCTGTGACAGAATATAGATTATCACTTGCGGCACAATATCACAAGCATTCCGTAAATAAAAACCGTCCGTGATAAAATATGGAATATCACAGGTGTTTTTTATACAACCTGCCTGTGATTATGGACAACATCAGAGGCGTTTTGTAAACAAAAACCGCCTGTGAAAGAACATGGATTATCACAGGTGGTCCGTGGTACAAACCGCATATTACAATTTACAATATATAACAAGCGGTAGTACGATAAGGGCCGCCTGTTTGGTATTGCAAACGATGTCTGAATATTTCAAACAATGTCTGATATTTCAAACGACGTCTGGTATTTCAAACGATGTCAGGCCAGGCTAACAATGTAACGGCTAGTCCTTGGACTATAAAAGGGTTGTGCCGCATGGTACAAAAGACAAGTCCATTCAAACCCACGCAACTACACACTCATACATACAATAACCACCAGTGGAGTAGGGTGTTACGTTCAGGCGGCCCGAACCACGTAAAAATCCGTCGTGTCACTGTCTTGTTCATAATCTCATGTGCGCCCCAACCAATTACGAACCTCCACAAACTACGATGTAGTAGTACCGGAAGAAGTGTCGATCGCATACTTCGACAGCTACACTACTGAAGAAATGATTGAGTGTTGTGCTGATTACATCAGAAATGGAAAATAGATAGATGTTCCTATACCAGTACGTGAGGGTAGACTATGTGGGAGAGGAAAAGTGGGTAAGAAAATTTTCATGGTTCAAGACTACAAATCAGTATATTGTGCACATTTTGGAGTACTACAACAACTTGCTATAGCTGAGCCATACATGAGAACACAAAGATTGAGCTTTGTAGAGAAAACCAAGGCCGCAGAGAGGACTGGATCATGAGAGAGCATAGATGTCATTTTACTGAATGGTTAATGGACAAAAATTTATCATACATAAACTTATAGAAGAGGCAGGAATGAAGAAGTTAGCTTCTGGCCCATCCGCAATGTTGACATCATGCTAAGCATATGACATCAATGGGTACACATTTTACACTAAGGCAAAATACAGTAAGAGTGTTGCAGAAAATAGTAGTATTCATATAGAGGCTTATGAACCGCAAGGGGATAAGACCACATACTTTTGGTTCATAGTGGAAATATGAGAACTCGAGTATGGCGAAAGAATGCAAAACTCGTTATTAAGTGCTATTGGGTCAAACACCCTGATGGTGTGAAAGTGGACAACTACAGACTCACACTGGTAGAATTAAAGAAAGTGGGCTATAAAGATGATCCGTGGGTTCTCGCCGACCGCGTTGCACAAGTTTTTTATGTACAAGATCTAGAAACTGAGAAGACACACGTAGTTGTTTCTGGAAAGCAAAATATTGTTGGAATGAGAATATGCGAGATAATGAAGAGGAATATAATAAATATGAAGAGATGTCCCTCTTCGCCGATCCAGAAGAGAAATTAAAAATGATTTGAAACCCTACATGCAAGAAGATGTCAATGTATGAAATAAGTTACCGTTGCCATCCATTTAAGACTTTTTATTAGCTATTAATAAATTTTACAGACATTATATGTATTTCTAATATTGTAATGAAGCGGTGTAATATTGAATTTGATTAATTTTTATTTTTGTTTCTATTTTTATGGTTTGTGTTTTCATAAACTTTTTCTTGCATTATTATAACCTAAGTAAGATTTATTTACATAAATATAAATAATATATATATATATATATGAATATATATATATATATATATGTGTGTGTGTGTGTGTGTATATATATATATGTGTGTGTGTGTGTGTATTTTTAAAAGATAATATCACAAAATCATCTTTGCAGGTAGTTCTAAATTACGGACTGCCTGTGGAAATTCTTGAGCCACTTGATATTTCAGCCCACTAGTCGGCTAGCGGCACACCGCACGACTGCAGTACCATGGGAAGTTTTGTGCCACCTTGGAAAGTTGAGGGCGTTATACCTGGCTTATAAAGCGAGGCACGCATCACTCTTCGAGATCTATTAATGTTCACGAGCATTATGGCTGGCACCACGACCAACCATAATTCATAGGGCATAATTGTTGGCGAGTCCTTGTTAATGGGATTAATCTTCGGGTTCCCAGACATAATACTCTGAAAAAAATTATCGGACCTTTTGCTCTGAATAACATTTTCACAAGCATTTATTAAAAAGAGCGACTTGTGAAAATATTTGTGTTAACTCGGTGATAATCCAATATACTAGAAGAAACATAATCTAAATAGCCACGTCTTACTAAGATTTTGGTCGTGCTCATCAGTAAGTCATGAGAAATTGTGAAAATAATATTTCCTCTTGGTAAGATCATCATATTAATTTGTCTCTAGTATCTCCACATTCTTCCTCTTGCTAAGATCATGTCGTTTTACTACTATAGTAAAGACATAAGAATAAGAGAAGACCAATTTAAAAAAAAAAAATTGTATATATATATATATGTATATATATACACACATATATATATATATTGATATAACATTATAATGTTTTAAAAGCACAAAATAAATTAAGTGTAATTTTTAATATATTTGTCACAGGCAGTTGCTTAGTACAACCGCCTGTGAAGATAATTATCAAATGTGCTTTATGGACCGCATGATAAAATTATTACAGTTTGAGAGAAAAAGTATCCTGATGCAATACATCTCTACAAAAAATGGGTAACTTTGTCATTAATAATAATGTTATCAGGCAAAAAGACATCCATTCGATGATCGACCAAATTTAGTATGAAACCAACATAAAGGACATATTTCATTAACATAAAACAACATTACAAACAAGAAAAGAAAACAGCACATAGAACAACCTAGTACTCCTACTCCTTATCCTCCACCACCACCTCTTCCTCCTCCTCCTCGACCGGCATCGGAAACAAAAACTTTTAAGCGACCATCTCCACTAAATGACGGTGGCCTTCCACCCTGTACACCTCCTCAATAATCTCCCACAACGTGTTAAGAAGACCGGCCCTAAAGCATCATCCAAAGCAATAGTGGCTTGCGGAGTCCATGCTGGTATGTTGTGGAAGGGTACCAAGACCCAAAAACCTCATGGAGCGAGAAGTACTTCTAAATACATCCCGCGCTATCTCAACGAGAGCAGTTTTAAGCCTGTCGAGGCGCAAACTTGTTCTCGTCCACCTCCTTGGACAAGTCGCTGAACCTCCGTTGAGATTCCGCCAGCAACCTCTACAGCTCATCGATACGGGATTGAAGGGTCTCTCTCTCTATTCTGCACAGTTAGGCAGCTGAGGTGCTGGTGCCTCCACTTGCACTGTGGGTGGAGGTGGGGGCGCCTCCACTTGTGTTGGGTCCAGAGGTGCGGGCGCCGCCCCAAGTTGCAGCACTGTGGGTGGAGCAGGGGACGGTGGCGGGGAAGCAGGTGGCAGGGACGGAGTTAGGGACGAAGGTGCAGCGAGTGAAGAGAATTGTCGTGTACTGTTTTGATGCTGGCTCCATCGAGACGAAGAGGAAAGACTGCAAGTGAAGAAAAGTGCAAAGAGGACGGTGGTGCGGAGAAGCAGTAGGAAAGCATTCTCAAATCTTCCCCATATGGTGCGCTTTCATATCATCGTCTTCGCGCGCGGTGATCGGATGCTTCAAATTCTACATGGTAGTAACTGCTCATCACCTCTTCGCGGTTCGCCTCCTCAGTGATCGCAACGGCTCGTCGCGCGTCCTCATCTTCACATGCGGTTTTTAATTACCAGAAGCCACATGTGAAAGTTCCTGCACTTTGCACAAGTGTGTGGTAGTAACTGCACATAAGTATACTAGAAGGACATAATCTCAACAACCATGTCTTACTAAGATTTTGGTCGTGCTCATCAGTAATTCATGGGAAATAGTGAAAATAACATTTCCACTTGGTAAGATGATAATGCTCTAAAAGTATGTGTTTGTGTGTGTGTGTGTGTGTGTGTCTATATATATATATATATATATATATATATATATATATATATATATATATATATATATATATATATGTTAAGTGTTATTTTTAATATATTTTTCACAGGAAGATATTTAGCACAATCGCCTGTGAAGATATTTGTTTTAACTCGATGATAAACCAATACACTAGAAGGAACATAATCTAAACAGCCACACCTTACTAAGATTTTAATCGTGCTCATCAGTAAGTCATGCAAAATTGTGAAAATAAGATTTCTTCTTCGTAAGATCATCTTATTAAGTTGTGGCTAGTATCTTCACATTCTTCTTCTTGGTAAGTTCATCTTATTGAGTTAGCCATGTCGATTTACTTAATATATAAACATATAAGAATAGGAGAAGAACAAATTTAATATGTGTGCGTGTATATATATATATATATATATATATATATATATATATATATATATATATATATATCATGATAATGCTTTTAAAGTACAAAATATGTTAAGTTTAATTTTTAGTATATTTTGATGGCGGATATTCAAAAAAACCGCCCGTGAAAAAAGTGTTCATAGGCGGTTCTGACTTAAAGAACCGCCTGTGAAGATATTTATGTTAACTCGATGATTAAATCAATATACTAGAAGGAACACAATCTAAACAGCCATGTCTTTTGATCTTGCTCATCAGTAAGTCATGCAAAATTGTGAAAATAAGATTTCCTATTGGGAAGATCATCTTATTAAGTTGTGGCTATTATCTCCACATTCTTCCACTTGGTCAGATCATCTTATTGAGTTAGATCATGTCGATTAACTTACTATATTTAAACATATAGGAAGAGGAGAATAACACTTTTACAGAAATTTGATATATGTGTGTCTGTGTATGTGTCTATATGTATATAACATGACAATGCTTTAAAAGTACAAAATAATTTAAATGTAATTTTTTAATATATTTTTCATAAGCGTTAATTTAGTACAACCACTTGTGAAGATATTTGTCACAAGTGGTTTTTATGTAAAAATCAGCCTGTGAAGATAATTATCCGTTGTCCTTTATGGACCGCCTAATAAAATTAGGGGCAATTGTGTTTCAAACCACTGATTCAAAGTCTATTTGTGATTCAGACCTAATTTTTCAATTTTTGTGATTTAGCCACAAGTTTTTTCATCCAAAGCTCAACATTACCACTAGTCCGTTAAGTGCTCCTAACGCTGTTAACTTTATGGTGGATGGACAAATATATCCTTTGTGATTTTATCATTGTTTTCATATCGCAATTGTGTTTCTACCATAATTATGACTTAAAAGATTAAAAAATCAGCAAGAACAAGATGTAAGTGAATTCAATTATTTTTTCCCAAATTTGAAAGACAGCGAGATGGAAGCCACCGCTAATGCCAATAGCAATATGAGGAAAGCGACGACACCTGTGCTGCCGTGGACGGTGCGTCTACAGCTCCTGGGGCTCATGACCGCCAGCGAAATCGTGCAGCGGCGCGAGAGCACGATGAACCGCTTCGCAATCTTGCTGGCCGACCGCCAGACCCGCGCCCGGACAGGTCCGGCGTCTGCTCCGGCGACATTGTCCTCGACGCGTCGCACGGCCTGTGGGCGCATGTGTTCTCGCCATTCGTGGTCACGTCGAAGTTGTCCTCGCTCCACGTGCTCGTCTACTTCCACGGCGGCGGCTTCACGCTCTTCTCTGCTGCATCGATCCCGCTGGATGCCATGCGCTGCTGGTTCTGCTGCGACGCCAGCTCTGTTGTGGTGTCCGTCAACTTCTGCCTGGCCCTCAAGCACTCGTGCCCTGCCGCCTACGACGACGGCGTCACCGTGCTCCACTACCTCGGCGACGCTGGTGGCTGTCCCCCAGCCGACTTTGCCATCCCCCCGGTCGACCTCTTCCACTCCTTCCTCGCAGGGGACAGCGCTGGCGGCAACATCACACACCACGTGGTGCAGCGCTGGACGACAGCCACCAACAGTTCATCATCATCATCCTCGCCCATCCGCCTCGCCGGCATCGTCCTGATCCAGCCGTTCTTTGGTGGCAAGGAGAAGACGGAGGCGGAGCAGAGGCTGGAGGGCGTGGCGCAGGTGGTGAACATGCGGCGCACGGACTGGTCATGGAGGGCATTCCTGCCGCCGAGTAGGGTTGCCGCCACCGGCCCCCGTCCCAGTTCGAGGAATTGGGACTGAATTGGTGAAAATGGAGGGTATTTTGGTCAACATCGTTTTTATCTGATTTTTTTTCTTTTTTAGTCAAGCTGACGTAAAGGAGTGAGCATTCTATGGCTAACGGCAGGTTCAACTAAAAGAACTCGTGGCTAAAACACAAAATCTGAAAATCAGGGGTTACATCGAAATTGGCTCCTAAAATTATGTCTAAAACACAATTGTCTCATAAAATTATACTCACGCAATGCATTTCTACATCAACAATGGATACTTTGTCGTCAATAATAATGTTATCAGCCAAAAAGATATCCCTTTGATGATCGAACAAATTTAGCATCAAACCACCATTCATTAACTAAAAACAATATTTTTACAAACAAGAAAAAAACAGAACATAGAACTAATGAACATTACATATATAAGATGTCAGTGACATCATCATATGAACAACCTACTCCTCTGGATCCTCCAGTGTAAACGGTGCCAACTTATTGGCAATTACCTTCCCCACATCCCTGCGAACTTCCACCCCAAGCTCCTCAGCCATCATCTTCTGCAACGCATCAAGACGATCAGCCACCTCGCCAAACCCAAACAAATAGTGGACTATGGTGCCCATTCCAGTAGGTTGTGGAAGGTTACCTAGACCCAAAAGGAGCATGGAGATAGATGTTTGGTTAAATACATCGCGCGCCATCTCTTCGCGCATCAATCTAAGGTGGTCATCCTCCGGCGACTTCTTGTCAACTAGCAACCTCTGCAGTTCATCGACTTGCGCAAGGTGGCTCTCTCTCTCTCTCTCTTCCACCCAAGAAGGTGGCAGAGATGTGGGCACCACGGTTGGAACTGGGGACAGAGGCACGACCTACTGTGTCATGCTTGGAGGCGAGGACGATGGTGCGGTGAGTGAAGACGATGGTTTGCGACCGCTTCAGCGCTAGCCCCATCGATATGAAGAGTAGGACTTAGAGTGAAGAAAAGCACAAAGAGGATGGTGGTGCGCAGACTACGATGGTTTCGAGAAACAAGAGGAAAGCATGCTCAAATCTTCCCCATATGGTGTGCCTTTATCTGAATGTTAAGCCTCTTTGCAGTCTGCCTCTGCGGTGACTCTTTGAATTATGCGAGCGCGTAGTAACTGCACATTCCTCTTCACGGTTCACCTCGGATGAGGATCCTCTAACGTAAATTCTAGTTACTGACATTTGAGTCCGGTCCTATATGTCAGTGACCAACTCACGTACTACATTAAGTCCGAGAACCCTCGTCTCCGCGGTGATGGCAACGAACGAAGGATGAAGAATGGACGGACACATCCTATATGTCAGTGGTAATAATTGTACATCCTTAATTGCATGTCACATCCTTAACTGCACATCATCACATCCCATATGTTAGTGGTAGTAACTGCACATCTTCACATACTTTTTACAGACGATTCATGTCAGTGAAGCACCTGTGAAACATTATTGTAGGTACCCTGCATACCGGATACCCCTTGGGACTGCAAAGAGTGCAAATGAACTCCACCTATCAGTGTTCGAGACCTCTGAAGGCCCCACGTGTCATACGGAACTAGAACTGCCTCCCTTCTATGGTTAGTCCCAATGACGCCATGTGTATCATACAACCGGAGCTACATTCGATACATGGGAAAGATCTGGACTAAATACCTGTGTGGCACCTCCGGACCTAACCCCCGACAGAGGGAAGCTCCAATACCGACACGTGTACAACAGCACCGGACCTACCCATCCTAGAAGGTAAGCTCTGGAGCTGCCACATGTCCAATCACTGGACCTTCGACTTCAATAGGCTGATTGGTGGATCTCCAACGGCTCGGACTTTCAAGGAACAATTAAAGGTTCAAGACCCGGTTATGTGTCACTAGTGACACACGATCGGAGGACCCTTAATACCAGTAACTCCACCATCAAGGGGCGTTACCATGCTGTTAAGGGTAATTATGTACACTAATTGTGTATTAAGCATCAGTAACCGCTAGGGCCACATGTCGGGCCAGACAACGATGTAACGACCATTCCTTGTGCTATAAAAGGACTGGTCGAGCAATATACGGGAGAGGCCTCCAAACACTTCTACACGCGCTCAAGAAACTCTAGTCTCGGATACTCCAGCGCTCAGACGCTCAATACAACAACACACATTCGTGGAGTAGGGTATTACGCTCAGGCGGCTCGAACCAGATAAATTCTCGTGTCAACTTGCCACCTTGTTCTGAATCTCTGCGCGCCCACAACCGAACTACAAACTCCGCGGGATGCCAACGGTAGTACCGGGATAATTGCCGGAACCAAACTTCGACAGTTGGTGCGCCAGGTAGGGGGTGCCCGAGATTCGAAGATGGTGAACTCTGCTACTGGATCATCCAATGGTAACCATGCTGTGCAACCTACTGGAGGCAATACCTCCAACATGCAGTAGCCAACAGGCACCGTAGCTCCAGCAGGGTCATGCCACCACCACCACCGTCTGCATCGGTGAATCAAGCTGGACGTCAAGATGCGGCGTCCGTGTCGGTCACTGCATCGGCGAACAACAATCCTGAACACGCGATTAATGCCGCGCGTGCTCTTCTCCAATGTCCACCGCCTCCTGGAGCACCTCAAGGTGCGATGGAGCAGTGGAGAGCTGATGTGAAACATCTAGTTGCAGCAGCAGCCGATGGCATCAACAATCAAGGTCCTCTCCCCTTGGGGCGGGCCCCATCACAGCATTGGACCTTGTCAGGTAGACCTGGTCCGCACGCTTCACAACACAGGAGCCGTGCTGCGTCTCAACAGGAGACGTCGCTACCTTCCGGGGCGCGACGTACCCACACGATAACAAGGCTTTCGACTCATGACCTCTGGGCGGAGCTCGATCATCGTTACCTTCAACAAGACGACTGTGTCCACATCGAGCGTTCTCATGAAAGGCGAGAAGCTCGGGGCAGTCCTGCTCCTGAGGGGGTAGGAGGAGGCTGTTCTACCATGGCCATGCACCTACGCATGGTCAGATGGCCGTAGAAGTTCCGGCCTCACCTGCTAGAGAAATTTGACGGGACTGTGAATCTCGCCGAATTTCTCCAAATCTACTCCACCGCTATCCTTGCGGCTGGTGGAAATGAGGCCGTGATGGCCAATTATTTCCCCGTGGCTTTGACTGGGACCACCAGGTCTTGGTTCATGAACCTTCCGCCTGATTCCATCAACAGTTGGGCGAAGATGTGCCAACAGTTCACCGCCAACTTCGGGAGCTCATACACCCGACCAGGCACCGAACTGGACCTTTTTGCTGTCAAGCAAAAAGGGGGAGAGTCCCTGCGATCTTTCATCCAGAGGTTCTCCCAGGTACGAAATACAATTCCTTCTATCTCAAATGCTTCTGTTATTGTGGCATTCAGACAGGGCATTCGAGACAAGAAGATGATGGAGAAGTTGGCGACCAAGGAATTCACCAGAGTCACGGAACTCTTCAGCTTGGCAGACAAGTGTGCCAAGGTTGTGGAGGGCTGTGAAATGCACTCCCAACCACCTCCGGAGGACAACAAAAATTCCTCCAAGGGTGAAGCCACAACCTCCGGGAGTGGCAAGAAGAAGAAAAAGTCCAACGGCAAGAAGAAGCCGTCGGCCAGCACAGCCGCTACCACTGCTACCGCAGCTCCTGGTGGCCGGGGGCCACGCCCCGAGAAACGACCTCGTCCGTCGTCTGAAGATGGTGGCAACTCCAAGATGTGGTGTTCTATACACAAGGCGGACAGGCACAACCTGGAAAACTGTTGAGAGGTCCAGAACCTTGTCGGGCGCTACAACAAGCGCCGGGAAGAAGTTCCTTTTCGTCAAAGGGAAGGAAAACAAAAAAGCCGACGAAGCTCCAGCTAAAGAGGAGTTAGGATTTTAGGACACTATAAAGGTCTTGAAGGTTGTTTACACCTCCGTTGACGATTACTCTGACATCTCCGACAACGAGCGCCGGAAGACCATGAACACCATCTTTGGTGGTTTGTGGGACATCACCTCCCGCTATGTCCTCAAGACAATGCGGCGGGAAATGGCCTCAGTAGCTCCCACCGCTAGGATGGAGCCTCATCGGAAGTGGATGGATACTACCATCACCTTCGATGCTTCGGACTCTGCCCTCGGAACATGATCGAAGCTGGCCAACTCCCACTGATGGTATCTCCGACCATCAACAACATCCAGCTCCACCATATAATGGTGGACGGAGGTTCGGGGCTGAACCTCATAAGCTTCGAGGCCTTCGTCAAGCTTCAACTCTGACCTTCAGATCTTCACCCCTCCCGACCTTTCTCCGGAGTAGGTCTAGGGGCCATAACTCCACTCGGTACCATTACTCTCCCGGCGAACTTCGGGACTCGGGAGAATTACAGGACTGAGAAGTTGGTCTTCGACATGGCGCAGATCAACTTACCCTTCAACACCAGCCAGGGCAGACCTGCTTTGTACAAATTCATGGCTGCTGCCCATTATGGCTACCTGGTGTTGAAGATGCCAACACCCTCAGGCGTTCTCCAGATCTGCGGAGATCGTACTACTAGAGTTACTGCTCTGGAAGAAATCCACGCACTTGCTACAGCGCAAGAGGAAGAATCCGGAAAGGAGCAAGCTCCGATGCCTCTGAGCATTCGTCACTGAGGCTCAACCTCCGCACCTCGTGTGCAACAAAGCGGCAACACCGACATTCCCGTTAAAGTCATCCAAATTGGCTCCGACACTGCTCAGACCACACGTATATTGGGAGGTCTGAACGAAAATTAGGAACTCGTGCTCATCACTTTCCTCTGGGCTAATGTCGACATGTTTGCCTGACAACCATTGCAAATGCCTGGGATCCCTAGGGAAGTGATCGAGCACAATCTGAAGATTTATCCCGACGCTCGACCTGTACATCAGAAGCCTCAGAAGCAATCAGTAGAGCGACAAAACTTCATACGACAAGAAGTGAAGAAGTTGCTCAAAGCTGGATTCATCCGGGAAGTCTTCCACCCAAAATAGTTGGCAAACCCTGTCGTTGTACCTAAGGCCGGCGGGAAGCTTTGGATGTGTATCGACTACACTACACTGAATAAGGCATGTCCAAAGGATCCATTCCCACTACCTAAAATAGATCAGATAGTGGATTCCACCTCCGGGTGTGAATTACTTTGTTTCCTAGATGCATATTCTAGGTATCATCAAATAGAATGTCTAGGGAAGATGAAGAACATACCTCCTTCATCGCAGTAGATGGATTATATTGTTACACTGCCATGCCATTCGGTCTCAAATATGCTGCTTCAACATTTGTGCGAGCTATGTACAAAACTTTTGGAGAGCTTATCAGATATGTTGTGGAAGTGTACATCGATGATGTCATCGTCAAAATCAAGAACAATGAGTTATTTCTTGACACCTTACAAGCTGTCTTCGACAAGTTGCAAATCACACGCACAAAGCTGAACCCAGACAAGTATGTCTTCGGGGTTAGCTCCGGAAAACTTCCTGGATTCTTGGTGAACCACCGAGGAATAGAAGCGAATCCGGCGAAGATTAAAGCTATTGAAGACATGCGGCCACCAACTCTCATCAAGGATGTCCAAAAGCCAACTGGGTGTCTTGCTGCCCTTAGCCGGTTCATTTCCAGACTAGCGGAACAGGCGCTACCCTTATTCAAGTTATTGAGGAAGTCCGAATCATTCCAATGGTCTAAAGAAGCAGAAAAGGCATTCCAAGAGCTGAAGCCGCTCCCCACCACCCTACCAACATTGGTAGCTCCGAACACTGGTGAGCCACTTCTGCTTTACATTTCAGCAACTAACGAAGTCGTCAGCATGGTCCTTGTTGCGGAAACACCAGACCATCCCCAGTTCAGGAATCCAAACCCCTATGGGAGGGTTCAGAACTACCTGAAGGCGAGTCTGGGTCCCAGCCCCCAGACCTGGTCCTCGAGGCAAGACACCGGAGGACCAACCCCCTTTAAATGAAGGGATCACTGTTGGTGAACAAGAAGATCCGGACCCCTCCGGGAAGGTCCGGGTCACATCAGAAGAAGCTTCGGGTTCCTCTAGCAGGAACGTGGACGTCCCTAAAGAAGGCCCGGACCACTCCGGGAGGGTCCGGGTTCATGAGGAGGAAGCTTCGGGCCCCTCCGGGAGGGTCCAAAGAGTCCATCGCCCAGTGTACTTCATCGGCGAAGTACTCCATGATGCCAAGACTCGGTACTTAGATGTGCATAAGCTGCTTTATGCAGTTCTTATTGCCTCTAGGAAGCTTCGTCACTACTTCCAAGCTCACAAGATTTCAGTGGTAACCACTTATCCACTACGTGCAATCTTGCATAACCCCAACTCTACTGGGAACATTGCAAAGTGGGCAGTAGAATTGGCAGAGTTCGATCTTAAATTCGTTCCCAGACAGGCGATCAAGAGCCAAGCATTGGCGGACTTCGTGGCAGAATGGACCCCCTCCGTATAAAATCATGGGGGCCCAGTGAGCAGAAGTCAGAACCCAAGGTTCCAGCCTTCATCGAGCCTCACTGGACTCTCTACTTCGACGGCTCTATGTAGAAGCAGGGGGCCGGAGCTGGAATCCTTCTCCTCGCTCTGACCGGGGAGAAGGTCAAATACATGGTTTACCTTGACTTCAAGGCAACCAACAACATGGCGGAGTATGAAGCCCTAATCTATGGGCTCAAGGTGGCACTATCATATGGTGTCAAGCAGCTGTTGGTGAAGGGTGACTCGCAGCTAGTAATAAAACAAGTCAAAGGTGAATGCTGCTGCAGCAACCCTCAACTAGCTGCATACTTAGTTGAAGTCCAGAAGCTTCAGAAGGACTTCGAAGTCCTGGATCTTTGCCATGTCTAGCATCTCAACAACGCTGAAGCTGACGAACTCTCGACAAAAGCTTCGACCGGAGCTCCGGCTCCCGACGGAACCTTCGTCTGGAGGTTGTCTAAACCTACAGCTCAGCCTGCCGAACTGAGCGAAGTGAGCGAGACCAGCACCTCGAAGCTGGCGGTCCCGATGGCCCTGTTACCATGGCATCCATCAAGGGTCGTAGGTGCTGCATGAAGCTCCGAGCAACCCAACACGCAAGACTCAAATGCTCAAGTTAGCTCCGATGCATGGATCTCGAAGATCCGGAGCTACTTGAAAGACAACTTCCTTCCCGAAGATAATGTATCTACTGACCGGATAGTCAGATTGGCTAAAAGATACACACTGGTAGAACGGGATCTCTACCGGCGTGGTGCCAACGGCGTCCTAATGCGGTGCACTAAAAGGGAAGAAGGCCGCGAGCTCCTCGCAAAAATCCATGGAGGCGAGTGTGGGAACCACGCATCTTCCTGCACGTTGGTGTGTAAAGCCTTCTGGCATGGTTTTTACTGGCCTACAACACTCCAGGATGCAACCGAGCTAGTGAAGAAATGCAAAGCATGCCAGTTTCACGCGAAGCAAATTCACACACCATCTCAACCCCTACAAATGATACCTCCTACATGGCCATTGCCTGTGTGGGGGATGGATATCTTGGAACCTTTCCCAAGAGCTGTCAAAGGTTACAAGGTCCTATATGTCGCCATCAACAAGTTTACCAAGTGGTCGGAAGCAACTCCAGTTGTGACAATAAACAAGAAATCAGCTATCAACTTCTTGCAGTCCATAGTAGGCAGATTTGGAGTCCCAAACAAGATCATAACTGACAAGGGACCCAATTCACGAGCTCTGCATTCCAAGGATATTGTGAAGACCTCGACATCCAAGTCAGCTACACCTCCGTAGCTCACCCGGCAAGCAATGGTCAAGCCGAGAGAGCAAATGCAGAAATCCTAAAAGGACTCAAGACGCACACATATGAGTGCCTGAAAAAACATGGAGCCAACTGGATCGAAGATCTTCTGCCCACCCTGTGGGCTAACAGGACAACTCCAAACTGGTCAACTGGAGAGACACCTTTCTTCCTGGTGTATAGAGCTGAAGCGGTCCTTCCTCCGAAAATCACCTTAGGGTTGCTCCGGGTCCGGACCTTCGACGAAGCCACGCAGGACCAGCTCCGGAATGGAGACCTTGACCTCGTCGAAGAGGGAAGGTGCCGAGCAGCTGTTCGAAATGCACGATACCGCCAAGGACTCCGGCTCTATGACCAAACACATGTGCATAACCGACAGCTCGAGGAAGGCGATCTGGTGCTACCGAGAATACAAACTCGAGAAGGGTTAAACAAACTTTCCCCCAACTGGGAATGACCTTTCCGAGTATTCAAAGTATCCTGTCCCGGATGCGTTCGCTTGGCAACCGATGATGGGACACCGCTCCCTAATCCTTGGAACATTGAGCACCTCCGTAAGTTCTACACTTAATATCACATAGGTGAGTCTGTAATTACATGTGATATATGTTATAGCGTCATTGTACAGAGTCGGGTAGTGTAAGTGCATCTAGGATATCCCTTGTGGGTTTTCGCTAATTGATGATAAACATATGAGATCCTAATGAAACTACTGAGATGATTGCAGGACAAACAAGTGAGACATATCGGTGCACACAAAAAAGGTGAAAAATGAAGTGGCATTCAAAGAGATATACTTTGATGAAGCTCGGAAGACCAAAATAGATTTGAATGTATAGGGAGTGTATGAAAGACACACTCCAAGAGCTCACAACTTTGCGCGAGGATAAGGGATTAAAATTAACATAACTTTCACAAAGCACCGGACTAGTCCGATCATGGACCGGACTAGTCCATTCACCTTTCTGGAATCACACTCACAAGGAGACCGGACTAGTCCATGCATCCACCGGACTAGTCCGTTGATGTTTCTGGATTCTCTCATACTGAGGGACCGGACTAGTCCGATCATGGACCGGACTAGTCTGTTGAACTTTCTGTAGACTCCCTTTTGTGGAGATCGGACTAGTACGCGGACTAGTCCGATGAACTTTCTGGAGTCATCTTTACACAGTACCAGACTAGTCCGAGGTTGGACCGGACTAGTCCGGCAGACTTTCTGGACCTCAAAACATGTTGAGACCGGACAAGTCCGGACTTGCACCGGACTAGTCCGGTGTTAGGGTTTTTCAACGGCTAGCTTTTGGAAACCCTATAAATAGATGATCCACAACTTTCCCATGATAAGACACGTCGAATATTGAAAAAGGAGCAAACCCTAGCGCCGCCACTCAGTCCCAAGAGCCCAAAACACATCTTCCCACACATCTAAAGTTCAAAAAGAGTGAAATCAATTGAAAACTTGGATTCGGGATTGGGAGATCATCGTTATTTCATCGCGAGCTCTTGGGGTTTGATCTTTCTACACTCATACTTTGCATTGTAATACTTTTGAGTGTATTTGATCACTTTTTCATTGTAATTTTCGTGGGAGCCCTCAACGTGTGAGGTTGCCCCACAAACTTGGTGATTACCCGTGATAGTGGAATCAAGTCGGCCTTCGTGGTGACTTGAGGAGGAAAATGGTTGGAGACCCGGCTCTGTGTGAGCTTCCTCAATGAGGACATAGATCTCGTTGTGAGATCGAACCTCGGGAAAAATTCTTGTGTCCCGTGTCTCATTTACTTTAAATTTTGTTCATTAGATCACTTAAGTGCAAAACATTAACTTAAGGCAATTTGAAGTTACACCTGCATTCTTAGATTAATTTCTAGTATAAATATCAGTTGTTCTTAATTCCGCTGCTAAAGAAATTTAATTTCTCAATTAACACCTGATCAACACACATACTTCTTGCACACCGGACTAGTCCGCCCACGCAACCGGACTAGTCCGGCCAACCAAGTTTTTGACTATTCTATTAAGTGTGCAGGAAATTCAAAAGGCCTATTCAGCCCCCCCTCTAGGCCACATTCAATTGGTATCAGAGACTGGTTCTCCACCAACGAGACTCACATCTCGGAGAGATCAATGGCCTCTGAGAAGAACAATGATATCTCGAAGATGAACATTAATGAGGAGGAACAAGAAACTAAGGCTTTTGATGTGCTGAAAGAGAGCCCACATGATGATGAAGAAGTGCGACAATTGAAGGCACTCCTGAGAAAGAAACTGCTAGGACAAAATGGAAAAGAAGAAGAGAAGACGACGGGGAGTGGTCATCATGACTACTCCCGACAGCCTTACAACTACAACCGTCTCAACTCGAACAATCATTATCTTTCCATTCCCATGGGAAAACCTCCACAGTTTGACGGAAGCGACTATACAATGTGGAAGTACAACATGAAGATGCATCTAATATCCCTAAATCCTAGCCTATGGCACATCGTCTGCATTGGCATAGATATCCCGGACACGGATGAAGAACTTACCCCAGAACAAGAACAAGAGATTCACAGAAATGCACAAGCTGTCGCCGTGATCACATCATCATTAAGCAGAGAAGAATTCACCAAGATTGATGGCTTAGAAAGTGCAAAGGAAATCTGGGATACACTTAAGACGGCTCACGAAGGAAATAGATCAGCTCGTGAAGCAAAAATCAAAATGCTTGAAGGAGAGTTGGGGAGGTTCGCTATTGAAGAAGGTGAATCACCTCAAGACATATACAACCGAATGAAGGCAATCATCAACAAGTTACGTGCCTATGGAAGTAAGAAATGGACGGATCATGAGGTAGTCAAGAGAATGATTACAGCCTTCATGCCAAGAAATGTCACACTTTGCTCAATGATTAGAGAAAGCCCCGGTTTCCACAAATTGACCCCCGATGAGCTGTTGGGGAAGATCATAAACCATGAGATGATGGAAAAAGAGGCAAAATACGTCAAAGACTTGGCCGAACTCACTTCCTCCAAAAGGAAAGAGGTCGCTCTCAAAGCTACATGCCGACCCAAACTCAAAGAAGCTCATGGAGATCAAGACGATGGGCACACAAGTGACGAGAGCACCGATCTTGATGATGAGGAGATGGTAATCTTTATCAAGAAGTTCAAGCGAATGATGAAAAGAAGACACGGCAACAACTCAAATAAAGGCAAAAGCAAGGACAAAGGAAAATCCAAGGCTCGACGCACTTGCTACAACTACGGAGAGTATGGTCACTTCATGATGGACTGCCCCTATGAAGAAAACAAAAAGAAGAAGGAAACAAGATCTCAAGAAAAGAAAAATTTCAGAAAAAGAAGGCAAAACCATCAAGCTCACATTGGCAAGGAGTGGGACTCAAACGACGAGTTCTCCTCCGATGAAGAGATGGCCACTATTGCAATCAAGAAACCTACTATGAAGGCCACACTCTTTCAAAACATGGGAGGACGGGACATGAACAACCACACTTGCCTTATGGCTAAGGAAGGCAAGAAAAAGGTACGGCTCACTCCTCCCACACTAAACTCCTCTATTGATGACTTTGACAGCTCTAGCGATAACGAATAAATGTTTAGGGGACTAAGTAAAATTGCTCTAAAGAAAATGGAAATGTTGTTGAATGAAATTTTTGAGAAGGAAGAACTTCTTGATTGACAAGAAGATATGCTCATCCATGAAAGGAAGAGATATCAAGAAGTTGAGAAACTTCTCGAGCTTGGAAGAGAGAAGAACAAGTCGCTTGAAGTTGAGCTAGCCTTGAGTAAGTAAACTTAGTCAAAGCTAAAAGACTCACATATTGCAATCAAGGAAGAACTTGCTAACTTGTCAAAGGTTAACAAGATCCTTGAGGTGCAAGTTGAGTCACTCAAGCAAAGTGACTCTTCTTCCTCCAAGAGCTCTTCCTCCAAAGATATGAGTTTGACAACAATCGAGACTTGCACTTGCTCTAGTAACAAGAATACTATTTCTAATACATCAACTTCTCGTAATATGCATGCCCCCCAAGCGGCATCTTTGATAAGGAGAAGATCAAATATGCACGCAATGCATATATGGTCACTAGACCTCCCAATGTCAAAGATGGCCTTGGTTTTGATAAGAACAAACACATGGCTATTTCTAATCACGCTAAGAATAGAATTGTCTTTGTCAAAGAGAAATCTCATGAATCTGAACCTCAAATGTTGTTTCACACATTTAATGCTTCTTATGTTCTTATGAAGGCCAAAAGTGGAAGAGTCATTGCCAAATATACAGGGCCACGCCACAAGAACTTGAAAACTTGTGTGTGAGTGCCTAAGACTCTTGTGACTAACCTAAAAGGACCCAAGCAAGCTTGGGTACCTAAAACCAAGAAATGATTCTTTTTTTGCAGGCTTACTCCTCCGGCGGAACAAAATGGGTACTTGATAGCGGATACACGAATCACATGACCGGAGAGAGAGGTATGTTTGTGGAGTACGAGTACAACAAGGATCCAGGTGAAGGCATATACTTCGGAGACAACAGCCAAGGAAAGGTCCTTGGTAGCGGTAACATTGAAATTTCTTCTCAACATACCTTATCAAATCTTTTACATGTAGATTCTCTAGATTATAACCTTTTGTCAATATCCCAACTATGCGACAAAGGTTACAACTGTTTATTCACTAATGAGGGTGTGACAGTTTTTAGAAGAAGCGATGGCTCAATTGCATTCAAGGGAATGTTGAAGGGCAAGCTCTATCTTGTTGACTTCAAAAAAGATAAAGCCAAACTCAACACTTGCTTGGTTGCTAAAACCAACATGGGATGGCTGTGGCATAGACGGCTAGCCCATGTTGGGATGAGAAATCTGCAAAAACTTCTAAAAGGTGGTCACATCCGTGGTCTTAAGGATGTGGTTTTTGAAAAGGACAGGTCGTGCAACGCTTGAAGCAGGAAAACAAGTCGGAGCACCACACCCCGCCAAGAACGTGATGACTACCGAGACCGATGGAACTTCTCCACATGGATCCTTTTGGTCCAATTTCGTACATCAGCATCGGCAGTAACAAATATGGTTTAGTAATTGTTGATGATTTTTCTAGATTTACCTGGGTGTTTTTCTTGTATGATAAATCAGAAACTCAGGGGTTCCTCAAGAAGTTCTTAAAAAGAGCTCAGAATGAATTCTCATCAACCATAAAGAACATCAGAAGTGACAACGGGACAGAATTCAAGAATATCCAAGTTGAAGAGTTTCATGATGAAGAAGGGATAAAGCATGAATTCTCAGCACCCTACTCCCCTCAACAAAATGGAGTGGCAGAAAGGAAGAACAGAACATTGATCGAAATGGCCAGAACTATGCTGGATGAATACAAGACATCATATCGATTTCGGGCAGAAGCGGTGAACACCGCCTGCCTTGCCACTAATCAACTATACCTCCATCGACTACTGAAGAAAACTCCATATGAGCTCCTTACCGGTAAAAAGCCAAATGTTTCTTATTTTAAAGTTTTTGGTTGCAAATGTTTTATTCTGAACAAGAAACAGAGGGCCTCAAAGTTCGCTTCGAAGTCCGATGAAGGATTCTTGCTCGGTTATGAATCGAATGCCTACGCCTATCGTGTCTTCAACAAGGTGTCCGTCCTTGTTGAAGTAGCACGTGACGTAGTATTTGATGAATCTAACGGCTCACAAGTGGAACATGTTGACAAGTGTGTGCTAGATGATGAGGAAGCTCCATATGAAGCACTGAAGAAAATGGGACTTGGTGATATCTTACGACAAGAGCAAACATTCGACCCAAATGCACAAGATGAACCTCAACACGGAAGCAATGATCAAGGGGGAGCCCTTGCACAAGATCAAGAGGAGGAAGATCAAGAAGAGCAGGACCATCATGGAAGCAATGATCAAGGGGGAGACAATGTACATGAAGAACAAGCAACTACACAAGTTCCACACCCAAGAGTACACCAGAGCGTGCAAAGAGACCACCCTGTCAACAACATCATTGGAGATATTGAAAAGGGAGTAACTACTAGATCTCGAGTTGCAAATTTTTGTGAATCCTACTCTTTTGTGTCTTTTCTGGAACCATACAGGGTAGAAGAAGCCTTAGGGGATCCAGACTGGGTGATTGCAATGCAAGAGGAGCTGAACAACTTCAAGAGAAATGAAGTATGGGAGCTAGTGGAGAGACCAAAGGCGAACATAGTCGGAACTAAATGGGTATTTCGGAACAAGCAAGATGAACATGGAGTAGTGACAAGAAATAAGGCAAGACTGGTGACCAAAGGTTATTCTCAGGTCGAAGGTTTGGACTTCGATGAAACTTTCGCTCCTGTAGCTAGACTTGAGTCAATTCGTATTTTATTGGCATATGCTACTCACTATAATTTTAAGCCGTACCAAATGGACGTCAAAAGCGCCTTCTTAAACGACCCAATCAAGGAGCTGATGCACCTCCCTTCCCTACAGACTACACTCTACCTTCGGCCCCTGATGCACCTCCCTCCCCTGAGACTGAGAGGAGGACTAAACAGGCTCGGGATGTGAATGCACCTAGATCCTCAGATGCTCCTCCCAGCTCTGCAGCTGCTCGTGAACCCTCCGTTGGTGTGCTCAAAATGCTCACCTCCATCTTTGCCTGCTGCCGGAAGATTGAAGTCAGGCAAAAGAAGCATCAACAATATGTCAATGCCAACATCAAAGCTATATGCGATAAGCTGGAGATTGAGCCGGTGGGATCCCCGCCTGCCTTCGAGGACTCCGAGGAAGAGTCCGCTCCGGCGAATGATGATGATGATGGTGAAGATGAGGACAGGACTGAAACGGAGGAAGAGAGTGGCGATGAGTGATTTCCCTCATTTTTTCCCTTTTTGGTGCCTTGATGCCAAAGGGGGAGAGATTGAGACTAGGAGAGATTAAGACTACTAGTTTAAGAGTAGTTGGTGTCTTTATGTTTTTGTGATCAAGGACATGTATACTTAATTTTAAAACCTTGTAATGCACTATTCCCTCTCTTATGTGTGATGCTTACTGTTACTTGGATGATTATCTTTATACTCATTGTTGATTATCTTTACAACATCACACCCTGTTGATCACACACTTGTTAGGCACCCCACCATAAGGTGTGTGCATATGTGAGAAGCTTTTTGTGGACTTATCATTATTCTCATATGTGGACACCTTATGAAAATCAAGATTTTACTCTCAATTGTGATATCTCAAATGGTTGTCATCAATCACCAAAAAGGGGGAGATTGTAAGTGCATCTAGGATATCCCTTGTGGGTTTTGGCTAATTGATGACAAACATATGAGATCCTAAAGAAACTACTGAGATGATTGCAGGACAAACAAGTGAGACATATCGGTGCACACAAAAAAGGTGAAAAATGAAGTGGCGTTCAAAGAGATATACTTTGATGAAGCTCGGAAGACCAAAATAGATTTGAATGTATAGGGAGTGTATGAAAGACACACTCCAAGAGCTCACAACTTTGCGCGAGGATAAGGAATTAAAATTAACATAACTTTCACAAAGCACCGGACTAGTCCGATCAAGGACCGGACTAGTCCATTCACCTTTCTGGAGTCACACTCACAAGGAGATCGGACTAGTCCGTGCATCCACCAGACTAGTCCGTTGATGTTTCTGGAGTCTCTCATACTGAGGGACCGGACTAGTCCGATCATGGACCGGACTAGTCCGTTGAACTTTCTGTAGACTCCCTTTTGTGGAGATCGGACTAGTCTACGGACTAGTCCGATGAACTTTCTGGAGTCATCTTTACACAGTACCAGACTAGTCCGAGGTTGGACCGGACTAGTCCGACAGACTTTCTGGACCTCAAAACATGTTGAGATCGGACAAGTCCGGACTTGCATCGGACGAGTTCGGTGTTAGGGTTTTTCAATGGCTAGCTTTTGGAAACCCTATAAATAGATGATCCACAACTTTCCCATGATAAGACACGTCGAATATTGAAAAAGGAGCAAACCCTAGCGCTGCCACTCAGTCCCAAGAGCCCAAAACACATCTCCCCACACATCTAAAGTTCAAAAAGAGTGAAATCAATTGAACACTTGGATTCGGGATTGGGAGATCATCGTTATTTCATCGCGAGCTCTTGGGGTTTGATCTTTCTACACTCATACTCTGCATTGTTATACTTTTAAGTGTATTTGATCACTTGTTCATTGTAATTTTCGTGGGAGCCCTCAACGTGTGAGGTTGCCCCACAAACTTGGTGATTACCCGTGATAGTGGAATCAAGTCGGCCTTCGTGGTGACTTGAGGAGGAAAAGGGTTGGAGACCCGGCTCCGTGTGAGCTTCCTCAACGAGGACGTAGATCTCGTTGTGAGATCGAACCTCGGGAAAAATTCTAGTGTCTCGTGTCTCATTTACTTTAAATTTTGTTCATTAGATCACTTAAGTGCTAAACATTAACTTAAGGCAATTTGAAGTTACACCTGCATTCTTAGATTAATTTCAAATATAAATATCAGTTGTTCTTAATTCCGCTGCTAAAGAAATTTAATTTCTCAATTAACACCTGATCAACACACATACTTCTTGCACACCGGACTAGTTCGCCCACGCAACCGGACTAGTCCAGCCAACCAGGTTTTTGACTATTCTATTAAGTGTGCAGGAAACTCAAAAGGCCTATTCACCCACCCTCTAGGCCACATTCAGGTAGCTCCTCCAGGAGGACCGCAAAGTTCAGGCAACACTTGACACAATCTAAGAACCAAAAGTGTAGCTAGCTACCTTGGGTCAAACGAGAAACACAACACACTTAGCCTGGTTTTGTACCCTAAGAGTCTACTTGTTTCCCCTGTACCCCGGACCTATAATGAAAGACATCATTATGTGAAAACAGACTTCACATGCATTTATTTTGTACAGGCTCATTATTTTTTATTTTTATCTTTCTTGTCTATAACAAAATTGTGCAATTCTCAAGAAAATTTAGCTCGAAAAATTCATATATAATTCGAGTTGCATTGTAAAATCTTTCGGGTCTTAACACTATTGAATGGCCTACTCGCCTGAATGCCGCCAAGCCAATCTAGGTCCGGAGTGTGCTATCGACTTAGCCTGGTCCTGCACCCAAGTACGCCACTCTACCTACACCCCGGCAGGCCGAAGTAAGGCGAGTCTAGAAATGATTGGATCTGAAGAAAAGAAACAAATGCGCTTGGTTGTATACATAATTGCTGTCGATCTAATTTCTTTCAGGAATAGTAAGCCGCAATAGAGTTATAGATAAGCAATGGATTTTACTGTTTTTCTTCACTTTAGTGTGCAGGAAAAATAAAAATCTCGTAATGATGGTGGACAATGCCGGAACTATCAAAGCTCTGACATCCCCCAAAGGAACTCACCGTCGATGTTTTAAACATTGATAGTGAGCGTTACCGAAGCAAGTTCCAACGAATCCAGGGGGTCATCCGTCAACGTAAAGAAAAGATAGTGGAAGGATACTCCCTGCCGTCGAACCTCTACATGTTGACAGTGGTTGATGCCGGAGCTACCAAGCTCCGACAACTTCAGAGGACCTGCTATCAACGCTCCACGTGTTGATGGTGGCCGCTGCCGAAGCTACTAAGCACCGACGGTGGTCGCTACCGGAGATACGAAGCTCCGACAACCTCAGGGGCATCTACTGTCGATGCAACAAGACTTCGGACCTATACTTTACAAGTTCGAAGCATTCAAGTCTTCAACAAAATGTCACATCCTTTTGGTACATGTTCGCAATCAAATTGTGTGCATCTACCATGGGGCCAAGTGAGTTAAAGGTTGAAGACAAAAAAAATTAAATTCATAAAACTCTTGGATTTTATTCATCTGAGGACAAGAGATTACAAAATCGAGGAAAAGAAGAGAAGATACAAGTGAGAGATACAAAGAGAAAGTCCTAAGTCCTATGGAAGAATGAGGCGACCTTTTGGGCAACCTCCGACACGCTGGCCTTGGCGGCATCTCCCTCTCCGTTGATGGGACCTTCAAGCACCGGGTCTCATGGGAAGTGAGGATCCCGGCTTGTGTAGCACATCAGCATGTTCTCTGCGATGTTTTTTGCCAGGGATTGCCCTTCGGTTTCCAACTGGTCCACGATGACATTGCCCATCTTGGTGAGCTTGTTGCCCGCCGAGCTCAACGCCTGTAACGCCTAGTATAGCTCCAGCTCCAAATCATTCGAACGCACGGGACTAAAGCCCAGCGGCATCAACGCGTCATTGGCTTTGCCCAAGAAGTCCCATACTTGTTGGGACTCCACAACCCTTGAGCCTCGCACCTCTTCCAAGGACCTCCTGGTCGCCGCAAGCTCCGAATCCTCCCGAGCAAGGCGCTCGACCTCTTTGGCATTCTGTTGAATCTTTTCAGCAACTTGCCTTTCGAGTTTACCAAGCTCCTTCCTGGACGTGGTTCTTGTTCCGATGGTCGACCAGGTCTCTCTCCCGGCCCCGCACTTTCTTCTCCCTGGTAGAAACTTCGTTCTCCCTCTTGGTGACGTCCTGTCCCTGAATGTAGGCCTAGAGGGGGGTGAATAGCCTTCTTGAATTTTCTCGGTTCCTGTAGCACTTCAACAACAAGGTCAAAACCAGATATATCGGACTAGTCCGGTAAAGTGCGGACTATTCCGGATTTCACGGGCTGGTTGATCAAGTTAGGTCAATTTGATTGTTTCGTTGACGTTTGCAGCGGAAATATAAACTTTAATAACAGTTCAATAGTTGTATGTCAAGTTCTATTGCAAGTATGATTCTTGTTCAACTATTTAACTTGAATTCAACAAAATGAATCAAACCCTAGATAATGTTGATCAACTAGAATGATGAACACAAACGAACAAGACACAAGATTTATCCCGTGGTTCGGTTACCACGAAGGCAACCTACGTCCACGTTGAGGAGCCCATAAAAGGATCGGGTCTTCACCAACCCTTCCCTCGTCGGATCGCCACGAAGGCCAATCCTCTTCCACTAATCACACAGGGGTAAATCACCAAGTTGAAGGGGCGATCTCACAAGTTGAGAGCTCCCTTGATTACAAGTTTCAAGACCACCAATAACACAATTCGAAATATACAAATTGAGATACAAGAGTGTGTTAGAGATTCAAACCAAGAGCTCAATCGTGTGCCAAGTGCCCTCTCCAATGATCTACAAGTGATCTTCAATGGATTGATCAATTTTTCACTTAGTTTCGAGGAGAGGGATGGTTTTTGAGTCTCTTGGGAGGTGTGACAGCGCTAGGGTTCGAGAGAGGGTGAAAGTGGGTCGTGCACCTCTATTTATATGGGGTTTCTAAAAGTGACCTATAGTGTTCAGAAAGATCGGACTAGTCCGTGGTGGTGACCGGACTAGTCCGGTGTGCTGTGCGAAGCAAACCCTAAGTGTCCAGGAATATCGGACTAGTCCGGTTGGAAACGGACTTGTCCGATTTCGCTACTGGAAAGCTTCGGACTAGTCCGATTGCCATCATACATGTCCGGACCTGTGAAACCCTAAGTGTTTAGGATGACAAGTCCGCACTTGGAGGACTTGTCCGATTTAGATCAGAGTGTATATCGGACTAGTCCGTGTAATCACCGGACTTGTCCGAAGTGGATCAGAAAGAATATCGGACTAGTCCGGGTCACAACGGACTTGTCCGATTTTGTGTGACTTGTGCATTGTGTTAAGGACTAGTCTGCATTGGAGAGGACTAGTCCGAAGTGGATCAGAATGAATATCGGACTAGTCCGGTAGAGACCGGACTTGTCCGATCTAGTGCAGAAAGTGATATCGGACTAGTCCGGCTGATATCGGACTAGTCCGGTCCTGTATAGCTTTGTGCATTGTGTGTGTGTGATCAAATGAGATTGAGCTCTTGGGTGTGTTTCCTTAACACACTCCATACATACTAAACTACTAATTTCTTCTCCTTGAGCTCAAATTCATTTTCCTTCTCAATTTCCCTCTTTTTGGCACTTTGCTCATTTTTACATCATTTGCCTGCATTCATCTCAACAAAAGGATTAGGATCCCAATTGCTTGTCATAAATCATCCAAAACCCACAAGGGAGTCCTAGATGCACTTTCAATCTCCCCCTTTTTGGTGATTGATGACAACCAATTGAGATTTCACAAAATGAGGTATAAAATGAGATTTTCATAAAGTATGCACATATGACTCCAAAATACATCAAGCAACAAGATAATTATTCATGTGTGCATTCTTTATGGTGGGATGCATACTAAGAGCATGAATGCATTAAGAATGATAGAATTTGCATTGATCAACTAATATCAAGTGAATATGGCATTTCAGGAGCAAAAATTCAGATTTCATCACACACTTGCAAATTAATTGAGCAATTCATCACAGGACCAAACATGATATGAAAATAGTGTTGAACAAATACAATCACAATTAAAAATACATGGAGAGCTCTCTCCTCGAATCCTATTCAGCTAAAGCTAAGACTAGAGACTCCCCCTCAATCTCTCCCCCTTTGGCATCAAGACACCAAAAAGAGAGAGAGGAAGGTCCTAGGGCTTCACTCTTCGCTGTCAGTCCTCTCGTCGTCGTCATCGTCTTCATCGCTTTCCGCTTGACGAGGTTGAGAGGGAGGAGGAGGAGCGGAGCTGCTCGAGCCCCCAATGCCAAAATAGGCAAGCTCGGAGGGAGTCAAGGGGCTGAGCTCGGTGATGTCCGGATCAGAATCTTCAGAAAGTACTAGAGATCCAATTGGGTTGATCTCCAGCTTCTCACTCAGCTGCTTCACATTGGCTTTTATGTACCTCATGTTCTCCTTCCTCTTCTGTTTTAGCTTGTGAAGCTTCACTTCAGTTTTCTTGCATGAGGAGAAAATTGCAGCCAAGTACTTGAGGATCCCACTGGCGGATCCTTTCTGAGGGGCTTCCCTGGAGGGAGGAGGAGCCCCAGCAGCTTCTTCTTGCCTTGCCGGTGCCTCGGGGCTTGAGGCCGGCGATGGAGCAGCCTGGACACTCACTGGCTGAGGCTTCTGAGGCCTCAGTGGAGTGTGCTCCACATCCTTCACAAACTCGATCCTTGTGACCTTCTCAATCATAAACATCAAGTAAGGGGCATAGCCACAGGATCGGTTGGGGGTACTTGAGATATTTACCATATCATTCCAAATATAGTCTGCAACATCAAACCGTCTCTTCTTGCTTATGACCCTCATTAGAGTCCGGAGGTAACCCTGTACACTCCCTGCATCCCCATCCTTGGGGGCAATGGTCTTCCGGAGAACTCTGTTCAGGACCACAAAGAAGGGCTTCATGTTCTTTGTGGAGGGAGGAACATACTTAGAGTTGGGCTCATACATGAACTTCATTCCGTCCCTCTCAATGACCTCTATGTTGTGGATGATTAGGTGGTCATTTCCAGCAGAGTCTAAGTGGAGCAGGTTTGCAAAATCCTCCTGAGTGATGGAGTACTTGGATCCATGGGTCATCCAAGTCACACATTCTTCATCTTCACTCGAGAAGTGGCACGTTGCATAAAATTGTGCTATCACTTCATCATTCCAGTTGTGTCTGAAGGCAAAGAGATCCTTCAGACCATGTCTCTCTGCAGCTGCTATCACTTCATCAAAAGCTGCACATTTCCTCTTCTCAAGGTGGGCCCAGTCAATCCATTGACTGCGCACCACCGGGGTCTTCATTGGCAAGTAGACCAGCTTGTAGAAATCAGCATGGAAATTTGACCAAAATCTGCCATCAGCTGCTTGCTTGGGCCTTGCATAGCAATCAACACTTCTCAACTTCGCAGCCACATCGCTGCCCTTGCCAGTGAATCTTTCCTCATTGGGGTCCCGGACCCCTTCTCTGGGAGTATGCAGCTTCAGGGGCCCAACAGGCCCTGTGGCAACCCCCTTGCCCTTCCCTTTAGCTTGTCGACGGCCGCTTGTAGACGGAGCAGCCTTCGAGGCAGGCTTCTTGGCACAGACCTTCCTCCGAATCTGGGGAGGGGAAGCAGGCTCGGAAGGTCTTTCTTGGCGTTTCTTGCCAAGACCCGCCGAGGACCGAGGTGCCACCTCGTGGTCCAACTCGGCCTCGAAATCGGAGATTTTGTTGTCGGAGCTCGACATGATCTGAGAATGAGTGATCAAGAGAAAGGATAAGTTATACAAGGTATTGGTGAGGTAAGATGGCAATGGAAGGCATTAGGGAATTAAAGAATTAGGTTTTGGTTCAGAAACAACGGACTTGTCCGGTGCATAGGCACGGACTAGTCCGGGGGACCGGACTTGTCCGTACCTGGACCGGACTAGTCCGGTGTTCATCTGCAAAAACCTAACAGACTGGACAAAAATTGATCCCTAAGGTAAAACTAGTCTAGCATACACATAGTACATCAACTAGACATGTAACTAGTGAATAATGCTAGGCCAAACGATAAGCAATAGAGAAATTTGTGATTTCTTAGGGTTTTGAAGAAAATTTACCAACAAATCAAAGGAAGCTTGAGATTTTGGGGGTTGGAGGCCGAACTTGTCCGCTAACTTCAATCCTCGAGTCTTCAAGCTTGATCTCCGCCCAAGATTGAGGCTTTTCGACGGAGGAATCAAGGATTCGCCTTGGGAGCTCAAGCGCAAGAGAGAGAAAGCTTGGGGGCGAGTGTGGGGTGAAGGGATTAGGGTTTGGTGGCGGCTAGTGTTATGGACACGAAAAATCGGACAAGTCCGGACACGACCGGACTAGTCCGAAGTCATCCAGAGACCTATATCGGACTAGTCCGTGGTCTGTCGGACTAGTCCGGCCTAAGCGGCACTCTGCGGACTAGTCTGCAATGGCGGACTAGTCCGGGTAACCACAGACTTGTCCATGGTCACCAGGAAAGAATTGCATAGCCTATTCATATATATTTGAAGGTCCAATAATTGAGAGTAGAGAGGCAAATCAATTCAAATAATCTTGATGAATTTGACCAGTAAGCAAACAACAATCATACTATGATCAAAAATTCATCAAGATCTAATAATTGACATAGTTTTATGAGAGAAAAATGAAGAGGGGTAATTTTCACAATTCAATCAATATTTTGAAGTAAGCATACATGTATGCAACTTTTCAAGCCACACTCCGAGAATCAAGAATGTTTAGCTCATTTCGGAGTTCGCAAAAACGTTTTTCATCAAGTGGCTTGGTGAATATTCGGCCAATTGTTTTTGGGTGTTGACATGAGAGATGGATATGTCTCCTTTCATGGAATGGTCTCTAAAGAAATGGTGTCTTATGTCAATGTGTTTAGTCCTAGAGTGCTCAACTGGATTGTGGGCTATTTTAATGGCACTCTCATTATCACAAAGGAGAGGAATACGGTTCATATTGTAACCGTAATCCCTTAGAGTTTGTCGCATCCAAAGGAGTTCTGCACAACAACTCCCGGCTGCAACATACTCCGCTTCGGCTGTGGATATTGCAATGGAATTCTGTTTCTTGGATGACCAAGAAACTAAGGATCTTCCTAGGAATTGGCAAGTGCCGGAAGTGCTTTTTCTATCAACTTTGCACCCGACATAATCTGCATCGGAATACCCAATGAGATTGAATTTTGAGCATTTTGGGTACCAAAGACCAAGGTTGGGTGTATGAACTAAATATCTTAGGATTCTCTTTACGGCTGTCAAATGACATTCCTTAGGGTTCGCTTGAAATCTCGCACACAAACATACACTCAACATAATATCTGGCCTAGATGCACATAAGTATAGTAAGGATCCAATCATGGAGCGATATACCTTTTGGTCGACGCTCGGTCCATCTTCATTGAGATCCAAGTGGCCATTCGTTGCCATGGGAGTCTTTATGGGCTTTGCCTTGTCCATGCCAAACTTCTTGAGGATGTCCTGTGTGTACTTGGTTTGGCTTATAAATGTTCCTTCCCTTTGTTGCCGCACATGGAATCCCAAGAAGTACTTAAATTCTCCCATCATTGACATTTCAAATCTGTCTGTCATAATTTTACTAAACTCTTCACAGAAAGATTGGTTAGTTGATCCAAAAATTATATCATCAACATAGATTTGGCAAATAAAAAGATCATTATCCAGATTTTTTTGTGAATAATGTATAGTCTACTTTGCGAATTTGAAAACCATTATCAATTAAAAAATCTCTAAGACACTCATACCAAGCTCTAGGAGCTTGTTTGAGGCCATAGAGAGCCTTACGCAGTTTATACACGTGGTCGGGGAACTCTTCGTCTTCAAATCCCGGTGGTTGCTCCACGTACACCTCTTCCTTGATCGGTCCGCTGAGGAAGGCGCTTTTCACGTCCATTTGGTACAGCTTGAAATCATGGTGAGTAGCATATGCAAGTAATATTCTAATCGATTCAAGCCTAGCTACTGGAACAAAAGTCTCATCGAAATCTAAACCTTCGACTTGTGAGTAACCTTTGGCCACAAGTCGTGCCTTGTTTCTTGTCACCACCCCGTGTTCGTCTTGTTTGTTGCGGAAGACCCACTTGGTGCCCACTATGTTTGCATTGGGTCTTTCCACAAGTTCCCAAACCTCGTTTCTCTTGAAATTGTTCAACTCTTCTTGCATTGCCACCACCCAGTCCGGATCCTTCAATGCATCCTCAGTCCTGCGGGGTTCCAAAAAGGAGACAAACGAGTAATGTTCACAGAAATTTGCTATACGAGATCTAGTGGTTACTCCCTTTTGGATGTCGCCGATGATGTTGTCGATTGGATGATCCCTTTGAATGCATTGGTGTACTCTTGGGTGTGGCACTTGGGGGGTCGTATGTTGGTGATCATCTTCTTCTCCCCCTGAGTTGTTGTCCTCGTTGATTTGTTGATCATGTTCATATTCCTGTGATTGATCTTGTATCGAGGCTCCCCCATGATTGTTGATCTCCTCTTGTGGTTCACTTTCCCCTTGTATTTGTGACGATGACTCTTGTGGTCGTACTTCGTCTAGAGCCATCCTCTTCAATGCTTGATAGGGGGCTTCCTCTTCACCTAATTCACATTGATCAACTTGCTCCTTTTGGGAGCCATTAGTTTCATCGAACACTACGTCACGTGCCACTTCAACAAGTCCGGAGGCCTTGTTGAAAACACGATAGGCGTAAGTGTTCGAATCATAACCAAGCAAGAAACCTTCATCGGACTTCGAAGCGAACTTTGAAGTCCTGGGCTTCTTGTTCAAAATATAGCAAGGAGAACCGAAAACTCGAAAATATGAAATGTTCGGTTTGCTACCGGTGAGTAGCTCATAGGGGGTCTTCTTTAGTAGTCGATGAAGGTAGAGTCGATTTGTGGCATGGCAAGCGGTGTTGATTGCTTCCGCCCAAAATCGATCCGAAGTCTTGTATTCATCGAGCATTGTTCTTGCCATCTCTATGAGCGTTCGGTTCTTCCTTTCGGTGACTCCATTTTGTTGTGGAGAGTATGGTACTGAGAATTCGTGCTTGATTCCTTCCTCATCAAGGTACTCCTCCACTTGTATGTTCTTGAACTCCGTGCCGTTGTCGCTCCGAATACTCTTGATTGATAGTGAGAACTCGTTTTGCGCTCGCTTGAAGAATTTCTTGAGTGTTCCTTGTGTTTCTGACTTGTCATGCAAAAAAAACACCCAAGTGAAGCGGGAAAAATCATCAATAATAACTAAACCGTATTTATTACCGCCGATGCTTATGTAAGCAATTGGACCAAACAAGTCCATATGAAGTAGTTCGAGCGGTCTTGTCGTGGTCATGATGTTCTTCGCGGGATGTTGTGCTCCAACTTGCTTCCCTGCTTGGCACGCGCTACAAGGCCTGTCTTTCTCAAACACAACATCTTTCAAACCTCGGATGTGATCGCCCTTGAGGAGTTTTTGAAGGTTCCTCATACCAACATGTGCCAGCCGTCTATGCCACAGCCAACCCATGTTGGTCTTTGCAATCAAGCATGTGTCGAGTTCGGCTTTATCCTTGTTGAAGTCAACAAGGTAAAGCTTTCCCTTCAACATACCCTTGAATGCAACAGAACCATCACTTCTCCTTGAGACGGTCACACCCTTGTTAGTGAACAGGCAATTATAACCTTTGTCACATAATTGAGATATGGAAAGCAGGTTATAATCTAAAGATTCAATGTGTAAAACATGCGAAAGAGTAAGTTCAGAGGATATTGCTATTTTACCGGTACCGAGGACCCTTCCTTGACTGTTATCCCCAAAGTAGATGCCTTCGTTTGGGTCCTTGTTCACTTCATACTCCACAAACATCCTCCTTTCTCCGGTCATGTGGTTGGTGCATCCACTGTCTAGCACCCATTTGGATCCACCAGAGGAGTAGGCCTGCAAAAACAAATTACGCCTTGGTTTTAGGTACCCAAGCTTGCTTGGGTCCTTGGAGGTTAGTAACAATACATTTGGGCACCCACACATGGGATTTTGTGTTCCCATGGCGTGGCCCAGCATAATAAGGATACACTTTACCAACATTATTTTTCGTTAATACATAAGAAGCATCAAAGGTTTTAAACAAGAGTTGTTGTTGATTATGGGTCGGACTAGTCTGTGTGACCGGACTTGTCCGGATGACCGGACTTGTCCGGACCACAACCGGACTAGTCCGGTTTTCATGAGAGTTCAGGTTTTTAGTTTTCGAGTTACCAGGTTGTGAGGGTCCTCCCTTCACAAAGGTAATCCTTCCCTTGTTATTCTTATGATTTCCAGCTCTTTGCTTTCCATCATAAGAGTAACCAATGCCATACTTGACATTTGGAGGTCTTTGGACCAAATATGCACTACGTGCATAGTTGATCCTCTCCTTGTCAAATATTACACATTGGGTAGGATTTTTGTCCTTTGTGGAGGTAGAATTTTCCTTCAACCTGGTGTTAATTTTATCACATTTGCAAATATGAGCAATATTAGTTGAAGTGGGTTGAGAAGGTAGGCTTGAAGGGGAGGAAGGTTCACTAAGCTTGAGTGACTCAACCTGCACTTCAAGGATCTTGTTGACCTTGATTAGGTCATCAAGTTGATCCTTGATTGCAACGTTTGAGTTGGTTAACTCCAAGCAAGTTTTCTTGCTTGAAGCTAGCTCAAGCTCTAGTGAGTGGTTTCTCTCCTTTTCAAGAACAAGAAGATTGTCAAGTTCGACATGCTTCTCCTTTTGGGAAATAATCATGTCTTCTTGACGATCAATTAGCTCTTCCTTCTCAACAAGTTGGTTAAGCAAGAATTTCATTTTAGCAGCAGTTTTTCTATCTAAACCAACTAGCATATCTTCATCATCACTATCTAGATCATCATCACTTGAGTAAGAATGCAAGGAAGGAGTTTTGATGTTTACCTTGCGTTTACCTTCCTTAGCCATGAGGCAAGTTCCATTTGCCTTCTTTGCACCGAGCGTGGGGAAGAGTGTGGGTTTCTTGGACATGCTTTCAATGGCTATGCTAGCCATTTCTTCTTCATCAGACGATGAGGACTCATCGTTTGAGTCCCACTCCTTTCCGATGTGTGCTTGTTCAGCTTGTTTCTTCTTCTTGAAGAATTTCTTCGGTTGAGGCTTGGACTCTTTACTCTTCTTCTTGTTGTCCTCATACGGGCAATCGACTATAAAGTGATTGTACTCACCACAATTATAGCATGCCCGCCTCATCTTCGGCTTTGTCTTCTCCTTGTATTTTCCTTCACTCGAATTTGTTCCTTGTCTTTTCTTCATAATTCTTTTGAACTTCTTCATGAACAAAATCATATCTTCTTCGTCCAGCTCGCTGCTTTCATCATCGCTGTCCTCCTCAAGCTGTGCTTCTCTTGCTTCTTTGGATAGAGGCTTGAGTGAGGACTTTAGGGCAACTCCCTTCTTCTTGGCTGATGTGAGGTCGGCTATTTCTTTTACGTGCTTGGCTTGCTTCTCCATCATCTCAAAGTTGATGATTTTGGCAAGCAGTTCATCCGGAGTCATTTTCTTGTACCCGGGACTTTCTCGGATCATAGAGCAAAGTGTGACGTTGCGAGGCATAAAGGCTCTAAGGATGAGCTTTACAACCTCGTGGTCATTCCACTTTTTGCTCCCATATGATCGAACCTTGTTCACAAGAGTCTTCAGTCTGTTGTACATGTCCTGGGGAGACTCATCTTCCTCAATCGCGAACCTTCCTAGTTCGCCTTCAATCATTTCAATCTTTGCCTCCCGCACATGCCGGTCACCTTCATGTGGTGTCCGTAGTGTGTCCCAGATTTCTTTGGCAATTTCCAATCCGTCCACCTTTGTGAATTCATCTCGACTTAGAGATGAGGTGATAACGGCTGCGGCTTGGGCATTCCTGTGGATGGCTTGCTCTTGACTTGGCGTGAGCTCTTCATCGTCATCAGGGATGTTTATTCCTGTGCACACAATATGCCATAAACTTGGGTTAAGGGAAATCAAGTGCATCTTCATATTTTGCCTCCACATGGAGTAATCACTCCCATCGAAGTGTGGGGCTTTTCCGAGAGGAATAGATAGATAATGACAGCTGTTAGAATTTAAACAGTCATAATTAAAAGGATATCGGGAGTAGTCGGTGTGACTACTCCCCTTCTTCTTTTCTTCGATTTTAGATTTCCCTTTGGAAAGCGCTTTCTTTCTAAGGAGTGCTTTCAGCTCTAATGTCTCCTCATCATCATCATCGAAGTCTTGAATGGCTTCGAGAAACTTTTCAAGCTTTTGGTGCTTGTCATTGTTCATTTCTTCCTGGTTGTTGATTTTCTGGACTTCCTTCATGTCCGACATGATCTCTTCGAGTGGTTGCACTCTTTCTTGAAGAACCTGCTCTGATACCAATTGAATGTAGGCCTAGAGGGGGGGTGAATAGGCCTTCTTGAATTTTCTCGGTTCCTGTAGCACTTCAACAACAAGGTCAAAACCAGATATATCGGACTAGTCCGGTAAAGTGCGGACTAGTCCGGATTTCACGGGCTAGGTTGATCAAGTTAGGTCAATTTGATTGTTTCGTTGACGTTTGCAGCGGAAATATAAACTTTAATAATAGTTCAATAGTTGTATGTCAAGTTCTATTGCAAGTATGATTCTTGTTCAACTATTTAACTTGAATTCAACAAAATGAATCAAACCCTAGATAATGTTGATCAACTAGAATGATGAACACAAATGAACAAGACACAAGATTTATCCCGTGGTTCAGTTACCACGAAGGCAACCTACGTCCACGTTGAGGAGCCCACAAAAGGACCGGGTCTTCACCAACCCTTCCCTCGTCGGATCGCCACGAAGGCCAATCCTCTTCCACTAATCACACAGGGGTAAATCACCAAGTTGAAGGGGCGATCTCACAAGTTGAGAGCTCCCTTGATTACAAGTTTCAAGACCACCAATAACACACTTCGAAATATACAAATTGAGATACAAGAGTGTGTTAGAGATTCAAACCAAGAGCTCAATCGTGTGCCAAGTGCCCTCTCCAATGATCTACAAGTGATCTTCAATGGATTGATCAATTTTTCACTTAGTTTCCAGGAGAGAGATGGTTTTTGAGTCTCTTGGGAGGTGTGACGGTGCTAGGGTTCGAGAGAGGGTGAAAGTGGGCCGTGCACCTCTATTTATATGGGGTTTCTAAAAGTGACCGTTAGGGTTCAGAAAGATCAGACTAGTCCGTGGTGGTGACCAGACTAGTCCGGTGTGCTGTGCGAAGCAAACCCTAGGTGTCCAGGAATATCAGACTAGTCCGGTTGAAAACGGACTTGTCCGATTTCGCTACTGGAAAGCTTCGGACTAGTCCGATTGCCATCGGACTTGTCCGGACCTATGAAACCCTAAGTGTTTAGGATGACAAGTCCGCACTTGGAGGACTTGTCTTATTTAGATCAGAGTGTATATCGGACTAGTCCGTGTAATCACCGGACTTGTCCGAAGTGGATCAGAAAGAATATCGGACTAGTCCGGGTCACAACGGACTTGTCCGATTTTGTGTGACTTGTGCATTGTGTTAAGGACTAGTCTGCATTGGAGAGGACTAGTCCGAAGTGGATCAGAATGAATATCGGACTAGTCCGGTAGAGACCGGACTTGTCCGATCTAGTGCAGAAAGTGATATCGGACTAGTCCGGTCCTGTATAGCTTTGTGCATTGTGTGTGTGTGATCAAATGAGATTGAGCTCTTGGGTGTGTTTCCTTAACACACTCCATACATACTAAACTACTAATTTCTTCTCCTTGAGCTCAAATTCATTTTCCTTCTCAATTTCCCTCTTTTTGGCACTTTGCTCATTTTTCATCATTTGCCTGCATTCATCTCAACAAAAGGATTAGGATCCCAATTGCTTGTCATAAATCATCCAAAACCCACAAGGGAGTCCTAGATGCACTTTCAGTCCCCGCTGCAAGGCCTTCTTCTCCTCTTTCTCGCAGAGCTCCTCCAACTTCTTGGTATGCTCTGCGAGGCTCTTGTCTCCCAGAGTGAGCTACTGAGTAAGCTCCTCCTCCCTCTTCACGAGGTCATCACGCAGCTCTAGGAGTTTTTTCTCTTCATCTTCGAGCTTTTTCTCCCGCTCCTCAAGATCCTCTCGGTGCTTTAAGAGGCTATCGTGGATGGTGCTGAGCTTCTCTTGGCGATCGTTCGCTGCTTCATTAGCAGCCACAACCTGTTCGTGGATGCCCCAGGACTGGTTGTCGAGGGATCGCACCATGCTTTCCCTCTCATCCAGTAGCTGACCCCAGTACTCCAACCGGGCCTTTTCCCTTTTCACCCACTCCTTGTCGTCGGTAAAACTCGTCTGCGACAGCGAAGTCTTGAATTGGAGCCGGTTGCGCCACCTCCTAAGGGTTTGGCGCTCCTCCTCGAGGGCCTTGCTTTCGTGGTAAAAGGCCAGCTGAACCTGATGAAGGCTGGAGCAGGCGTTGTCGATAGATAACGACAGGGGGATTGGCTCCGGACCTGCCGGGGTCCTCTCCGCTTGCTCCAGCATATTCTCCATAACAAAAATCAGGTCCCACTCTACGAGAGTGTTCCCGTGAGCTTCTGCGGCAGTAGGGCCGCCCTACGGGATAGCCTCGGTCATCGCCGAGGAAGGTCCTGCAACAGAAGTTTCTACCTCCAGAGTCGGCCCCGATGGTCCCGTCGTCAGATCGTCAGCAACTAGTCCCTCAGGCGGGGGACTGGCAGCTTCATCTTGGCGCCCTGGCTCAGGCGTGGGTACCTCCGGGACCACCATCTCTGGGGTAGGTGTTGAAGATTCGGCTGGAGCTGAGGCCACTTCTGGCTCCGATGCTGGTGCCTCCTCCACTACTGTTTCAAGCGCCAGCGCTTCAACCTCCGCTGGCTCGGGCGTCGGCTCTTCCGTGGCAACCGGCTCAGGTGCCGGAACTTCATCAACCACCGGCTCCACCGCCGGAGCTTCAAAATCATCCGACTCTAAGGTCGGAACTGCGGCTACCTCCGGCTCTGAGGCCAGAGCGTCCGTCATCACAACATCCAAAACCGGAGCTTCAACCTCCGGAGCCGATGTCGCTGGTACATCTTCATTCCCGTTGTCCGGCGCTACCAAGGGTACATCGGGAGATGAGTCGAGGTCCAGAACCACGATAGATGGCACCGGAGCTGCCGCGGCCTCAGCCACCACTTGGGGCGGCACTTGAGTTGGAGCTGGAGCCTCCGCCTGCACGGAATCAGGCGCTGTTGTAGGAACCAGAGCTTCAGCCCCTTTTTTGCGTACCCTGTGGATGAAGGATGAAGAAACTCAAAATATGATTACAACAAAAATAATCAACTGAGGTAAAAAATCAAATTTACCTTGGAAGGCTTCCGCTCCAGCTAGCGCGGAACCTCTTCACTGGACGCTCAGGACTGGACCCTGTCATCACTGGCGTAGTAGCTCCGAAAGGCTCCCCGAAGCTTGCTCCTGCCATCAGCGACGTCTTGGTTGAGGCCCCCCTCGACCAGGAAGGACCCTCGGACCTTGAGCCCTCAGCTGGCCCTGGTAACGGAGCCACATGGCCGGAGCTGGCGTCCCGGGGAGACGTCAATGCTGGAGTGGTTGTCGCCGTTGAAGACCTCCCCTGCTGGGGAGAAGGAGTTGTTGTTGAAGGAGCAGGTCTGACGGACCTCCCGTCAGAGTGCTTCAACTTCCTCTTGCCGCTCGAGGGCTCGACCAACTCCTTTCTCTTGGCTATCACCTCAGCTCTTGGTTTCGAGGCAGGAGCAGGACCACCCTCAGAGGCTCCGGGAATCGCCATCTTGGTGGTCGGACGCCTTTCAACTTCACCGAGGTCGTGAAGCATCGGCACCTTCCACCGGAGCTCCCTGCTAAACTCCGCCTCCATGTTCAGAGGGAGGAAAGCTGCCAGCGGAGCCAAATCGTCACCCTCAACATCGATGTCGTGCTGGAACTTCTTGAGATGAAGCTCCAAAGTCGCGCCTTCTAGATTGAACTTCAAACCAGTCTCAATCCGGTCATCGTCCATCATGTTGTTGAGGGCCCAGGCGAGCTTCTCCCTCTTCTTCAGTGGAGCCCACCTGTTGACCAGGAAGTTGCAGAAGATCGCCTGGGGGGTCACTCCTCCTTCCAGACATTGGCGGATTCTGGTCAAACCAGGATCGAAGGCCTCCGATAGCACTGGAAATTTACTATAGGCTTTAGTGTCTACGTTGGGAAGGCCTTCGGGCAGCTCCAGCTTCTCGTGCTCCTCTGCCGTGATGACAATCCAATCCTTCTTCCAGTCGTCCCACTTGCCAGAAGGGAACGATCTCAAATACTTGTACGGGCATTTCTTGCGCTTCACAAAATAGTAGAAGCCAAGGTACTCGTCACTCTTGCTGGTGGTGTGGATGGTGAAGAAGGTGCGGAAGAGCACGACACAGGGGGGAATACCCACCCACATCTCACAGAAGTGGACGAAGGTTGACACCATAAGAATGGAGTGGGGGCCAAGGTGGTACAGCTGCAGACCATAAAAGTCTAACAGCATCAAGAGAAAAGTGGAAAAAGGTGGGATCAACCCCACCATGGCGTACGTAGAAAAGTACAACATGTCACCGGCGCACTTCTTCTTGAACGGGACCTTGCGGGCGTGGACCAGGTGGTTGAAGGAGTCACTAGACCATCCCATGTAGGTCAAGACCTTCTTCAAATCGCCATCGGTCGTGAGACGGCTCTTGCGGAGACCCAACTCCATCGCAGCATGGCAGGGCGAGAGAGGAAAAGCAAGCGAAAGTTTGAGGATTTGAGCACAAGTTCAAATGAAGGTGTAAGGAATCCCCAAACGGTGCACGCTTTCCTTCTTTAGTAAGCCCCAGCAACGCTTGGATGGAAACCGCAGAAGGGCCAAGGATACGGTTCAAAAACTTTACCCTGCAAGTGACAAGGGGGCCCAGGGCCACCCCGACGATCAAGTCGAAGTCCTTACCCTAGGCGAATAGTTGTCATTATGAAAGGCGGGAAACCCTAGGGCATCGGCCTGATAGGGCGCGCGGAACCGATACGATTTTCGTATCGGGAATCGGCGACCTTCAATTGCGTGAGATCCGCACGCGTAGATCTCACCTGCCGCATCCCGGATATGCCACGCGGCGATGGTTTAATTGCGAACCACCACCCCAATGGCACAACCAAAAACCCTTGAAGACATGGCACGGAAATCAAAAGATGGACCCACCTCTGGCAGAATGACTTAATCCAAAAGGTCTCTCCCAGAGGTGGGCCCAGGGGGCCACTGTCGGTACCCTGCGTACCGGATACCCCTTGGGACTGCAAAGAGTGCAAAGGAACTCCACCTATAAGTGTTAGAGACCCCTAAAGGCCCCACGTGTCATACAAAACCGGACCTGCCTCCCTTCTATGATTAGTCCCGGTGCCGCCACGTGTATCATACAACTGGAGCTACGTTCCATACATGGGAAAGCTCCGAACTAAATACCTGTGTGGCACCCCCGGACCTAACCCCTGATAGAGGGAAGCTCCGGTATCAACACGTTTACAACAGCACTGGACCTACCCGTCCGAGACGGTAAGCTCCGAAGTTTCCACGCGCCCAACCGCCGGACCTTCGACTTCAACAGGCTGATTGGTGGATCTCCAACGGCTCAGACCTTCAAGGAACAATTAAAGCTTCAAGACCCGATTACGTGTCATTAATGACACAAGATCTGAGGACCCTTAATACTAGTAACGTCACCATCAAGGGGCATTATCATGCTGTTAAGGGTAATTAAGTACATTAATTGTGTATTAAGCATCAGTAACCGCGAGGGCCACATGTCGGGCCAGACAACAATGTAACGACTAGTCCTTGTGCTATAAAATGACTGGTCGAGCGATACACGGGAGAGGCCTCCACACACTTCTACACGCACTCAAGACACTCTAGTCTCTGACACTCCAGCGCTCAGACGCTCAATACAACAACAAACATCCGTGGACTAGGGTATTACGCTCAGGCAGCCCGAACCACGTTAATTCTCGTGTCAACTTGCCACCATGTTCCGAATCTCTGCGCGCCCACAACCGAACTACAAACTCCACGGGCTGCCAACGGTAGTACCGGGAGAATTCCCGGAACCAAACTCTGACAATTTTTATCACGGGCGGCTCTTCAACGCAAGACCGCTTGTGAAAATTCAACCAGCGGCGTGCCTGTGGCAGCGTGGGAAGTTTTTTCCCTTCTCAGAATGTTGAGGGCGTTGTGCTTGGCTTGTAAGTCGAGGTGCGCCAGTCTTTCCGAGACGTGATAATGTTAATCGAGTATTATCAGGTCTTTTGTTCAAAGCAATATATCTGATCATCTCTGGAAAATGTTAATAAATATTTTTCCTTAAACAACTTTTACACATGGGGATATTTGGTAGAACCGCCCATGAAAATATACGTGTTAACTCGATGATAAAACAATATACTAGAAGGAACATAACGTAAACAACCACATCTTACTAAGATTTTGATCGTGCTCATCGGTAAGTCATGAGAAATTGTGAAAATAAGATTTCCACTTGGTAATATCATCTTATTAAGTTGTGACTAGTATCTCCATACTCTTCATCTTGGTAATATCATCTTATTAAGTCATGGTTAATATCTACACATTGGCAAATAGATGTCGTTCAGGGAGACAATGAATTTTTCTTATCTTTGATTCATAATAATACATATATGATTGGGAAGTCAGCAAATTTTAGTGCAGCAAACTCAATAAAATTCATAAATTAAGTTAGATCATGTCGATTCACTTGATATAGTAAACACATAAGAAGAGGAGAAGAACAATTTTACAGAAATATGATTTTAAAATATTTATCACAGATGGATATTTGGTAGAACCGTCTGTGGAGATATTTGTGTTAACTCGTTGATAAACCAATATACTAGAAGGAACATAATCTAAACAGCCACATGTTACTAAGATTTGGTCGTGCTCATCAGTAAGTCATGAGAAATTATGAAAATAAGATTTTCTCTTGGCAAGATCATCTTATTAAGTTGTGGCTAGTATCTCAACATTCTTCATATTGGCAAGATCATCTTATTAAGTCGTGGTTAATATATACACATTCTCAAGTAGATACCATTTAGGGAGACCATAAAATTTTCTCAACATTGATACAAAATAATACATAAAAGATTGGGGAGTCAGAAAATTTTAACCCAACAAACCCTTTGAGTAGAACCACCTGCAAAAATATTTGTCACAATCGCATTTTCCTAGGTGATTCTGATCAAAAGGACTGCCTGTGAAAATAGTGCCAATACAAGGCTGCTCGGGCACCCCACAAACCTAACATAGAAGATTTCACAATAGACACTGTCATGCTGCCAAAAATATTCAACAGCCATCCCCGCTGAGTCCCGTCGCGTTGAGCGTCGTCCTCGGCGCCGTCGTTGCTGTCAAGCGCCATCCTCGTGGTCACCGTCGCTGTTCTCGTTGACGCCCTCACCGCCGAGCGCCGTCCATGCAATTGACACCAAGCGCTATCCACGTCCTTGCCCTCGCCGTCATCTCGATCCTCACCCTTACTACCGAGCACCATCCTCACCCTCGCCGCCATCATCGCCCAACACTTTCCATGTCGCCATCGCCATACACCTCCCTCCTCTCCGTACGCCGCAAGAAGTATACTTATGTTCCACTATATATATTGTCTTGTTATTTTGTTTTAGATCATATTTTTATTTGTTTTATTCAAATAATTCACATTCGTGCGTAAGCAAATCGCCACTCCAATGGTTAGGTGTAATCTCCTGTGACTTATTTGTTTATATATAAGTTCTTTGTTGGACACATATGTGCAGATATTTGTTTGGTTTTAAAAAGGTTATGTGATTTGAATGGTGTATGGTTTATATATATTGCAATTTGTTATCAAGATTTTGTTAAGTGTTTTAACCATTAGACAAGGTTCACAATGACCCACAATAGTGATGTGTTTCTCTATTATACCCAGGCCTTTTTTTGTCTTTTTAGTACTAACATGGAAGAATCTAAGAAGATCGTCTCGCAAGGCAACGCTGCTGCCACTAATAATGAATCGAACTCAGACCACTCCAGTAATGAGTCGATTAGTGATGTCTCATATCACAATCCATCAGATCCTTTTGCAAATCTAATAAAACCTAAAAGGACTTCAGGCGATGTTGACCTGAATTCATATCCCACAAACGAGGTTTAATACATGTCCGGTCTAATAAATTGAAAATAGCAATTTTTTATGTTAATGTTGCTTTCCAAGTAAATGAAGTCTTTGAATTCTTTTCTACCTAGCTTAACTACTAAGAGAACAAGGTGACTTCTGCTTCGAAACATGCACAAGATTCTCAAATGGTTGAATCCTTGGGTACACTAAAGCGAAAACGAGGGCAACGAGGTGAAAATAAGGGTCCAGAAGGCATGATATACATAACATGAATCATTGAAGGTGGACTTCCCCAAGAAACGTTGAATGTTGTTACAAAGTACTGAAATGCATGCGGTTGTCTTGTTAGAGCGCTCGTACCGAATGACAATTAGAGAAAATTCCCTGAGGCGGGCAAGAAAGAGTTGTGAGAGAAGTTGAAGAAACTATTCAAACACCCAAAAGGCACAGAAGAGGATCTAAAGAAAGCAACTTTGATCTCTTTCGCCAAGACAATTCATGGCTGGAAGACTAAAATGAATGCTTATGTTAAGGATAATAAGGTCCCTAGCCCTAAGAAGATGGGAAAAATCACGCAAGCTCAGTGGCAAGAATTTGTTTGTGTGAGACCTATGTGTGCTGAATACATTGGCAATTACAATAAAAGTGAAGGTTTACATTCAAAGTTTTGTGCTTACATTGATACACCATGATATACCCCGATACACACTGTGCGGACTTTTCAATGTGTTTTTGGAGTAACGTTACCATCTATGGTTTCAGATTGTCCGAACTTTTTCTCACGTGAGTTGCACATGTTTCACACGTTGGAATGTCCAAACTTTTTCTCACATGAGTTGCACGTGTTTCACGCTTCAGACTGCCCGAACTTACACTCATATGAGCTGCACGTAAGTCGACGTGGTAGGAGTGTTTTTAGGAGTAACATTTACTCTTTACTTGGTTAGGACATTCCAAACTTTTTGTCACGTGTCTTGCATGTGAATTTGGGATTGGAATGTCTGATCTTTTTTCATTACATTGCAGCGCCGCTTTGGGCCTATTCTATAAGTTTATTTGCTGAATTTTTTTTGCGGCGGATCTATTTTTAACTTGTAACGTTTCAAACTTGCTTTTTTAGCTTATGGAATGTTTGCTTAGTATGCACTTTCTATGTTATTTGTGTGTTTTGGTGGTTATGGCTAATATGATTTTTGATATGGTTTGCAACATGCTTATGTGAGGTGCTCACATAAGGTGTTGTGTTTTTTAGACTAATGAGAGTCAAGTCGAGGACTTGGGCTCGCAATGATTGGTTGTTTGTTCATGTGTAGATGTTGCTTCAGGTCAAGACATGGCTGGTGATGGGATCCATTGAACTAGTCTTTGGGAGAAGATGAGGTTTAATAACCAAGTTAAGGAGGAATTGTGGTTGAGTTCATCAGGAGGTCATGTAACATGTTTGGTTCAACAACAATGCATATCAAGGTATCATGGACATCATTGAAAAGTGTTTGCATGTGTGAATGGGGTGCATGGACGTGGCAACATTGTTACAAGGCATGATGAAGAGATATGGACGTGACATTTTGGCCAAAAATGTCCAACCGACTGGATTATGCCTCAGGTTGTGGCTGAGGTGGTTATAACTCAAATATGGAAATATTTGAGTTGGTTATGATAGTATTTCGTGGTGAGCATCAAGTTAAGTTGTTTTAGGAAAGTTTGGTACGTTTCTAAGGTGTCTGGAAGTCTTAAGGTTGCTTCTATCTGTGTATGGAAGAGTCTTGAGCAGTTATGGTAAGGTTAAGCTAGAATCAAAGTAGGAAGTGGAGTCCTACTTAGGATTGGATTGGCCTTAGTGCTGATTATATAAGCAAGGAAGGTCAGAGCTCATGGTAAGATGACTTTGGGCTGTTGCTCTTGTGTTCTATTGAGTAAATGTCATAGTTTTAGAGGAGCCTTTGTTCCTTGATCATCCAACTTGTTTGAGACAAGTTTTTCTCGCTGAGTTTCTGGACAGACCGATGTTGCTTCGTTATTTCGATAATAACTTGTGTTTTACAGATGCCAATTTATATGATTCTTATTCGATTGTATTCACAACTTGATTCTCTATCATATGTAAAAATTTCACATTCATTGGATTTGTGGTTCTTGGTCTACACGAGTTTCTTTGCAGCATTGCTAATCTATTTTTAAATCAAGCAGAACAAATTCACCTTCATCTAGTCTTTTGATGATATTTCAAGTTGTACTTAGTGTTTTCACGTGATTCTTGTTGCATTAGTTCCATGAATTGATTCTCTGAAATCTACACTTGTTTTTGTCATGGTTGGGCACATTTAAAACAGATTACACACACAATTTCTTAACAGATTTATTTTCTGCCGCGGGGTTTCCATAGCTTCTGCTCAAAAGTTTCTAATTTACCATTTTGCCCCCCTCTGGTAGCTTTGCACGTGCTCTTTGATCCTACAGTTCGTCAAAATACCACACCTGAGGCTATAGCTCTAAGTCAAGCTAGGTCTGAGCTTGTTAAGAAGAACACATTCCACCATCGTTTGGGATCTACCGGATATGCCCCCAAAATTGAGAAATAGCAGAAGATAAAAGAAGACACTGTTCACGCGGACAATCCTGACCTACTACAAGGTTGCAGTAAGTGAAGTAGGAGGTGAGTGTTGGCTTTCTCAGGTTTGACCAGTGATGGCAAACTTGAGTAGCCTGATCCTTTGAGCGAAGTAAAGCAAAAAAATAAAAGAAGTAATTGAAAAGAAAGAGAAGGATCTTTTCATGCTGATGAAGTAAAATGACCAACTTACGGTTGTCCTAGGAAACCCTGAACATGGTGGATGGGTTTGAGTAGTCTCTTCTCCGATGTCCTGGAAAGCGGAGTTTCCTACAGATTCAACTCATATAGAAGACGTGATAAGTTCAAGAAGATACTTGAAGATACGAATAAAGAAAAGGTCAAGGCATCTATACAACAAATATTGCAGGAACTTTGAGAATCAAGGCAATTGCCATCTAAGAATAAAGCTTTGTTTCGCATGGAAAATGAGACATTGTTATCTCCAACTGCCTTGCCTAGGAGCATAGGATCAGAGCCAACTGACTTCCCTGCCAATGATATTCTTTAGGACAAATATTGTTGTCTTCTTGTCCGCATCGGTAGAACAGGGAACAAAACAAAACAGGTTGCCACTACTATGCCGTGTGCAAGTTCTTGAGGCCAGCAAGAATAACTCTGAAGATTATGAAATAGGCCATAGCACTCTGAAATGGATCACGACACTGGGGCATACTGTCAACAAGTTAATCCTTTAGCGCCGACTCGACATCATGTTGGACTATCAGCTATAATCGAGTCCATTGTCGCATCTTGTAAGAAAACAATCATGTCTTCTATGCCGAAGGTTCAAGGACATATACTGCCGCTTTGTCCCAACAAGGACGATAGTAAAGATAAACAAGACCAACAAGTTAAACAACAAGTTGAAGCAATACAAGAGAAAACTGTTCAACAATAGGTTGAAGCAGTGCAAGAGCACGCCGTCAATTGTTAACTTCCAACAACTGATGCTCTGACAGTTCAATTACAAGTTAGTTCATACAATGATAAGGAATCTAAAGAGGAAGTGTCAAAGTATATGGAAGGAATGAAGAAAACAATTTCAACATCTCATGCTTCATACGTGTCAGAAATAGAAAATGAGGCGTGGGAGGAAGACAGCAAAGTTCAATCTCGAAAGTCATGTCTCGTTAAAAATGGGATCCTAATATACATGTAGAAGGACGTTCCTCCTAAATTTGTGGATGGGAAGTCGTTCATGTCAACGGTACATCTTGGCAAACAAGAATTCCCGTTCAGGAGAATACAAGAGTGATACATGTTGTGCAACAGATACAAAATTAACACTATCACATTTCGTGTGCTTGAATAAACATATTGTAGCGGAGTCACAGACGAACAATGCTCATTTTTCTTTAAAGATTTGTAGGGCCTGTTATATCATGAAATGCTCAAAATCAACTTTGTACTCATCTGGTCCTTGTAAGTGCCGCTAATCATTCATACTTGTATTCTTACTACACGCATACATGGCACGATATTATAACGATTCCAGACTTATTCTTTAGGATGCAATACATGGATGACGAAAACCATAAGGGCAAGACAGGTATCCTTGACCTGACAAGGATTGCTAAGACGAATTTTGGTGTGATAAAGGACAGATATTCAACGAAATGCCAAAACAGATAAAGAATTTACAAAGATAAACCGAGAGTTGAAGAAGAAAAAAAGGTGGAATTGGGGACCCACGTTGGAGGAGCTACAAATAACTTTGTTGGTGCCGGCAAGGACCTCATAAAGGCTTCGTACAACTTCGGATAAGTTCGACACATGACATTGATATAGCAATTATCGTTAATCACTACATTCATATCTTCATCAAGTTAAAGTTTGGTTCACTAATGGTCACAGACTCAATCAATTTCCCATCAAAGAACTACAAAGATTTCATGGACATTTTAACAATGTACGGGTATTCTATACCTTTTTGTACACAAGTATATAGGATGGAAATTCTTATATGACATTCCTTATATAACAACACTTGGATGTATTACTGGAAACAACTTGGCGATGAGCGACCTGCTAACAGGAACACATCCTTGTGTTAAGAAACATTCTGGTAGTGTCCTCTGTGGATATTATGTCTGTGAGCATCTTCAGGTAGTGTCCTTGAAAGTGCATCTAGGCATCCCTTATGGGTTTTGGTTGATTTATGACAAACAAAAGAGATCCTAACAAAACTATTGAGATGAGCGCAGGTTTTAATGAAATTATGAAGAAAGCGCAAAAAGAAAGGAGAATGAGGAATCTACATGGAAAAGAGCTTAAGAGCATAATAGAATACTTTGTTGTGTATGGAGTGTGTTGGATAAAAACACCCAAATAGCTCAAGCAAAAGAAATGACCCTCACTGCACAAAATTTCAAAAGTCCAGACTAGCCTGATATTCACCAGACTAGTTCGATATCTCTGTGACTAAGATCGAACTAGTCCCCCCTAGTGCGAAGTAGTCCTCAGCACTTCACATCTGCACAAAAATTGATAAGTCCGATATCACCACGGACTAGTCCAATATCTTTCTGACTAAAAATGGACAAGTCCGCACCAGTGCAGACTGGTCCTTAGGACTTCACACTTTACACAGGCACGGACAAGTCCGATATCATCACGAACTAGTCCGAAAACTCTCTGACTAAAATCGGACAAGTCCTCCAACTGCGGACTTATCCTCAATTCTACATGAGGTTCACCACACTGGACTAGTTCGATATGTGCTGGACTAGTTCGAACACTTCCAGAGACCAAATCGGACTAGTCCGCTCATTTTCGAACAAGTCTGATATTATATCAGAACACTTAGGGTTTTCCACACGCCGCACACCGGACTAGTCCGAACATCACAAACCCTAATGGTAGCTTTTGGAAACCCTAGTATAAATAGAGGTGTATAGCCCTACAACCACCCCTCTTGACCCTGCGGCGTCACACCTTCCAAGAGCCCAAAATACATGACTCTCCACATAATCTAACCCTAGAAAGATAAATTCTTTGAGGATTAGCAATTGATCAAAGGAGAGACTCATTCTACACGTCTTGAGCTCTTGAGTTTGAATCTCTCACACACTCTTGTTGTTTATTGCATATCTTTCAAGTGTGTTTGGTGGTGTTCTTCATTGTAAGTCTTGGGGAGCCCTCAACTTGTGACAAGGCCCCTTGAACACGGTTATTTTCCCCTTTGTGGTTAGTGGAAGAGAATCAACCTCCATGTCGATTGGACAAGGGTAGGGTTGTGAAGAACCAGTCCTCCATGGACTCCACAATGTGGATGTAGGTTTCCTTCGTGGGAATCGAACCACTGGATAAAATCTTGTGTCGCATACTTTTGTTCTTATCATTAATCATATTCTAGGGTTTACTCAATCTTGTATAACCTACGTTGAAACGTTGGAATCAAAGTTAATTTGTGCCATACCTAGTTTTATTGTCGTGATACATCCAAGTAACAACTTACTTTCGCTGCACAAAGTACTTGACGTGAAATCATCGATCAAACTTGATCGTTCTAGTACGCACACACCGGACTAGTCCGCACCACACTGGACTAGTCCGATTTGTCTATATTTGATCAAGTTGTTAAGTGTTTCAGGATACGACGAAAGATCAAAAAGCCTATTCACCCCCTCTCTAGATACATTCAATTGGTATCAGAGCAGGTTTCTTCAAAAGAGACTCACCGCTAGAAGAGAAGATGTCATACATTAAGGATGTATGCAAGAACTTCAACCAAGAGAAGGGTGATGATGAAAAGACTCAGAAGCTGGAAAAGCTCCTCGACGCCATCCAAGACTGCGAGGATGATGATGAGGAAATGCTAGAACTAAAGGCACTCCTAAGGAAGAAGGCAATATCCCCAAAAGGGAAGATGAAGATCAAGGATGAAATGAAGAAGAAGGGGAGTAGTCACACCGACTACTCCCGATATCCTTTTAACTATGATCGGTTAAATTTGAACAATAACCATTACTTTTCAATTCCTCTAGGGAAAGCACCTTTCTTCGATGGCAATGATTATTCTATGTGGAGACAAAATATGAAAATGCATCTCATATCACTTAACCCCAGCTTGTGGCATATAGTGTGTACAGGAATAGATATCCCAGATGATGATGACAGCTCACACCAAGCCAAGAACAATCTATTCATCGGAACGCTCAAGCTGCAGCTGTCATAACATTGTCACTGAGCCGAGACGTGATCACCAAGGTGGATGGACTCGAAATTGCTAAGGAGATATGGGACACTTCACAAACTGCACATGAAGGTGATCGTCATGTGCGAGAAGCCAAGATTGAAATGATTGACGACGAATTGGGAAGATTCACTATAGAAGAAGATCAGTCATCGCAAGATATGTTCCATCGATTGATGAATATCATCAACAAAGTTCGAGCATATAGAAGCAAGAAGTGGAATGATTACGAGGTCGTAAAGATAATTCTTAGAGCTTTCATGCCTCGCAACGTAACCCTATGCTCGATGATTAGAGAAAGCCCCGGGTATCAAAAAATGACCCCAGACGAACTTCTTGGGAAGATTATCAATTTTGAGATGATGGAGAAACAAGCAAAGCACGTCAAAGTGATTGCCGACCTTACCTCGACAAAGAAGAAAGGAGTTGCTTTGAAGTCCACTTGTAAACCTATATCAAAAGAAGCTCGAGAAGCTCAAGAGGAAGACGACAACGACGATGAGAGCAGTGATATAGATGAAGAAGATATGATCCTATTCATGAAGAAATTCAAGAAAATGATGATATGAAGACAAGAAGGTAGACGACAAAGGGATAAGCCAAAACTAAAAATGAGGTGCGCTTGCTATAACTTTGGAGAGTACAACGATTTCATAGTAGATTGTCCACATGAAGAAAGTAAGAGGTAGACCAAAGACAAGCCACAATCTAAGAAGATGTTCAAGAAGAAGAAGCAATTTAGACAAGCCCTTATAGGGAAGGAGTGGGACTCCAATGATGAGTCCTCACTCGAAGATGAAGAGGAGATGGCTACCATAGCCATCAAGAAGACTACCAAGAAATCCACCGTCTTCCCAACCATGGGTGCTTGGAAGGACAACGACAACACATGTCTGATGGCGAAGGAAGGTAAAATAAAGGTAACAACTAAATATTCCTCCTCGTATTCCTTTGCTAGTGATAGTGATAATTCTAGTGAGGATAATAGTTGTGATGAAAATGAATACATGCTTAGTGGTTTAGATAAGAAAACTGCCGCTAATATGAAATTTTTAATCGATAAGCTTGTTGATAAGGAGGAGCTAGTTGATCGTCAAGAAGATATGATCATCCTCCAAAAGGAAGAATATCTTAAGATCAAAAAGCTCCTTGTACTTGAAAAGGAGCAAAGCAAGTCACTAGAACTTGAGTTAGCTTCAAGCAAGGAAGCTTGCTTGAAGTTAAGCGAATCAAATGTAATAATCAAGTATGAACTTGCTAAGTTAACCAAAGTTAACAAGATCCTTGAGGTACAAGTTGAGTCACTCAAGAAAGTGGCTCTTCATCCTCTTCAAGCTCATCTTCTCAACATATAAAATCTGAAACTACTCTTGCTTGTGTATGTGCTAAAATTGACACTAACTTGAAGGAAAAATCAAACTTGACAAAGGACAAGCATATTTGACAAGGAGAAGGTCAAGTATGCACACAGTGCATACTTGGTCACAAGACCTCCTAATGTCAAATATGACATTGTGTATTCTTATGTTGAAAAGCAAAATGCTAGAAGCCAAAAGAATAATAAGGAACGCATTGCATTTGTCAAGGGAAACACCTCTCAAGTAAGACAACTTAATAATGTTGATAAAAGTAACATTGTCAGCACATATGAACAACAACTCTTGTTTAGAACATTTGATGCATCATATGCTCTTATGAAAAGTAATCTTGGTAGAGTTTATGCTAAAAATGTTGGGCCACACCATGGGAACACCAAGTCTTATGTGTGAGTGCCCAGATAACTTGTGACAAACCTAAAGGGACCCAAGCAAGCTTGGGTACCCAAGACCAAGACATAATTTGTCGTTTGCAGGCCTATTCATCTGGTGCAGCTAAGTGGGTGCTAGAGAGTGGATGCACCAATCAAATGACCGAAGAAAGAAGAATGTTTGTGGAATATAAAGAAAATAATGAACTAAGCAAAGGAATTTACTTTGGTGATAACAGTCAAGGAAGGGTGCTTGGTACCGGTAAAATTGCAATTTCATCAAAACATACTCTTTCTCATGTTTTACACCTTGATTCCTTGGATTATAACCTTTTGTCCATATCTCCATTACGTGACAAAGGTTATAATTGCATATTCACTAATGAGGGTGTGACCGTCTCTAGAAGGAGTGATAACTCGGTTGCATTCAAGGGTGTGTTAAAGGGAAAACTTTATCTAGTTGACTTCAACAAAGATAAAGCTAAACTTGACACATGCTTGATTGCAAAGACCAACATGGGTTGGCTGTGGCATAGACAGCTAGCACATGTTGGTATGAGGAATCTTCAAAAACTCCTTCAGGACGATCACATCCGAGGTTTAAAGGATGTTGTTTTTGAGAAAGACAGGCCTTGTAGCGCATGGAAAATAGGGAAGCAAGTAGGAGCACCTCATCCCGCGAAGAATGTCATGACTACAACAAGACCGCTCGAGCTTCTTCACATGGACCTATTTGGTCCAATTGCTTACATAAGCATTGGTGGTAACAAGTACGATTTAGTCATTGTTGATGATTTTTCTCAGTTCACGTGGGTTTTCTTTTTGCATGATAAAACAGAAACTCAAGGAACCCTCAAGAAGTTTCTCAAACGAGCTCAAAATGAATTTTCATTAACAATCAAGAACATACAAACCAACAATGGAACGAAGTTCAAAAATACCCACGTTGAGGAGTATCTAGATGAAGAAGGGATAAAGCCTGAGTTTTCAGCACCATATTCTCCTCAACAAAACAGAGTAGCCAAAAGAAAGAACCGAACCCTCATTGAGATGGCGATGACAATGCTCGATGAATACAAGACTTTGGATCGGTTTTGGGCCGAAGCGGTTAACACCGCTTGTCACGCCATCAACCGACTATATCTTCATCGCCTACTCAAGAAAAATCTTATGAACTACTCACGGGTAACAAGCCGATTATTTCATACTTTTGCATTTTTGGTTCTAAATGTTATATTTTGAACAAGAAGCCTAGGACTTCAATGTACGCTTCAAAGTCCGATGAAGGTTTCTTACTTGTTTATGATTCGAACTCCTACGCCTATCGTGTCTTCAACAAGGCCTCCTGACTTGTTGAAGTCGCACGTGACGTGGTGTTCGATGTAACTAACGGCTCTCGAGAAGAGCAAGTTGATCAATGTGTGCTAGATCTAGAAGAAGCTCCATGTCAAGCATTGAGAAGAATGGTGTTGGGCGATGTTTGACCACAAGTGCCACCTCAAAATCCAAATGAAGAAGATGAACCACAAGTGGAGGAGAATGATCAAGGGGGAGCTTCCACACTAGAAACCTCAAGGAGACCAAGATGATCAACACATCAATGAAGGCAACCATCCAGGGGGGAGATGAAGATGATGACCATTAAGATTTAAGATCACAAGTGCCACACACAAGAGTACATCAATGCATCAAAAGAGATCACCCCGTCAACAACATAATCAATTACATCCAAAAGGGAGTAACAACTTGATCTCGTATAGCTAATTTTCGTGAACATTAATAGTTTGTATCCTCTTTGTAACCACACAGGGTTGAAGATGAATTAAAGGATCTGGATTGGGTGGTGGCAATGCAAGAAGAACTGAACAACTTCAAAAGAAACGAAGAATGAGAACTTGTTGAAAGACCCAAGTTCAACATCCTCGGCACTAAATGGGTCATCCGCAACAAGCAAGATGAACATGGGGTGGTGACAAGGAACAAGGCACGACTTGTGGCCAAAGGGTATTCACAAGTCAAAGGTTTGGATTTCGACGAGACTTTTGCTCCCATAGCTAGACTTGAATCGATTCAAATATTACTTGCATATGCTACTCACCATGATTTCAATCTTTATCAAATGGAAGTGACAAGCGTCTTCCTTGACGGATTGATCAAGGAGGAGGTGTACATGGAGCAACCCCCTGGGTCCGAAGATCAAGAGTTCCCGACCACGTGTAAAAACTATGTAAGGCTCTCTATGGCCTCAAAAAAGCTCCTAGAGCTTGGTATGTGTGCCTTAGAGATTTTTGATTGAGAATGGTTTTAAGATTGGTAAAGCTGATTACACCCTATTTACTAAGCATTTTGATAATGATCTATTCATTTGCCAAATCTATGTTGATGATATTATTTTTGGCTCAATTGACAAATCTTTTTGTCAAGATTTTAGTGAGATTATGATAGATACATTTGAGATGTCCATGATGGGAGAGTTGAAATACTTTTTTGGATTCCAAGTGAAGCAACAAAAGGAAGGGACGTTCATAAGCCAGTCAAAGTACACTCAAGACATTCTCAAGAAATTTGGCATGGTCAAAGCAAAGCCTATAAAGACTCCCATGGCAACAAATGGACACTTGTATCTTAATGAAGATGGACCAAATGTGGATCAAAAGGTATATCGCTCCATTATTGGCTCCCTACTTTATTTATGTGCATCTAGGCCTGATATTATGTTGAGTGTATGTTTGTGCGTAAGATTTCAAGCCAATCCTAAGGAATTTCATTTAGCAGTAGTAAAAAGGGTCTTGCGATATTTAGTTCATACACCCAACCTAGGCCTTTGGTATCCTAAAGGTTCAAAGTTCAATCTCATTGGATACTTCGATGCAGATTATGCAGGATGCAAAGTAGATAGAAGAAGTACTACCGATACTTGCCAATTTCTAAATAGATCCCTAGTTTCTTGGTCCTCTAAGAAACAAAACTCCAATGCCTTATCCACGGCCGAAGCAGAGTATGTTGCAGCTGGGAGTTGTTGTGCACAACTCCTTTGGATGCGACAAACTCTAAGGGACTACGGTTACAATATGAACCGTATTCCACTCCTCTGTGATAGTGAGAGTGCAATTAAAATTGCCCATAACCCCATTGAGCATTCCAGGACCAAACATATAGACATCCGACATCACTTTTTGAGAGATCACTCAATGAAAGGAGACATAGCCATTTCCCATGTCAACACTGAAAACAACTAGCCGATATCTTTACCAAGCCACTTCATGAAAAATGTTTCTGTGAGCTCCGAAATGAACTAAATATCCTTGATGCTCGTGGCTTGAAAACTTGCATACATGTATGTCAACTTCAAAATCTATTGATTGTCTTATGAAAATCATCTCTCTCTATTTTCTCTGAAACACAATGTTAATTACTTGATCTTGGTGAATTATGGTCATAGCTTGATTGTTGTATGTTTACTAATCATATTCATCAAGATTATTTGTGTGCTTTGCCCCTATTTTCCTTGTAAGCACCTTCAAATATATATGAATGGTCTAACTATTTCTGTTCTTGTGACCACGGACTAGTCCGTGGTTACCCCAAACTATTCTGCACAATGCAGACTAGTCCATAGAGTTCTGGCAGTCCGGACTAGTCCGGTCAACCACGAACTAGTCCGATTTTATGACTCCATAACCCTAGGGCCGCCAAAACCTAATCTTCTTCATCCTCACAACACAACTCATGTTCTCTCTCCTCACTCAAGTGCCCCCAAGGTGATTTGGCGAGTTCCCCACCAAATCTCCTCAAAACTCTGTGGGAAACAATCTTCATCACAAGGGGATCAAGGACCCCGGACTTGTCCGCATCAAAAACTCCTCCAACTATGCAAATCGAAGGATTTTGTAAAGTTTGTCTCCAAACCCTAGAACCTTCAATTTCTCTTGTTTTTGTTCAAATATCTTAGTTCCTTCTATTAATACATGATTCCTTGTTGTATTACAACTACATTGAGCCACTTTTGCATTGAGAAACACCATTGCTCTACTAGTTAGGGTTCAAACGGCTGAATATTGGACAAGTCCGTTCTCAGTGCGGACAAGTCCGGTACTATAGACTAGTGCACTCTTGAGCACCGGACAAGTCTGCTTTTTGACTAGACACAACCCTAATTTCCTTCTACTCAATGTACTCCCTTGCCATCAATCCTTATCTATGTCATGTATAACCTCCTTGTCAGGACAATGTTGAATGAAAACACTTCTAACTTTGAAGATGAGATGGATCAAGATGTGTTGCTGCGAGCCTTAGAGTCTCGTGCCAACAAAAGGCGTGGCGGAAGGTTGCGGCCAAGAAGCCAGCTTCGAAAGCTCAAGATATACATGGTTCTAGCTCAGTGGCTCATCGCCAATCCAAAGGGAAAGGCAAAGATATTGCCTATGGCCCGATTGGCCCTCTCAAAATGACAGCTCCAAGGCAGGGGAATAGAGACCCCTCAGAAATAAAATTCAATGGCAAGGGGAGTGATGTACTTTGAAGCCGAGGAAAGTTGATGCATAAAGCAGTAGCAAGAAGGCAGCTGATCCGAGATTGTGGAACAACTTCCACGCGAACTACTACAGTTCCGTGTACCTGCAGATGAAGACTCCAGTAGTCCACATCCATTGGATTGACTAGAGCCATTTTGAAAGAAATAGTTGTGGTGCATTTGAGGAAGTGGTAGAGGCTGCAGAGAGGCATGGTTTAAAGGACTTGTTTGCTTCCAGATACAACTGGAATGATGAAGTCATTGCTCAGTTCTATGCAACTTGCTATTTTGCCAGCGATGAAGAGGAGAGGGCGACTTGGATGACACATGGATCCAAGTACACAGTCACATATGATGATTTTGCCAAACTGCTACATCTAGAGAACACCGACAACAATGCAATTGTGATTCACAATATTGGTGTTCTGGAGAAGGATAAGATGGACTTTCTCTATGACACTCGCCTCAAGTACAATCCTCCCTCAACCAAGAACATGAAATCCTTCTTCATGATTCTCAATAGAGTGCTCCGGAAGACCATTGCTCCAAAGGATGGAGATGCAGGGAGTGTCCAAGATTACTTGAGAACCTTGATAAAAGTGATTAGCAAGAAGAAAAACTTTGACATCTTTGACTACATCTAGAATGACATGGTAAACATCTCCTGCACCCCTAATCGCTCCTGTGGGTATGTACCGCACATCATGTTCATGATAGAGAAGGTCACAAAGATCGAATTTGTGAAAGATGTTGAGCATAAAACTTTGAGGCCTCAGAAGCCGCCTCAAGCTATTCTTCCAACTGCTCCATCTCCAGTTTAAAGTGAAGAGGCTCCGAGGAGAGCTCAAGGAGATGCAAGGCCTGCCTCTAACACTAGGGCCCCTCCTCACAAAGGGTCTCCTAGTGGCATTTTGAAGTACTTGGCTGCCATCTTTGGCTCTTGCAGAAAAGCTGAGGGAAGCTTCAAAAGATGAACAAGGCAAGAAAGGAGGATAGGAGATACATGAAGGACAATGTTAAGGCCATATGTCAAAAGCTGGAGATTGAGCCTATTGGATCTCCAGTTACCTCCAAGGACTACCCTTCTGACTTCTCGGAGCTTCCACCTTTACCTCATTCTGAGCTTGCATACTTTGGCATTGGAGGCACAACGAGTAACTCTCACCCTCATCCTCCTCAGGCCGACGACGATGAAAATGGTGAAAGGACGGACAACGAGTAGTGAGTCGGTGACACCTAGTAGAACCCTCTTCTCCTTCTTTTTGGTGCATTGATGCCAAAGGGGGAGAAATTGAGGCGGAGTCATTAGGTTGTGGCAGTAGATGAGTGTCGGTATCCTGGAAACCGTACACCCCCTGAGGTTACAAAGATCTCAAAGGAAAGTCATCTACTTGATTTGAAGACCTTTAGAGGCCCACATGTCAGATATAACCGGACCCGCTTCTCCAACATGGTTAATCCCAGGGTTGCCACATGTACTATAAAACCGGAGCTACCGCCCACAAGGGGGAAGCTCCGGGCTATGTACCGAAATGGCACCTCCGGACTTAACCCCAGACCGAGAGAAGCTCCGGACCTGACACATGTCAGGTAGCTCCAAAGCTACCTGTTTCCCACAGTATGCTCCAGAGCTGCCACGTGTCCAACCGTCGGATCTTCAGCATCTAACCTCCGGAAGACTCCACAACGGCTCCAGATCTTCAAAGGGGAATCAAGGACTTCAAGACCCAATTAAGTGTCATTAATACCATATTAATGACACACGATCGGATGACCTTAATTACCAGTAACGGTGCTGTCAAAGCCCATTACCCGGTCATTAAGGATAATTACACGTGTTGAATGAGTATCAATTCTAGTAACCGCCAGGGCCACATGTCGGGCCAGGCTAACTTGTAACGGCCTGCCCTTGTACTATAAAAGGACAGGTCGACAATGGACTCTACACGTTCAGTGACGTGACACACACGCCATTGATACTCGTCACAAGCTCATACAGCTAATACAACACCAACACACCCGTGGAGTAGGGTATTATGCTTAGGCGGCCCACGTAAATTTCCGTGTCTCCTGTGCCATTCATAATTCACCTTCTTGAATCTCCGCGTGCCCACACCGAACATCAAACTCCTCTAACACTTTAGTTGTGTCAGGAGATCTGCCGGATCCAAACCACCGACAGTTGGCGCGCCAGGTAGGGGTCGCCTGAGATTTCGAGAATGATGAACTCAGCTGCTGGATCATCCAACGGTCATCCTGCTGTTCAAGCTGTTGGGGGCAATTCCTCCAATATGCAGCCACCAGCAGGAGCCTCAGCGCCAGCAGGAGTCACACTGCCACCACCGCCGCCTCTTCCAGCAAATCAAGCTGGACAACGCGATGGAGCACCAGCGTCTGTCACTGCGTCGGGAAATCATGACAACCCGGAACATGCGCTCCATGCAGCACGTGCTCTTCTCCAATGCCCACCACCACCGGATGCATCTCGGGATGCACTGGAGCAGTGGAGGGCTGATGTGGAACATTTGGTTGCAGCAGCAGCCGACCGCATTAGCAACCAGGGTCCTCCTCCTTCAGGACAAGCCCTGTCACAGCGACGGACCTTGTCTGGTAGACTTGGTCCGCACGTCTCCAACAACAGGAGACGAGCTGCATCACAGCAGGTGACGTCGTTGCCCTCCGGGGCACGACGCACCCACACGGTATCTAGGCTTTCGACTCATGACCTCTGGGTGGAGCTTGATCGTCAATACCGCCAACAGGATGGCTGAGTCCATATTGAGCGTGCTCGTGAAAGACGAGAAGCTCTGGATGCCTGAAGGAGTGGGAGGAGGCTGTTTAGCCCTGGCCATGCATCTGCGTATGGTCAGGTGGCCACAGAAGTTCCGGCCTCACCTGCCGGAGAAATTCAATGGGACCGTCAATCCTGTTGAATTTCTTCAGATCTACTCCACTGCTATCTTGGCAGCTGGAGGAAATGAGGCCGTGATGGTCAACTATTTCCCAGTGGCTTTGACTGGGACCGTCAGGTCCTGGTTTATGAGCCTTCCACCCAACTCCATCAACAGTTGAGAGGAGATGTGCCAGCAGTTCACTGCCAACTTCGGGAGTTCATACACCCGGCCAGGCACTGAACTGGACCTTTTTGCAGTCATGCAAAAAGGGGGAGAATCCCTGTGATCATTCATCCAGAGGTTCTCTCAGGTACGAAACACTATCCCTTCTATCTCTAGCGCCTCTATCATTGTGGCTTTCAGACAGGGTGTACGGGATAAGAAGATGCTGGAGAAACTGGCGATCAAGTAGATCACCAGTGTCACGGAACTCTTCAGCTTGGCCGACAAACGTGCCAGAGCTGCGGAGGGCCGTGAGATGCACTCCAAAACAACTCCGGAGGATCACAAGAAATCCTCCAAAGGAGAAGCCGCTACCTCCGGGAGCGGCAAGAAGAAGAAGACCAACGGCAAGAAGAAGCCGTCGGCCGGTACATCCAATGTTGCAGCTGCTGCAGCTCCGGGTGGCCGGGGGCCATGCCCCGAGAAGCGACCTCGACCGTCTTCTGAAGACGGTGGCAAAACCAATGTGTGGTGTCCAATTCACAAAACGGGCAACCACAGTTTGGAAGACTGCCGAAGAGGTCCAAAACCTTGTCGAGCGCTACAGCAAGCGCCGGGAAGAAACTCCTTTCCGACAGAGGGAAGGAAAACAAAAAGTCGACGAAGCTCCGGTTGAAGAGGAGTTAGGTTTTCAAGATCCCAAAAAGGTCCTGAAGGTCGTCTACACCTCCGTCGATGACGATTCCGACGTCTCTGACAACGAGCGTCGGAAGACCATGAACACCATCTTTGGTGGATCATGGGATATCACCTCCCGCCGCATCATCAAGACTATGCGTCGGGACATGGCTGCTGTAGCTCCTACAGCCAGACCGGAGCCTCATCGGAAGTGGATGGACACAACCATCACTTTTGATGCTTCGGACTGCCCTCGAAGCATGGTGGGAGCAGGACAGCTACCTTTGATTGTATCTCCTACCATCAATAACATCCAGCTCCACCATGTCATGGTGGACGGAGGTTCGGGGCTTAACCTCATAAGCTTCGAAGCTTTCACCAAGCTTCAGCTCCGACCTTCGGATCTCCACCCCTCTCGACCTTTCTCCGGAGTAGGTCCAAGGGCCATTACCCCACTCGGAGCTATCACTCTCCCCGTTACCTTCGGGACACGGGAGAAGTATCGCATCGAGAAGTTGGTCTTTGACGTTGCTCAGATCAACTTACCCTTCAATGCCATCTTGGGTAGGCCTGCCTTGTACAAATTCATAGCAGCTGCTCATTATGGCTACCTGGTGTTAAAAATGTCAACACCAGTAGGCGTTTTTCGGATCCGCGGAGATCGTACTGCCGGAGTAACTGCTCTGGAAGAAATCCATGCACTTACCACGGTGCAAGAGGAGGACTCCAGGCAGGAGCAAGCTCCAAAACCCCCGATCATTCGTCAACGAGGCTCGACATCTGCACCTCGTGTGCAACCAAGTGGCGACATCGACATCCCCGTCAAAGTCGTCCAAATTGGTTCTGATGCCGCTCAGACCACCCGTATATCGGGAGGATTGAACGACAAATAGGAACTCGCGCTCATCGCTTTCCTCCGGGCTAATGTCGATGTGTTTGCCTGGCAACCGTCACAAATGCCTGGGATCCCCAGGGAAGTGATCGAGCACAATCTGAAGATCTACCCTGACGCTCGGCCTGTACATCAGAAGCCTCGGAAGCAATCTGTAGAGCGATAGAACTTCATTTGACAAGAAGTGAAGAAGTTGCTCGAAGCTGGATTCATCCGAGAAGTATTCCACCCAAAATGGCTGGCAAACCCAGTCGTTGTGCCCAAGGCCGGCGGGAAGCTTCGGATGTGTATCGACTACACAACACTACATAAGACATGTCCAAAAGATCCATTCCCACTACCTAGAATAGATCAGATAGTGGATTCCACCTCCGGGTGTGAATTACTGTGTTTCCTAGACGCGTATTCTGGGTATCATCAAATCAGAATGTCTAGGGAAGTTGAAGAGCATACCTCTTTCATCACAGTAGATGGACTATACTGTTATACAGCCATGCCGTTTGGTCTCAAGAATGCAGCTTCAACCTTTGTACGAGCTATGTATAAAACCTTTGAAGACCTCATTAGAGACATAGTGGAAGTGTACGTTGATGACATCATGGTCAAAGTCAAGAACAAGGAGTCACTTCTTGACACCTTACACGCTGTCTTCGATAAGCTGCGGGCCACGCGCACAAAGCTAAACACAGACAAGTGTGTCTTCGGGGTTAGCTCCGGAAAACTTCTTGGTTTCCTGGTAAGTCACCGGGGCATAGAAGCTAATCCAGCGAAGATCAAGGCCATTGAAGACATGCGGCCACCAGCCCGCATCAAAGATGTCCAAAAGCTAACTGGATGTCTAGAAGCCCTCAGCCGATTCATTTCAAGACTGGCGGAACGGGCACTCCCCTTCTTCAAGTTATTGAGGAAGTCCGGAACATTCCAATGGTCTGAAGAAGCAGAAAAGGCGTTCCAGGAGCTAAAACAATTCCTCACCACCCTACCAACTCTGGTAGCTCCGAATCCTGGTGAGCCTTTGTTGCTTTACATTTCAGCTACTGACGAAGTCGTCAGCATGGTCTTGGTCGCGGAAAGACCAGAACTACCCCATACTCAGGGATCCAGACCCCTTCGGGAGGGTCTGGAGGTTTCTGAAAGCGAGTCTGGGTCCCAGCTCCTAGATTCGAATCCACAAGAAACCACTTCAGAAGACCCAGACTCCTCCAGGAGGGTCCAGGTCACTTCTGAAGAAGCTCCGGGTTCCTCCAGCCAGAACCCGGAGGTCCCCGAAGAAAATCCAGATCCCTCTGGGAGGATCCGGGTCAGTGAAGAGGAAGCTCCGGGCCCCTCCAGGAGGGTCCGGACCATTCAGCACCCAGTGTACTTCATCAGTGAAGTACTACATGATGCCAAGACTCGATACCTAGAGGTGCATAAGCTGCTCTATGCAGTTCTTATTGCCTCCAGGAAGCTTCACCATTATTTCCAAGCTCACAAAATCTCAGCGGTGACCTCTTACCCACTTCGAGCAATCTTGCATAATCCTAATTCAACTGGGAATATTGCAAAGTGGGCAGCGGAATTGGCTGAATTCGATCTCGAATTCATTTCAAGGCAAGCAGTCAAGGGTCAAGCATTGGCAGACTTCATGGCAGAATGGACTCCCTCTCCATCAAACCCTGGGGGCCCCAGTGAGCAGAAGCCGGAACACGAAGATCCGGTCTTCACTGAGCCTCATTGGACCCTCTACTTCGACGGCTCCATGCAAAAGCAGGGGGCCGGAGCTGGAATCCTTCTCCTCGCACCAACCGGGAGAAGGTAAAATACATGGTACACCATGACTTCAAGGCGACCAACAACATTGCAGAGTACGAAGCACTCATCTACGGACTAAAGGTGGCGCTGTCTTACGGTGTCAAACAACTGCTGGTCAAGGGAGATTCACAGCTCATCATTAAGCAGGTGAAGGGTGAATGCTCCTGCAATAATCTCCAGATAGCTGCTTACCTCCTTGAAGTTCAGAGGCTTCAGAAGGACTTTGAAGTCCTAGATCTCCACCATGTCCAGCGTGCCCACAACGCTGAAGCCGACGAACTTTCGACGAAAGCGTCAACCGGAGCTCCGGCTCCTGACGTAACTTTTGTCCGGAGGTTGTCAAAACCCACAGCCCAGCCTACCGAACTGAGTGAAGGGGGCGAGATCAGCATCCCGAAGCTGACGGTCCCGATGGCCCTGTTACCATGGCAGCCATCAAGGGTCATAGGTGCTGCCGGAAGCTCCGAGCAACCCAGCATGCAAGACTCAAATGCTCAAGTTAGTTCCGATGCATGGATCTCGGAGATCCAGAACTACTTGAAAGACAACATCCTTCCTAACGATGATGTGTCTGCTGACCGGGTAGTTAGATTGGCTAAAAGATACACGTTGGTAGAAGGGGATCTCTACCGGCGCGGTGCCAACGGCATCCTAATGCGGTGCATCACAAGGGAAGAAGGTTGCGAGCTCCTCGCAGAAATCCATGGAGGTGAGTGTGGGAACCACGCGTCTTCCCGCACGCTGGTTGGTAAAGCCTTTCGGCATGGCTTCTACTGGCCTACAGCACTCCAGGATGCAACTGAGCTGGTGAAGAAATGCGAAGCATGCCAATTTCATGCAAAGCAAATTCACACACCGGCTCAGCCCCTACAAATGATACCTCCTACATGGCCTTTCGCTGTGTGGGGGATGGACATCTTGGGACCTTTCCCAAGAGCCGTCGGAGGTTACAAGTTCCTGTACGTCGCCATTGACAAGTTCACCAAGTAGCCGGAAGCAACTCCAGTTGTGACAATCAACAAGCAATCTGCTATCAACTTTTTGCAGTCCATTGTATGCCGATTTGGAGTCCCAAACAAAATCATCACTGATACTGGGACCCAATTCACAAGCTCTGCATTTCAAGGATATTGCGAAGACCTCAGCATCCAGGTTTGCTACGCCTCCGTAGCTCACCCAGCCAGCAATGGCCAAGCCGAGAGAGCAAATGCTAAAATCCTTAAAGGACTCAAAACGCGCACTTATGAGCGCTTGAAAAAACATGGAGCCAACTGGATTGAGGAGCTTCCACCCACTCTTTGGGCCAACAGGACATCTCCAAACTGGTCAACTGGAGAGACGCCCTTCTTCCTGGTGTATGGAGCTGAAGCAATCCTTCCTCCAAAAATCACCTTGGGGTCACTCCGGGTCCGGACCTTCGACGAAGCCATGCAGGACCAGCTCCGGCGTGAAGACCTAGACCTCCTTGAGGAGGGAAGGTGCCAAGCAGCTATTCGGAATGCCTGATACCGCCAAGCCCTTCGGCGCTATCATCAGCGGCATGTACACAACCGACAGCTTGAGGAAGGCGACTTGGTGCTACGGAGAATACAATCCAGAGAAGGGTTAAACAAACTCTCCCCCAGCTGGGAGGGACCCTTCCGAGTGATTAAAGTATCCTGTCCCGGGAGCGTTCGCTTGGCTACCGAGGATGGAACACCTCTCCCAAATCCTTGGAACATTGAGCACCTCCGTAAGTTCTACGCTTAATATCACGGAGGTGAGTCTGTAGTAACTTGAGGTGTATGTTATAGAGTCATTGTACAGAGTCGGGTAGTTCCTCCGGGAGAACAGCCGGACCTTTCCCGAAAGGTCCGCAAAGTTCATGCAACACTTGTCACAGTCTCAGGACTAAAAGTGTGGCTAGCTACCCTGGGTCAAACGAGAAATGAAACACACTTAGCCTGGTTCCGTACCCTAAGAGTGTACTTGTTTCCCCTGTATCTCAGACCTATAATGACAGACATCTTCATGTGAAACAGACTCCACGGGCATTTATTTTGTACAGGCTCAACACTTTTTATTTTTCTCTTTCTTGTCTATAACAAAGACGTGCAATTCTTAAGAAATTTTAGTTCGACCGGTTCATATACGATACGAGTTATATTGTCGATTCTTTTGGATTCAAATATTGTTCATGGCCAACTCGCCTGAAAGCCGCCAAGCCAATCTAGGGCTGGAGTGTGCTATCGACTTAGTCTGGTCAAGCACCCTAAGTACGCCACTCTACCTACACCACGGCAGGCCGAAGTAAGGCGGGTCCATGTACAGTTGGATCTGGAAGAAAAGACAACGCATTCGGTTGTATTTAGAATCGCGTTTGACTTAAAATCTTCTTGGAAATCGTAAGCTGCGACGAAGTTATAGACAAGAAACGAATTTTACTATTTTTCTTGGCTTAAGTGTGCAGGAAAAATAAAATCTACATTGATGGAGAAAAGCCGGAGCTAACAAAGCTCCGACTCCCCTAGGTGGCTTGTAATCGATGTTACTCATTGAAAACGAGCATCACCGGAGTAATCAAGCTCCGGTAAAGCTAGGGGGGCCAGCCGTCGACGCTAAATAAAAGATGGTGAGAAGACCCCGCAAACGGAGTCTGCTGCCAACAAACTAAATGTTGGCAAAGGTCACTGCCAGAGCTACTACACTCTGACACCCTGGAGGACTAACTATCGATGCTCTACGCGTTGATAGAGACTATTGCCGGAGCTACTAAGCTCCGATGATAGACAATGCCGGAGCTTCTAAGCTCCGACAACCTCAGGGGGCCTTCACTATCGAGGACTTTGGACCTAAATTCTACAAGTTCGGTGCAAATGAGTCTTCAACAAAACGCAATATCCTCTTGGTACATGTTCACAATCAAATTGTGTACATCTACCAGGGGGCCAAGTGAAGACAAAAGTGTTGAAGACAAAAAGTGAAATTCACAAAAATTTGGGGATTTCATTCATCTGGAGACAAGGGATTACATCTGGAGACAAGGGATTACAAAATTGAGGAAGAAGAAGAGAAAATACAAGTGAGAACTACAGAGATGGTCCTAGACCCTATGGAAGAATTAGGCGACCTTCTGGGCAACCTCCGATACGTTGGCTCGGGCAGCTTTGCCTTCTCCTTCAACCGGACCTTCGAGCACCGGGTCCAGAGGAAATTGGGAGTTCCGGCTGGTGTAGCACGTCAGCACATATTCTGCAACATTCTTCGCCAGGGATTGCCCCTCAACCTCCAATTGGTCCGCGATGACATCGCCCACCTTGGAGAGTTTGCTGCCTGCCGAGCTCAACGCCTGCAACGCCAGATCCGGCTCCGGCTTCGGATCATCTGGGCGCACGGGGCTGAAGCCCATCGGTGTCAGCGTGTCGTTGGCCTTGCCCAGGAACTCCCAAATCTATAGGGAGTCTGCAGTCCTCAAGCCATTTATTTCTTCCAAGGATCTCCTGGCCGCCACCAGTTCAGAATTCTCGCGAGCGAGGCGCTCAATTTCTTTGGCGTTTTGCTGAATCTTTTCAGCAACCCGCTTTTCGAGTATTCCGAGCTCCTCATCCCGGAGGTGGATCTTGTTCCGGCGGTCGACCAGGTCCCTCTCCCTGCCCCTCACTTTCTTCTCCCTGGCAGTAAGGGCACACTCTTGCTCGTAGAGTTCCCGCCCTCGCACCCAGGCCTTCTCCTCTCTTCCTCATGGCAACGCTCTTCCAATTTCTTGGCGCGCTCCTCGAGGCCCTTGTCAGCCAGAGCCACCTTCTCGGTGAGCTCCTCCTCCCTCCTCAGGACGTCATCCCACAGCTCTAGGAGTTTCTGCTCTTCATCTTCGAGCCGTTTCTCCCTCTCTTCAAGTGCCTCCCGGCGCTTGATGAGTGTAGTGTTAATAGCCTCAAGCCTTTCTTGGCGTTAATCGGCCGCACTATTAGCTGCTTTGGTCTGCTCGTAGATCTCCTGGGATTGAGTGTTGAGGGCAGGAGTCATACTCTCCCTGTCATCCAATAACTTTCCCCAATATTCCAGGCGGACCTTCTCCCGTTTGATCCACTTTTTGTCGTCCGCTAGCCTCGACTGCGCCAGCTTGGTCTCGAAGTAGAGCCGGTTACGCCACCGCCTAAGAGTTTTGCGCTCGTCTTCAAGAGCCTTGCTGTCATGGAAGAAGGCCAGTTGAACTTGACGTAGACTGGAACATGCGTTGTCAATAGACAGTGACAACGGGATAGGTTCCGGACCTGCTAGGGTCTTCTCCGCTGGTTCCAGCGGGTTTTCAGATACAAAAATTGGGTCCCACTCCACAAGAGTGGTCCCCTGGGTCTCCATGGCACTAGAGCCGTCCTCCGAGATGGTCTCAGTCGCCATCGAGGAAGGCCCCACCGCCAGGTCTTCATTCACCCCCTCAGGCAAGGGGCCGGCGACTTCGCTTGGGCACTCCGGCTCGGCCGCGGGTACCTCCGACGTCGTCACTTCCGGAGCAGGGGCCGCTGCTGGCTCCGGTCTGGGCACCTCCTCTGATGGGGGCTCGGGCTCCGACACCTCTTCAACAACCGGCTCGGGAGCCGGAAGATCTTCAACATCGACCGGCCCTGCGGCCGGAGCTCCAACAATGACTGGCTCTTCGGCCGGTGCTTTAGAGGTAGCCGGCCCAACTGCCGGAACTTCCTCAGCTTCCGGCGCGCACGCCAGGGTTTCAATCACCTCCGGCTCAACCGTCGGGGCTTCGACAATTTCCGGCTCTGAGGCCGGGATTACTGCTTCCTCCGGCTCAACAGCCGGAGCTTCCATCATTTCAGCACCAGGACCCAAAGCTTCAACCTCCGGGACAAGTGCCGCTGGCGCATCTTCTCTCCTGCGGTCCGGCGCTACCACAGGAGTCTCTGAGGATGAGTCGAGGTCCATGACCACGATAGCCAGCGCCGGAGCTATCGCAGCTTCAGCCACCACTTGGGGCGGCACCGGGACAGAAGTAGAAGCTTCTGCCCTCACAGCTTCAGTTGCTGTGGCTGAGGGTGGAGCCTCACTCCTCTTCTTGGGAACACTGTAGATGATGGATGAATAAACTTAAAAAATAGTTACTACAACAAAGCAACTGTCCAAGGTAAATATTAAAAATTACCTTGGGAGGCTTCCGCACCAGCTTGCATAGAACCTCTTTTCCGGGCGTTCTGGGCTGGTCATAGCCGGCGTGGAAGCTCCGGAAGGCCCCCCGGAACTCGTAGCAGCCACGAGCATTTCCCTGGTCAAGGCTCCCCTCATCCAGGAAGAACTTCCGGACCTGGAGGCCTCAATCGACCCCGGTGCTGGAGTCGCATGCCCGGAACTAGCTCCCCGGGAGGATCCCACTGCGGGTACAGTTGCTGCAGTCGAAGAAGACCTCCCCCTCCGGGGAGAAGGAGCCGATGCAGAGGTGGCAGGCCTGACGGACCTTCCGTCAGCATGCTGCAACTTCCTCTTCCGGCTCAAGGGTTCATCCGCCGGCTCCTTTCCCTTGCCGACGACCTCGACCCTCGGCTTCGGGGCAGGGCCACCTTCGGACACTCCAGGGATCGCCACCCTGGTGGTTGATCTTCTCTCGACGACACCAAGGTTGTCAAGCATGGGCATCTTCCGCCGGAGCTCCCTGCTGAACTCAACTTCCACATTCAGAGGAAGAAAAGCCGATGGCGGAGTCAATTCGTCACCCTCGATGTCGATGCCGTGCTGGAACTTCTTGAGGTGGAACTCCAAGGTTGTCCCCACCATGTTGTACTTCAGCCCGATCTCGACCTGGTCGTCGTCCATCACGCTGTTGAGGGCCCAAGCGAATTTCTCTCTCTTCTTCAGCGGTGCCCACCTGTTGACCAGGAAGTTACAAAACACCGCTTGAGGGGTTAATCCCCCCTCCACGCACTGGCGGATCCTGGTCAGAACAGGGTTGAAGGCGTCCGCCAGCACCAGAGCTTCACTCCAGATCGTCGTGTCAATGTTGGGGGGGGGGCCTTCGGGCAGCTCCAGCCTCTCGTGCTCCTCCACCCGGATGACTATCTAGTCCTTCTTCCAGTCATCCCACTTCCCAAAGGGAAACGACCGGAGGTACTTGAATGGGCACTTCTTGCGCTTCACGAAGTAGTAGAAGCCAAGGTACTCATTGCTCCTACCGGTGGTATGGACGGTGAAGAAGGTCTGGAAGAGTTCAATGCAGGGGGGATGCCCACCCACATCTCACAGAAGTGGACGAAGATAGACACGAGGAGAATGGAGTGAGGGCCAAGGTGGTATAGCTGCAGACCATAAAAGTCCAGCAGCATCAAGAAAAAGGAGGAAAAAGGTGGGATCAACCCCACCATAGCGTATGAGGAGAAGTACACCATTTCGCTGGAGTGCTCCTTCTCAAACAGGAGCTCTCCCCCGGCATGGACCGAGCGGTTGAAGAAGTCCGAGGACCATCCCATGAGGGTCCGAACCTTCTTCAGGTCGCCGTCGGTCTTCAAACGGCTCTCGCGGAGACCCAACTCCATCGCAGCACAACAAGGCAAGAGAGGAAAAGCGAAGCACAACTTGGAAGTTTGAGCGCAAGAACAGATAAGAGGCGTAAAGAACTCCAGACGGTGCGCATTTTCCTTCTTAAGTAAGCCCTCGCAACGCTTGGATGGAAACCGCAAGGAAGTCGAAGATACCACTCAAAAATTCCACCCAATCGATGACAAAAGGGCCTGGGACCACCCCGACGATCATGTCGAGGTTCTTACCCAGGCGAACGGTTGTCATCATGAGGCGGGAAGCCCGAAGGCGGCGGCCTGACAAGGCGCGCGGAACCGATACGGTTTTCGTATTGGGAACCGGCGCCCTTCAATTGCGTTAGATCCGCACGCCAAAGATCTCATCTGCCGCACGCAGGATACGCCACACGGCGAGGATTTAAATCCAAACCCTCGCCAACAGCACATCTGAAGACCTTTGAAGACTCAGTTCAAAAGTCGCGAGGATGGACCCACCTCTGGCGGAATGACTTCACCACAGTGGTCTTCCCCGGAGGAAGGTCCAGGGGGCCACTGTCGGTACCCTGGAAACCGTACACCCCTTGAGGTTACAAAGATCTCAAAGGAAAGTCATCTACTTGATTTGAAGACCTTCAGAGGCCCACATGTCAGATATAACCGGACCCGCTTCTCCAACATGGTTAATCCCAGGGTCGCCACGTGTACTATCAAACCAGAGCTACCGCCCACAAGGGGGAAGCTCCGGGCTATGTACCGAAATGGCACCTCCGGACTTAACCCCAGACCGAGAGAAGCTCCGGACCTGACACGTGTTAGGTAGCTCCGGAGCTACCTGTTTCCCACAGTATGCTCCGGAGCTGCCACGTGTCCAACCGTCGGATCTTCAGCCTCTAACCTCCGGAAGACTCCACAACGGCTCCGGATCTTCAAAGGGGAATCAAGGACTTCAAGACCTGATTAAGTGTCATTAATACCATATTAATGACACACTATCGGAAGACCTTAATTACCAGTAACGATGCTGTCAAAGCCCATTACCCGGTCATTAAGGACAATTAAACGTGTTGAATGAGTATCAATACTAGTAACCGCCGGGGCCACATGTCGGGCCAGGCTAACCTCTAACGGCCTGCCCTTGTACTATAAAAGGACAGGTCGACAACGGACTCTACACGTTCAGTGACGTGACACACACGCCATTGATACTCGTCACAAGCTCATACAGCTAATACAACACCAACACACCCGTGGAGTAGGGTATTACGCTTAGGCGGCCCGAACCACGTAAATTTCCGTGTCTCCTGTGCCATTCATAATTCACCTTCTTGAATCTCCGCGCGCCCACACCGAACATCAAACTCCTCTAACACTTTAGTAGTGTCGGGACATCTGCCGGATCCAAACCACCGACAATGAGAGATGAGAGCTCTATTAGTATCTTTTGCTCTTTGTTATGCTTTTGGTGTTGTAAGACTACTTTTGGTGTTGTATGTCTCTTATTATGTTTCTAGTCATGTTTATGAAGTTTGTGATGATGCCTTGATATGATCTACGTTAATGCTCTGAAATTGACATTTATGTTGATGATGTTATCATCGTGCCATTTACCTTATCCATATCACGATTATTGCTCACAGACATATAGTTTTGCACCCCACCATAAAGAGTGCACATATGTCTTATGTTTTCATTGCTTAAGCTCATATGTGCGTATGAAAATCTGAATTTTTATCATATTTGTGAAATCTCAATTGGTTTTCATCAATCACCAAAAATGGGGACACTAAAAGTGCATCTAGGCACCCCTTGTGGGTTTTGGTTGATTTATGAAAAACAAATGAGATCCTAACAAAATTGTTGAGATGAGCGCAGGCTTAAATGAAATTATGAAGAAAGCACAAAAAGAAAGGAGAATGAGGAATCTATATGGAGAAGAGCTCAAGAGCTTAATAGAATACTTTGTTGTGTATGGAGTGTGTTGGAGAAACACACCCCAAGAGCTCAAGCAAAAGAAATCACCCTCACTGCACAAAATTTTACAAGTTCGGACTAGTCCGATATCTCTCTGACTAAGATGGGACTAGTCCCCCCTAGTGCGGACTAGTCCTCAGCACTTCACATCTGCACAAAAACGGACAAGTCCGGTATCACCACGGACTAGTCCGATATCTTTCTGACTAAAAACGGATAAGTCTGCCCCAGTGCGGACTTGTCCTCAGGACTTCACACTTTACATAGACATGAACAAATTTGATATTATCACGGTGTAGTTCGAAAACTCTCCGACTAAAATCAGACAAGTCCTCCAACTTCGGACTTGTCCTCAATTCTACATGAGGTTCACCACACTGGACTAGTCCGATTTGTGCCGAACTAGTCTCAACACTTCTAGAGACTAAATCGGACTAGTCCTCTCATTTCCGGGCAAGTCCAATATATCAGAACACTTAGGGTTTTCCACACGTCGCACACCGGATCAGTTCAGAGTCCACCACGAACTAGTCCGAACATCGCAAACCCTAACGGTAACTTTTGGAAACCCTAATATAAATAGAGGTGTACGGCCCTACAACCATCCCTCTTGACCCCCTGTGCCATCACACCTTCCAAGAGCCCAAAATACACTACTCTCCACACAATCTAACCATAGAAAGATAAATTCTTTTAGGATTAGCAATTGATCAAAGGAGAGACTCGTTCTACATGTCCTGAGCTCTTGGGTTTTAATCTCTTGCACACTCTTGTTGTTTATTGCATATCTTTCGAGTGTGTTTGGTTGTGTTCTTCATTGTAAGTCTTGGGGAGCCCTCAACTTGTGAGAAGGCCTCTTGAACACGATTATTTGTCCCTTTGTGGTTAGTGGAAGAGAATCGACCTCCATGGTGATTCGACGAGGGTAGGGTTGGTGAATACCCGATCCTCCGTGGACTCCTCAACGTGGATGTAGGTTTCCTTCGTGGGAATCGAACCACGAGATAAATTATTGTGTTGCATACTTTTGTTATTATCATTCATAAATTTCTAGGGTTTACTCAATCTTGTATAACCTACGTTGAAACATTGGAGTCAAAGTTAATTTTTGCCATACCTAGTTTCATTGCTGCGATACAGCCAAGTTACACCTTACTTTCCGCTGCATAAAGTACTTGACGTGAAATCATCGATCAAACTTGATCGTTCTAGTATGCAAACACCGGACTAGTTCGCAACACACTGGACTACTCCGATTTCTCTGTATTCGATCAAGTTGTTAAGGGTGTGTTTGGTTTGGAGTCAAAGTGGGATGGGATGGATCCATCCCACTTTCTACGGATGGGATGGTCCCGTTTTCTGTTTGTCTAGAGGAATGGGACCATGCCTGTTTATTGTTTTTTTTTTGTGGGATGGTGCGGGATGGAATGGTCCTTTCTCCTGTTTTAATGAAAGGATGGGACATGGACATGCGAGTATGAGTACCTCCGAATGGCTGTGCGCCTACCTCCACGGAGGTGGGACAGATCCGTCCCCTTGTTTTTGATGGGATGGTCCTTTTGAGGGATGACTCCATCCCATGTGTCTCCAAACCAAACAACAGAAAAGTGGGATCATCCCGTCCTGTCCAACCATATCCATCAAACCAAACACACCATAAGTGTGTCAGGATCTGAAGAAAGTTCAAAAAGCCTATTCACCCCTCTCTAGGCTACATTCAGTCCTCGATATTGCATTTTCTTACTTTGGAGTTTCATTTTCATTGTCACTAGCGTGTTCTATTACTTATATTATGTTTTCATTGTCACCAACACATTCTAATACTTATATTATATTTTCATTACAATACAAGAATGTGAATGAGTATTGGCCGTTTGCTAGGGATATGCCAAGCAAAGGAGTTGATAATATTGTGAGTGAAATGTTTGCTTTCATGCATCTCGAAACTACTTAAAAAAGAAGGTTGTTCTTCGATCACAGAAGTCCACACGCCGATGTGCCATAATTTTGTGACTATGATCCAAAAATGTTTTAGTGAAACTTGTAAAATATGTGTACTTGTACTTTCATTGTATGTATATAACTTGACTTATTTATTTTGATTGGCGTGTGAATGTTGCTCGTGAAAAATATAGTGTTTGTGCTTTATATGAATGTATATTTGAATTTGAGGTGCATTTGAATCACAGCTAGTCGGTGGTAAAGAACCGCCTATGATAATCGGCCATTTCAATGTGGTTCGGGGTATGTAAGAACTGCCTGTGATAATGTCTTATGACAGTCAGTTTGTTGTTGTAAAGAAATGTATGTGAAAAGATTTTATCACAAGCTGTTTGTGGTTGTCAAGAAAAACCTCTGATATGCATTTTCATAGTCGACTCGTTGTTGTAAAGAACCACCTATGAAAAAGGATTTATCATAGGTGGCTCATGGTTTTCAAGAACGGTTTGTGATAATGCATTTTTACATTCGGTTCATGGTTGTAAATAACTGCCTGTGAAAAGCCTTTATCACAGGTGGTTCATCGTTGTCAAGAACACATGTGATACTACTTTCTCATAGTCGTTTCGTTGTTGTAAAGAACCTCCCTTGAAAAGGATTTACCAAATATGGCTCATGGTTGTAAAGAACTGCCTGTGATAATGCGTTTTCCTAGTCTGATCGCTGTAAATAAAAAACCGCATGTGATAACAACTTTTCACAGTCGGTTCGTTGCAACTAAAGAACCGCCTATGAAAAAAGGTTTATCATAAGTGGTTAATGGTTGTAAAGAACCGTGTGTGATTTTGTATTTATCACAGACAATTTTTGGGGCCTGTGAAAATGGCCGATTATGACAGGCGCTTGTTCACAGGCGGTATTCAAAATCACCTGAGATAATATGTTTAGAGCTGCTTGAGATAATGTTTTTTGTTGTAGTGAATAAATTATATCTCGAAATGTGTCCATCATTTCATTCCCTCGCATGTTGACCTAACAAAGGAAATAGAATATATATACCAAGGAATACTAATCACTATATTTGAATGCTTCGTGCTATCAAGTTATTGGTTTTTCCGATGCTAGGATCAGAGTTGCAAGATCCTAGAAAATGATAATGAAATACTCTATTATTTGATTTCTAAAATGAAAATATATAAAACTATATAATAAATATGGGAGAGCTATTATCACTATGTAAGAACCCTAAATAGGAGACAAGGATCGGAGACGATCTCAAAGGCGTCCGTCTCCGATCAGGAAAAACAAGACGCGCCCGCCTCAGCGAGGATAAGAGCTGGCTCGGTAGAGGGTAGAAGGAGACAATCTACTTTAAGGCCCATCTTAGTTAAGTAAGTATCTGAGATGCGCCCGCTTATCTGACAAATGAGAGACGAGCATAACTAGAGTGTGACTCATATTAATAAAGAAAAGGAGACGGGTTTTCCTTAGCGGTCATCTCCTTTTATCATCAAAGCGGGTGCGTCTCCCATACCCACCTGTCGGGAGCGTCTCCTTTCATCATGGAAGCGGTCTCGTCCCCCGTTCCCTCTATAAAGAGACGAGCGTTATAATGGATGGCCATGTTTTTCTATTGCCCTTATACGAGCTCCCAGCTATGGCAGAACTAGTTCATGCTAGATCTACCTATTTTTGCCGTGTTCTTTCCCTCTTTGGAGGTTCCCTTGTAAAAATCTTGCGTTGATTAAAACAAAGGGTTAGTTATCTAATCCCCTTCTGTTCATTACAATTTTTTTACCCCTTTAGATCTTGACTATCAGTGGCTTCGAAATTCTTTGATTTAGCGCTTTTTCTGTACATAGATGTCGTCAAATCAATGTTGGATGTATGGGCCGCGCCTTTGCAATGAGTATATCAAAGGAGTAGATGCATTTATCGGTTTCGCAAAGAAAGACATGTTGGACAAATTTAGAGGGAATATTTGTTGTCCTTGCAAACTGTGAGACCTATGTGTGCTGAGTACATTGGCAATTACAATAAAAAGTGAAGGGTTTAAATGTAAATTTTTGAACCTACCCGAGAAACCCACTTTGGAGCTTTCGAACTTCATCACACGTGAGTTGCACGTGTTTTCGTGCTTCAGATTGTCCAAACTTTTCTCACATTACATGCACATGTTCGGCACTTAGGATTGTCCGAACTTTCACACATGTGAGATGCACGTGAGTTGACAAGGGTCAATCTTTTTAAAAAGAGTAACATTACCCTTGATGAATTAGGACTGTTCGAACTTACTCAATGCATACCGGGAGTAACAGTTACTGCGCAGTGTTTTCATATTGAATTTGGTTGCTATTGACGATCCTTAATTGCCAAATCCGACCGTCAATTCCCTGCATAAAATCTATGGATTGGACAACCAACATAGTGGTAGGAGTTATTTCTAACTATTTCCACAAGTGTTGGCGCAATTGTGTGTACAGGTGAATTATGCCCTTAATTAGAGGTATTTATTCGGACGAATCCAAGAAACACACCTTTCGACCAATCAGGCGCAAGCACTAGGATTCTTGGGCCCATTTGGAGGAGAAAACCAAAAAAATAAGGGAACTAACCCATACCCATGATGGGGCCCCACAAAACAACCTCCCAGACGAAAAACACCGCAGCTGGAGCCATTGGCACTTCAACTGACCTACCAGGTCGTCCGACTAGGTAAATGCACCAAATGCGGTCAACTGCAACGTGTTGGCTCCTCGCGGCATGGAGATCACGATGGCGACTGAGTCGCTCGCTTTTTTGGCGCCAAACAGACCTTTGGAGTGTATAAATAGGGGGTAGGGGGCTCCCTCACTCCACACATCAAAAGCTTCAGTCTAGTACCCCACTCCAAAGGCGTAGTGCTGCCAACGTGCTTAGAAAATAGGGAGAGAGTCGAAAGAGGAAGACAAGGAGGCTCCAACTTGTCGGTCTTCTTCCACTTAAGGATAGGGTTTGGGCTTGTCGAACCCTCTCCACCTTGTACCTCGACAGTTCTTCCCATCTCAAGTAAGATACATGATTTCCATTTGAGTTCATTTATTTATTCAAGCAAGTTAATTCCTTAGCTGCTTGTTCATTCATTGCTCTATTCATTTAGAGGCCCTAGTCTTTGCTAGAGAGGTTAGGGAAGTAATCAATAGCGTAGGCGTGGTGTCTAGGCTTGACGTTACCTTTCATTATCTCATAGTCCACAGGTTGTAGAGGTAGGCGGTAGGTGGTGACAGCCCTATCCTTCCATTGTAATCCTCCACGTTCGACTGCAACGTAGGCTCTTGGCGGGAGTCGCTTGGCAGACCAGGGTAAGCCCGTGCCCAATACAAGCTGCAATGAGTCGACTTGCTTGGAATTAGAACCCCTTCTCTTAGGAAATCCACTATATCCCTTGCCTACCACCAAGCTTTGTGTACTTGGGTGAAATAGTTAGAACATGAGCACACACGTTCCTTAGATTCGATACCCTTGGGAATACTCTTTAAGGGGAAGTGCTACAGCGGTTTCTTTGTGCGTTTGCAAATTTTCATCTGTGACGTACCAGCCATCAACAAGCATTTCTAGTGCCGTTGATGGGGAACGGATGCTGTTGATCTTCAAACCTTGTTCACCCTTGTATGTATTTTTTTTATCTTTATCTAAACTATGGAGCAAGCCACCATTGTCTGTCCATCTACTCCTAAGGATGAGTTCTATGAGCCTCCACCATCGACGGATCCCATTTGCTCAACTATCTATGAACTCCACCCTGGCTTTATAGCCATGGTTCGGGAGCAATCCTTCTCATGGATTGATTGTCACAATCCATACCATCACTTGAGGGAGTTTGAGCAATTGTGTTCATGCCTTCTAATCGAGGGCATGACATAAGAAAGCCTTAAGTGGAAATTGTTTCACTTTTCCCTCAAGGGAAAAGTGAAGCAGTGTACACTCATAGCGATGGGAGTGCAAACGGAAAATTGAAAGAACTTCAAGACAATTTTTGTCTTGCATTCTTTCCACTCTCCCAAGTTGCGTCTCTACGAAGGGAAATTCTCAACTTTTAGAAAATCGAGAAGGAATCCATAGGTGCAGCCTAGGCTAGATTCTCATTGCTTACCAAATCAGGCCCGAACTTGTCCATTCCTGAACATGTGTTGTTACAACACTTTTGTTTTGGGTTTGACAATGATTCTTCCCTATACCTCGTCATAACGGCTGGAGGGCCTTTCCTCCATAAGACACCAAATGAAGGAAGGGAAATTCTAGAACGCATTCTAGAAAATACATCCTTCATCGCGGGTCTTAATAATCCTCCTCAAGAGGAAGCCGAGTCGAGACATGAGGAACCCCCATTCTCACCCCAGAACCCATACCATGTTTATCTGAGGTTGTGACTATGAAATCTTCACCCGAACCAAAGACATTGAAGGAAGAAGAAATTTGACCTTCGCAGTTTCCATTATGCTTCGAGGAAGATTTTTTTAAGATTTTGGAAATACCTTGAAGTATTGTTATGGAAGAAAACCATCATGACATCCCTCACTGCTTGATCCACACAAAGCAAAATTCCTTTAGGAAACGATCAAAAAGTTGACCTCAATCATGAGTAGGGAATGGATGGCAGAGGTTGAGATTTCACCTGAAATTATTCGGGTAAACTCGCCCTCAGCAACTATTCGATGTCTTATTCGAGGGATAGTGGTGAACGTCTTTATAATCCCACTTTTGTAGCCAATATCATTTTCGAAAATTGTGCTTTAGCCATTTTGGGTGGTCTACCCTGGGCTCCAACAAGAAAATCTCTTAGAGACTCCTATGGAAACATCAAGGAAGGATATGGGATTTTACATAACGTGTCTATAAGACATGAGAACATCGAGTTCTGCCTTGATTTTCATGTCTTCGAAGTCCAAGATTTCAATGTAATGATAGGGTTACCCATTGAGAAACTACTCGTGGGTGCACCCTCAAAAGGCAGCCTACATGTTAAACTCGGAGGGAGAAAGTTTTCCATTCCCATTCTACGATCCAAGAACACATTAGCAGAACCTCGTCCCGAGAGTGAGACAATTGAGAAAGCCATGGCCTTTCAATTGTTAGAACTTCCTGAAAATGAAGGAGAATAACAGTTCATCCAAGAAGAGGATGAATTGCAGGAAACATTTGATTTGCCCAAAGAAGAGCCATCACAAAAACCCCCAATTGAGTTGAAAACCCTACCTCAAGGCCTACGCTATGCATTCCTACGCGGTGATGTGGAAGCTCTTGTCATCATAAGTGACAAGATTTCACAAGACAAAACTACCAAACTCATGACCGTCTCAGAAAAGCATAGATCCGTCTTAGGCTACTCACTCCAAGACCTTAAGGGAATCAGCCCTGCTCTTTGCACCCATCACATTCCCATCAACCCTCATAGCACATCGTCTAGGGAACCTCAAAGGAGGTTGAACAATGCTATGAAGAAGGTTGTCAAGAAAGAGGTCTTGAAACTCTTGCATGTTGGGGTAATTTATCTCGTTCCTCATAGTGAGTGGGTTAGACCTGTCCAAGTAATACCCAAGAAAGGAGGAATGATGGTCGTTCGAAATGGGAGGAATGAACTCATTCCTCAATGAACCATCACAGGGTGGAGGATGTGTATTGACTACAGAAAACTCAACAAGGCAACAATGACAGATCATTTCCCACCGCCGTTCATTGATGAAATGCTTGAGCGGATAGCGAAACATTCCTTCTTTTGTTTCCTTGATGGGTATTCTGGTTACCATCAAATTCCCATCTTCCACGATGATCAAAGTAAGACCACCTTGACATGCCCTTAAAGAACCTATGCCTATCAGCGAATGTCGTTCGGGTTGTGTAATGCACCCGTTTCGTTCCAAAGGTGCATGATGTCTATTTTCTCAGACATGATCGAGGAAATCATGGATGTTTTCATGGACGACTTTTCCATCTATGGAAAAACTTTTGATCATTGACAGGTTCTTACAAAGATGCCAACAGAAGGACATGGTGCTAAATTGGGAAAAGTGTCATTTTATGGTCCGTGAAGGCATCGCCTTAGGACACTTGGTGTCCCAAAGGGGTATTGAGGTGGACAAAGAAAAAATTTAAGTTATTGAAAAGCTTCCACCTCCCACCAACATTAAGGGTATCCGTAGCTTTTTAGGCCATGCGGGGTTCTAAAGACAATTTATCAAGGATCTTTCAAAAATCGCTAGACCCCTCACTAGCCTATTAGCTAAGGATGTGCCCTTTGATTTCGATGATGAGTGTCACCAATCTTTTGACATCCTCAAGAAGGCACTCATCACAGCTCCAATCATTCTAACCCCTGATTGGACGCTGCCATTTGAAATCATGTGTGATGCTAGTGATTATGCCGTTGGAGCGGTCCTTGGCCAAACCAAGGATAATAAGGATCATGCAATATCCTATGCTAGCAAGACTCTATCAGGAGCTCAACTTAACTATGCCACAACTGAAAAGGAGCTCCTAGCAGCTGTCTTTGCTATCGATAAGTGTAGATCAGACTTGGTTGAAGTAAAAATCATAGTCTACACAGACTATGCTGCTTTAAGATATTTTCTCACCAAGAAAGATGCTAAACCTAGGCTAATCCGATGGATTCTCCTGCTCCAAGAGTTTGACCTGGAGATAAGAGATAAAAAGAGAGTGGAGGATTCCGTCGCTGAACATCTCTCATGTATGGAAATCCCAAATACTACTAGACATACCTATCAATGATTTCCTATGTGATGATATGTTGCTCAAGGTGACCAACTCTAACACTTGGTATCCGGACATCATAAACTTCATGGTTTCGGGGTATGTACCACCACGGCAGGATAAAAAAAAGTTCATTTTTGAGAGTCGATGTCACCTATGGGATGATCCATACCTCTATAGGGTATGTTCCGATGGGCTGCTTAAAAGGTGCGTCCTAACAATCGAAGGCACCAAAATCATTGAAAGATGTCATGCTGCCCTCTATGGCGGGCACTATGGTGTTCACCGTACTCAGGCAACGATCTGGCAAAGCGAATTCTTTTGGCCCTCAATGTATGAGGATACAAAGGAATTCATTCGAAGATGTCGGGAATGCCATAAGCATGGAGGAATCACTGCTCGCAATGCGATGCCCCTCACATACAATCTCCAAGTAAAATTATTTGATGTGTCGGGGATCAACTTCATGGTACCCTTTCCAAAGTCCTATGATTGCGAGTATATTTTGTTGGCCGTAGATTATGTGTCCAAATGGGTCGAAACATTACCATGCAAACATGCCGATGCCAAGACCGCTTGGAAAATATTTCATGAAATCATTTTCCCACGGTTTGGAACTCCCCGAATGGTCACAAGTGATGGAGGGTCTCATTTCATTGATAAGACCTTCTGGAGCTTTCTGAGGGAGCTTGGAGTTAGGCATAACATCGCTACTCCGTACCATCCCCAAACAAGCGGTCAAGCAGAAACTTCAAACAAACAAATCAAGAATATTCTGCAAAGGACCGTATTTGAGATGGGGAATAGATGGAAGAACAAACTACCAATGCACTTTGCGAATACAGTACGGCCTTTAAGACACCAATTGGAATGTCACCTTTCCAAATTGTGTACAGGAAAACTTGTCATTTACCCATAGATGGAACGTAGAGTGTATTGGGCTATCAAGAAGTGGAACATGGATCTCCACGAAGCTGGAAAGTTGCGCAAGATGCAAATTTCAGAACTGGAAGAATGGAGGATAAGGTGTACCATAGTGCGAAGATCTATAAAGAGAAAACCAAGAGGTGGTACGATAATAGAATAGCGCCTAAGGAGTTCAAGCTTGGAGATTAATTCCTACTTTTCAACTCTAGATTCAAACTTTTTGGACACGAGAAACTAAAAAGTAAATGGGAAGGTACCTATACTGTGGTAGATATTTCATGTCATGGAGCAATTACACTCTAAAATGATGAAGGTCATCTATCCAAAGTAAATGGGCACCGTATCAAGATCTTTTTAGAGCCCGAAAAGAATTTGGACAAAGAGGAAGATGTAGTCAATTTGATTGACTTTAATGCCTATCCTTGAAGTTTGGTTAAATTTTCCATGTCCAATAAAGCAAACTCCTTCACCACTCGTTTCCAATCATCCCATTATCCTCATTTGGTTAAGTAGGAGAGAATTAAAATGTAAAACATCATAAATAATTTCCTGCTTAGGACTTAGGCACTTATTTTGATTCTATCATACAAAGTGTATTTGTCAAATAAATTGCGACTCATCGTTGTACGTAAGGCCGGTAGAGTCTTTCACTTTCCCATGTTTTCATGTCAAATAAAGATAGGTACAAGAACAAGTGTGGGGGAGGTCCCATAGGCCTCCCAAAGTGCAACATGCCCGGATCATCATGAAAGAACAATTCAGGGCATCACATGAAGTACCACGAGAAGATTCGACCAAGCCATGACGACTTGGCCTACCCTTCTTTATTAATGCGATGGTTTGTGCTCTCTCACCTCTCACCTCTCATCCCTCTATAATTGATTTTGAGTTGAATTGTATTAAGCATGACAATATAATTAAAATCAACTCATTAGAAACTCAAATTGTGCAATTTCATATATCATATTATGCAAGAGATTGGAATATGTCTACTTCTCATTTCAATTTCATTACCATGTTCTTGAACCACATTTAAATTTAGGAAAAACATGTCATCTAAGTATTTGATTGGTGTGATATGGTAAATGAGTGAAACTTGGAAACTCTCCATGCTGGAATTGAATTTTGGTATTGCAATTTTTAAAGTAATCAGATTATTGCCATCCTCTCTCATTAGAATTTAAATTCCCACCAAAGCCATATGATAGAGATATTGAAAACCAAATGCATATGCCACTTTTCATTTTCATTGAACTTTGTCAAACTCTTGACCCTTTTGAGCGACTTGCATAAAATCTTTGGTTAGGAATTTCTTGTGCACTCCACCACATTTCATGATTTTCACACATCCACCATCAAAAGATAATCCATGCAAATTCTGCAAAATCCTCTCTAAATAATATATGCACAAAAGGAGTAGAAGGCATGGCTATAAGAGCTATCTCTCAAAAAAGAGAGAGAATTCAAAAGAAAAGAAAAAAAAGAAAAAAGAGAGAGAGCCAATAAGTAGCCATTTTTCATCCTTGCACAAAAAAAAGAGAGTGATCAATTGGGAGTCATCATACACCATCCATAATAAGTGCATAGGAATTTCTTTAGTCATTAGTTTTTGTTGTATGGTCTTCTCATGAGGATCTCGTTTTTGACTTAGTAATATATGAATTGCAAGTGAGCCGCTTTTATCCTTACCAAGCTCCACAAACAGCCATATTCATTTGTAGGAAAAGAAGTGGCAACTCATGCTAAAGTGAGGACTAATCACATTGAGAGACAAGAGCATTATTTTGAGGAGTATGGCAATTTCTTTTTGACTTGTGAAAATATAGCAATTTTCAAGTTTATTTCAGTAGGAGGAGTCCAGGTGAACTACATTAAGCCATTTCATCTCTCAAACACCCGAGATGATGTGGTAGCTACATATCAAAGGTTCTTGAACAAAGGTATGTGTTGAAATATTTTGTATACATGTTTTGTACTTGTAGCTTAATTATGATATCACTTAGTTCTTCTTGCCTTCACTCGAGGACGATTAAAGGACTAAGCGTGGGGGAGTTTGTTGACGGACCTTAATTGCCAAATTCGATCGCGGATTCCCTGCATAAAAGATATGGATTGGACAACCAACATAGTGGTAGGAGTTATTTACTATCTATTTCCACAAGTGTTGGTGCAATTGTGTATGCAGGTGAATTATGCCTATAATTAGAGGTATTTACAAGGACCAATCCAAGAAACACACCTTTCGACCAATCAGGTGCAAGCACAAGGATTCTTGGGCCCATTCGGAGGAGAAAACCAATTGAAAATATGTGGAATAACCCATACCCATGATGGGGCCCCACAAAAAAAGCATCCTGTACAAAAAAACACCGCATTTGGAGCTGTTGGCACTTCAGCCGACTTACCAGGTCGCCTGGCTAGGTAAACATGCCAAATGCGGTCAACCGCCATGTATTGGCTCCTCGCATCTTGGAGATCACGATGGCGATTGAGTCCCTCATTTTTTCTGACGCCAAATCACCCTTTGGTCGGTATAAATAGGGGGTAGGGGGCTCCCTCACTCCACATACCAAAAGCTTGAGTCTAGTACTCCACTCCAAAGGCGTAGTGCTGCCAAAGTGCTTAGAAAATAGGGATAGAGTGAGAAAGAGGAGGAGGAGGAGGAGGCTCCGGCTTGTCGGTCTTCTTCCACTTAAGGATAGGGTTCGGGCTTGTCGAACCCTCTCCACCCTTGTACCTCGATAATTCTTGCCATCTCAAGTAAGGTACATGATTTCCATTTGAGTTCATTTATTTAATTCTAGCAAGTTAATTACTTAGTTGCTTGTTCGTTCATTGCTCTATTCATTTAGAGGCCCTAGTCTTTGCTAGAGAGGTTAGGGAAGTAATTGATAGCGTAGGTGTGGTGTCTAGGCTTGACGTTACCTTTGATTATCTCGTAGTCCACGGGTTGTAGAGGTAGGCGGTAGGTGGTGACAGCCCTATTTGTCCATTGTAATCCTCCATGTTCGACTGTGACGTAGGCTCTTGGCGGGAGTCGCCTGACAGACCAGGGTAAGCCCATGCCCAATAAAAGTTACTATTGGTCGTCTTTCATTGAAATCAAACCCCTTCTCTTAGGAAATCCACTCTATCCCTTGCCTACCACCAATCTTTGTGTCCTTGGGCGAAATAGTTAGAAGATTAGCACATACATTCCTTGGATTCGATACCCTTGAGAATACTCTTTAAGGGGAAGTGCTACAGTAGTTACTTCCGTGCGCTTGCGGATTTTCATCTGTGACGTACCAACTGTCAACAGTTGTTCTGTTTTGCTCTATATCAACTTGCAATGTTTCAAACTGGTTTTTGACTTATGGAATGTTTGTTTAGTATTCTCTTACTAAGTTTTTCATGTGTTATGGCTGATTATGGTGGTTAAACATTGCTATGGTTTGCAACATGCTTATGTGACGTGCTCAAGCAAGGTGTTGTGGTTTTTAGACTATCGCAGACTGAAGCTTTTAGTCACTTTAGAATTTTAGTTCTTAGACTTTCAATTGTCCACCCAGGATCGTTAAAAGCAAATAGATGTGATAATGGAACTGAATTTAAAAACCAATCATTTGATCACTTTTGTCCTGAAAAAGGAATAGATCATCAAATTTCTTCACCATATGTACCATAACAAAATGGTGTTGTAGAGAGAAAGAACAGAACCTTAGTTGAGATGGCTAGGACTATAGTTAATGAATATCAAACTCCTAAGAAATTTTGTGCTGATGCAATTGCAGCTGCTTGTTATGTCTCAATTCGAGTTTTCTTGCGTGCTAAGCTAGGAAAAACCCCATATGAGCTGCGGTTTGGGCATGGGCCTAGTGTCATACACTTTAGGGTCTTTGGTTGGAAATTCTTTGTTAATAAACATGGTAATCTTGATAAGTTTGAACCTGGATCTGTTGATGGCATGTTTCTTGGTTATCCATCTCATACTAGAGGCTACCGTGTGCTTTTACTTGGCACTAACAAAATTGTAGAGACTTGTGAGGTTCCTTTTGATGAAGCTAGCCCAGGTACTAGCTGTGATATTGCAGGTCAAGATGCATATCCACAGGGGGGGTAGTATTGTCATTGAAGATGAGGAAGAAGTGGTGTTGCTGCCCGAAAATGCAGCAGCTAATGACACCATTCCAGCTCCGGGTTTTGATTCACAACCAACACCGATGACCACCATTGCTGGTCCAGATCATCCTCAAGTCACAAGATCTTCAATTTTTGATGAACATGATGAAGAAAAAGATTGTGAAGTGTCTAATCCCCTCCGGATCCTCAAAAGTCTTCCTCCTCAACAAATTAACGGAAGCTGCATGATTGAGTCATACGGTCAAGGTTTTTTGATCCAAACTCTCACACCCATTCTGCTTTTGTTTCTTCTTTTGAACCAAAAGATATATCACACGCACTCACTAATGAATCTTGGATTATTGCCATGCAAGAAATGTTATAAATTTTAAAAGAAATAATGTTTGGAAACTTGTAGCTCCATCTGATAATCAAACTTTAATTGTAACCAATGGGTATTTAAAAATAAACAAAGTGAGGATGGGGTTGTGGTTAGGAACAAAGCCAGGTTGATTGCTCAAGGTTTCACACAAGTTGAAGGTCCAGATTTTGATGAAACTTTTGCTCCTGTTGCTAGGTTAGAAGCCATAAAAAGTTTATTAGCATTTGCTGCATCTAACGGTTTCAAATTATATCAAATGGATGTGGAAAGTGATTTTCTTAATGGCTACATAGATGAGGAGTTTTGTGTTAAGCAACCACCAAGTTTTGAAAATCCAAATTTTTCTAATCATGTTTACAAACTGTCCAAAGCTTTGTATGGTCTTAAACAAGCCCCTAGAGCATGCTATTATAGGTTAAAACATTCTTATTTGAAAATGGGTTTACCATGGGCAAGGTTGATAAAACTCTTTTTGTGCTTAAGCATGGCAATGACTCATTATTCGTTCAAGTGTATGTGGATGACATTATCTTTGGTTGTGGTTCTCATGATCTTGTGTCCAAGTTTTCAGCAATGATGAGTTTGAAATTTGAAATGAGTATGATAGGATAACTCACGTACTTTTTGGGGCTGCAAATCAATCAAACTAAGGAGGGAACCTTTGTGCATCAAATGAAGTACATGGAAGATATCCTTAGGCGTTTCAACATGGAAAACAGAAAGCCACTTCAAACACCAATAGGAACAACAACGACACTTGAACTTTATGAAGAGGGTGAACCCGTTGATCAAAAAGAATATCAAAGCATGATCAGATCACTTGCGTACCTCACGACATCAAGACTGGACATACAATTAAGCGTATGTCTTTGTGAACGATTTCAATCTTCACCACGTGCTTACATGGAATTCAATAGTCTGGCATTTTTCTTCTTCCTCAACCATTACTTTGAAAGCTTTTATAGATGCTTATTTTGGGGGTTGTAGGATTGATAGAAAAAATACTTCTGGTGCTTGTCATTATCTTAGTAATTCACTCGTTGCTTGGTCTTCTAAAAAAAAAGAGTTCAGTTGCACAATCTATGGCCGAATATGAATATGTAGCTGTTGCTAGCGCTTGCTCACAAATTCTTCGGATTGTTCAAACAATTAAGGACTATGGGGTTGATCTAGATAGTGTTCCATTGTATTGGGGTAATACTAGTGCCATTTGCATTGCTAAAAATCCCCTGCAACATTCTAGAACAAAGAACATTGATGTTAGGTATCACTTTCTCCTTGATAATGTTGAAAAAGGAAACATTGTTCCTCATCATGTACATATCGAACAACAATTGGTTGACATTTTTACAAAACCATTGGATTTCAATACAGGAAGTTTTGAATCTTAGGAAGTCCATGTGTGAATCTGAATTTAAAATAATATGAGCATAGTATTTCATAAAATTTGACTTTGTGATTCAGTTTATATGTTGAAAGTTCTTACTACATTACTCGAGGTATACATTTTGTAGTTTTGCTATGACTAGTAATTGGAATAATTACTTACGCAAAATCTGGTCATGATCGAACTTTCTTGCTATTTCGAACTTGTTACATGCCCACAAGTACTTTTAATAATTAAAAATTAATCAATCAACTACCCACATGTTGAGCTTTTATGATCAAATAAAAAATGAGAAAAGATCAAGAGAATATGCATGCATCATGCTTCTTCTTTTGAGATGGCTTATCATTGCACTTAGATATGAACTTGGAAGAAGTTGTGTATGACTAAAACCATGTCCTTAAGCTTCTAATTGTGAAATGACATAGGCTTGGCTTGGTTGGTTAGAATAAGGTTGATGCGGCATATAATCTCCTGCAAATATCATATGATCTAAATTTATATTTTGAAAAATAATAAAAATGTAGCAATATGTGCCATGCTTTGAGGTTTTGAAATAGTTAAGTTTGTGAGATCATGACTTGCTTAAATTAATAATTACACTTGATTTCTAGCATGGCTTACACTACATTATGTATCTCACTGATGTGATAGTGTAAGTGACTTGATTATATGGCTTGTATGAGCTTTGTTTTATATGTATACGTCATATTATGCTCATAACAATTGAAATTCTCTTTTGAACCTTGCTGAATACATTGTCAAAGAGGGAGAAACATGTCACTTATTGTTGCACATTGTTGCACATTCACAAGTTTTTACACGTTACTCAGAGGGAGAATTTTTTGTTATGATATTTCTTTCTCATTTGATGTTTTATTTTCAAAAAGGGGGATACATTTGGTTTCAAAACTTCTCATGTGAATGAGCCAATTGTGGGGAACGGGTCCACGCAATCCAGGAATCGCAGAGGGTGGTGCCGTGCGATGCGGCACCCAACAGCACACACGAAAAAATATGACAAAATATAAAGTTTTATTTATAGAAACAACGAAAGTCTTTTACAATACTTAATATACAGCGGAAGTAATACTCATAGCTAAACTCCCAGCCAAGCTATGCAAAAGTGCAGCCACCCGGCCCGGGGACCATCTCACCTAAACATGGAACTCTACATGTAGGGATACTTAACAAAGGAATAGATATAGCAGTAAGTGACTCGCCTACATGTTGATCCTTAATTTTTCAAGTTATTAACATCAACTTAAAGGTTCAATAAAAGTAACTTTAGTGAACATATTATATAGCAATCATAGTTGCAAAGCAACTATAATTCAATATATCATATTCTCCTGGCTTCTTCAGTATTTACTACGTCATAGCGCAGTGAACAAGTGGTACTCAAATAACCGCAAGGGATGGTGATTGCAATCAGTAGATACCCGAATAACATGTCATGTACACCCGTGCATAAGGAGCCTGCCGTACTTCTCACCACGTCATACGCAACAACCTTTCACAAGAAACTCAAATGCCGAACCGGTCCCACCATTGCGAGCATAAGGTCCCCGCACGGAGCGTGTTTGTGCCCACCGACAGATTTACACCTTGCTGCCCTCAACCCACCCCTATCAACAGTGGGCTATGACACAACCAAGTTATCAAGTTACATCTGTTTCCTGGGTTCCTTATGCCCATTATGCATTCGGTACAGTTCAAACTTGTCCAGCAGGGCCGTACACGGATCGGTCCTCAATCAACACAAGCAAGGCTACGCACGTGAGACCACATCTCGCTGCATCCTATCTGCTGCTCAGTCTCAAATTCATATTCACAAACCATTCTATAATCAAATCCATCCCGTGTGATAAAATTTTATCTCACGAGTAGATTCCAACTACTCAACTTCTACAGGATTCCTCAAAACATTAGTATGACATTTTCTACTCGTCAAGTTGTAGACCTACCAAGTACTCCATGGGATTTGTGGGTCATGCAAGTGGAGTAATAAACACTTAATGATGAGTAGTTTAGGCCCGATCTTCCAAAAGTTAAGTCGATTGGGGTGGAGAACTTGATCTTGATGATCCGCGGCACTTGAGCAATTCGAGTACCCCTGCAATCACTACACCACTTATCGGTTGGTTATCAACCGTGATGCACATGCTTGACCTTGCAAAGAAGGTTAATCCCTGCAAGTGCAACCGAGAACACAAGGAAGAACGTAGAAGACACGATCTGAAATCGAGAAGTTGGGGTCTCACAAACCGTAGAATGGCAAAATGTTAATCTAAGAAAAATCCAATTGTTTATGGCGGCCACCATGGAGTATATATAGGTGGGAGGACGTCTAAGGAGGTTTTGGGGTCGTTACCTAACCCTATGACACGAAAATAATAGACTTAGGCTTGATACAAGGTCCAATGGCACAATACGATGGTGCAGCACCCTAACAGATTTTTGAACTTGATTTTGTTTCGATGATTCCCGTCGACTCCAAAATAATTTTGAAATGGGACTGGCATCATTGGAACGGTTATGCTATCCCCATTCTGTGCATATATAGAACGTTGAAAACGGAGATCTTATGCATCCTGGACGTCTGGTTTGGTGTGAACTACTCTTGGACTCCGAGTTGGACACGATTTTGAGTTGGACTTGGTTTCCATCTTCTTTGAACGTATTATCTTGTCCTCCACATTCCTAAAACTTCCTCCAAGTACTCCTTGAAGCTCTCCATGGATTCTAATCACAATTAAATCATTAAGTAGCAATCTATGCACAAAAACATATACAAAAACATATAAGAACGAACTCACCTCTGAAATTAATTGTTGTGTGTGAAGTCTATTGATTGCATCTTGTATGTTCAATGGAGTGTTGTTTGTATCTATAGAACTGATGTCCTCATCATCCTCCCCTTCTTGAATTGGAGTCGTCCTCGACTCAATTTCATCTTCTCTCATGTGTTGGTCCAAATTTGCAATGCCATCAAATCTTCTTGTATATATGAAAGGAGGAGGCCAAGGTGGTGGACGACATAGTGCACCATCTTGATCTTCTCCATCAAATAAGAGTGCACATTCACTTGAGCCAGGATCCCAAACAAATAAACATTGTGCCATGTTTGTAGATGCAATGATTACGTGCATGATCTCGTCATTCTCCCCTTCTGTATGACAAGTTGTCCTCAGCTTGCTCGTATGTCCAGGAAAGAGGCTTTTGGGGATAGTATGAGCACTGTCCATATTGCACGACCGCAGTGAACAATGCTTCTCTTTTATTTGTTGTCCCCGCTGCAAGGAAAAAATACTAGAAAAACTTGTAAAAGGTATTATTGGCATTAGTGCATTCATTTACTTTACCATGGTGTTGTAGCAAAAAGGAGCTTGCACATCCGAACATATGTAAACTTTATGCACTATAAGCATACCACTATGTTCATATTCACCTTTAGCATGAAAAGTATTTCTTATCAATAAAAGTAATTCAGTTTTTAAAAATATTCTTCTATTTACAGTATTTCGATCACAAAGAATGTCAAATTCAATATAACCCAAGTATTTAGTGAAGACAACAATTTCAGCTCCTCAATTTCAGCAATAATGGGAATCAAATTATTAATTTCTGCACAAGTAGGTGAATCCAAAACAGAATCATCAAGTTCACTAACTTGTTTTCGCATAGGTATAATAGAAATATCAGCACACAATTCTTTCTTAGTGCAAGCATAAGCAGGAAAATCAACATGTGGCAATGGTGTACCAACAAATGATTCCACTAGTTGCTCCTCGACAATATCATGGTTGGTGGAAATATTTAGAACATCTAAAAACTTCACACCTTCAACAAGTGTGTTGTGATATTTGTTACCTTTATTTTGATTTGCAGCAGGAAGTTTAGATGCATTATGGGCTGAATCATCGAACAATTCAGAAGAGTTGTTCAACACCTCCTCTTTTGCATAGTTTTTCGTGGAAGGAGTAGTGAAGGTAGCCTGAAGATCATGTGAAGTCTCGGTTGGTGTGTGATCCAAATTTGTCAATCTTACCTTTATTCATTCTTCCCTTTTGTCTAGCAGCTCCAACATTCTATCCACCAGGTTACGGAACTCTGCATTGTTTTTGGTGAACACCTTCGTCATATTGTTCATCATGTTACGTAACCTGGCATCTGAAATTCCATCACCATTATTTCCTGCCATTATTAGTAGTACAAAAAAATACAACAGGAAGATGTTATCCCTATCAACTACAAAGGGTATTGGCAATGTGAGAGGTCGAAGGACAACCTCTCTCACTCAAGCGTCTTACCATGCTCTAACAAGTGTTCTTACCAACACAGTAGGTAGTGTGGACGGTGAGATGAACCAATAAAGTTTGGGGTGATTGCAAAAGGTACCTGTTCTTCTCAAGAGAAAGTGAAGCTTGGGTGGCACTTTATATGTAGCAAGGATTAGCATCAATGCAATCAGATAGTAAAGTTGAATATGTGTCCAAAGTACTTGTCAAAGTTGCTGCCCTAAATGTGTTCCTAGTAGTTCAAGCTAGCGAGACATGAAACCAAACTATAGGACACAAGGATGCAAGCCCTTCCGTTTTTATTTTTCTTTGTTTTTGTTTTCTCTTTTTTTGTGCGGATTTTGTTTCCTTTTTTTGCACTTGCCCTTTTCTTTTGTCTCTTTGTTTTTTTTTCAGAATGTGCTGCAAAAGAAGAACACAATGCAATGCAATATAAGATATCTCGTAGGTTTCTTACAGATTTTCTACTCAATTTTCTAATAACAATTAAGCACCTTTAGAGGCCCCATATCTAAAAACTTTGAACAGTAAGATTATAGATCTGTCTCTCTTCTTTAATTTCAGTATATGAAGGACCTATTTTTGATCAGAACAATAGGATATATTACCCTCGAAATACAGACTATTCAGAATTTCTAGGTCAATAACAGATTCGGATTTAATGCAATTTAGACCTCGTAACTCTATTTTTGGGGAACTGATGAATACTAAAGTTATAGAGAACTTCTTATGCTTTCCAGAAAGTACAAGAATACCAAAATACGAGTTCGTATGAGCAAGATATGATGAAAATACCGAACTGGACAGAGATGAATCTAATCTGGATGTGACATGATACAAAAGGATGAATCAACACAATGCAAAACTCAAACTAAGACCAAAAACACTTTCTAAAACAGCAATATGACTCAACCACAGACAGAAACTCAACAAAACCAAACTAAAAACAAAAGTTGCCAAAGGCTCAATGTGGTTTGGACAAATTAATACACAAATCTACTAAACTACAAGTTTTTTTGTGGCTTTTTTGTTGACTCTAGGTATGAAAACAAAACTAATGTAATGGATAGATGAATTACCTAACGGGCAACCTAAAAATCTGATACCAATTGATAAGGAGGTTTAGGGCCGATCTTCCAAAAGGTAAGTTGATTGGGGTGGAGAACTCGACGTTGATGATCCACGACACTCAAGCAACTTGAGTACCCCTGCAATCACTACACCACTGATCTGTTGGTTATCAACCGCGCTGCACATGCTTGACCTCATCAAGAAGGCTAATCCCTGCATGTGCAACCGATAACACAAGAAAGAACGTAGAAGACATGATCTAAAATCGAGAAGTTCGGGTCTCACAAACCGTAAAATGGCAAAATTGTTAATCTAAGCAAAATCCAATTGTCTATGGCGGTCACCATTGAGTATATATAGGTGGGAGGACGTCTAAGGAGGTGTTGGGGTCATGACCTAACCTATGAGACGAAAATAATAGACTTAGGCTTGATACAAGGCCCAATGGCCCAATACGGTGGTGCAACACCCTAACCGATTTTGAACTTGATTTTGTTTCGATGATTCTCGTCGACTCCGAAAGAATTTGACATGGGACCGGCAGCATTGGAAAGGTTATGCTATCCCCTTCCCGTGCATATATAGAACGTCCAAAATGGAGATTGTATGCATCCTGGACGTCCGGTTTGGTGTGAACTACTCCTGGACTCCGAGTTGGACACGATTTTGAGTTGGGCTCGATTTGCATCTTCTTTGAATGTATTCTCTGGTCCTCGACGTCCCTAATACTTCCTCCAGGTTCTACTTGAACTTCTCCATGGATTCTAATCACATTTAAATCACTAAGTAGCAATCTATGCTCAAAAACATATAACAACGAGCTCACCTCTGAAATTAATTGGCGTGTGTGTGAACTTTATTGATTGCATCTTATATGTTCAACGTAGTGTTGTTTGTATCTATAGAAGTGATGTACTCATCATCCTCCCCTTCTTGAATTGGAGTCGTTCTTGACTCAAGTTCATCTTCTCTCATGTGTTGGTCCAAATGTGCAATGCCATCAAATCTTCTTGGTGGACGACATAGTGCACCATATTGATCTTGTCCAACAAATAAGGGCGCACATTCTCTTGAGCCAGGATCCCGAACAAATAAACATTGTGCCATGTTTGTAGGTGCAATGATTACATGTATGATCTCATCATTCCCCCCTTTTTTATGACAAGTTGTCCTCGCCTTGCTCATATGTCCAGGAAAAAGGCTTTTGGGGATAGTATGAGCGCTGTCCATATTGCACAACCGCAGTGAACAATGCTTCTCTTTTATTTGTTGTCCCCGCTGCAAGGAAAAAATACTAGAAAAACTTGAAAATGCATTAGTAGCATTAGTGCATCATTTACTTTATCATGGTGTTGTAGCATAAAAAGAACTTGCACATTTGAACATATGTAAACTTCATGCACCATAGACATACCACTATGTTCATATTTACCTATAGCATGAAAAGTATTTCTTGTTGACAAAGGTAATTCAGTTTTCAAAAATATTCTTCTCTCTACAGTTTCTCAATCACAAAGAGTGTCAAATTCAATATAACCCAAAGTATTAGTGAAGACAACAATTTCAACTCCTCCTTTTTAGCAGTAATGGGAATCAAATTATTAATTTCTGTACAAATAGGTCAATCCAAAATAGAATCATCAAGTTCACTAACATGTTTTCGCATAGGTATAATAGAATTATTAGCAAAAAATTCTTTCTTAGTGCATGCATCAGCAGGAAAATCAACATGTGGCAATGGTGTATCAATAAATGATTCCACAAGTTGCTCCTCGACAATATCATGGTTGGTAGGAAAATTCAAAACATCTAAAAACTTCTCACTTTCAACAAGTGTAATATTTGTTACCTTTATTTTTATTTGCAGCAGGAAGTTTAGATGCATTATGGGCTGAATCATCAAACAATTCAGAAGAGTTGTTCAACACCTCCTCTTTTGCATAGTTTCTTGTGGAAGTAGTGAAGGTAATCTGAAGATCATGTGAAGTCTCGGTTGGTGTGTGATCCAAATTTTCCAATCTTACCTCTCTTCATTCTTCCCTCTTGTCTAGCAGCTCCAACATTCTATCCACCAGGTTACGGAACTCCGCATTGTATTTGGTGAACACCTCCGTCATATTGTTCATCATGTTACATAACCCAACATTTGAAATTCCATCACCATTATTTCCTGGCATTGTTAGTAGTACAAAAAACACGACAGGAAGATGTTATCCCTGTCAACTGCAAAAAGTAGTGGCAATGTGAGAGGTTGAAGGACAATCTCTCTCGCTCAAGCAGCTTACCATGCTCTTACAAGTGTTCTTAGGCTATTTGCACCAGCACCCTATAAAGCATACTCTATACATTATTCTCCTTCTACTTTTACATTGCGTACTCTAAATTACACTGCGAAACAGTGTATCCAATATGCTTTACAGTGTGCCACTGCGGACGGTCTTACCAACACAGCCGGTAGTGTGGACAGTGAGATGAACCAATGAAGCGTGGGTGATTGCAAAAGGTACCTGTTCTTCTTAAGAGAAGGTGGAGCTTGGATGGCACTTTATATGTAGTAAGGATTAGCAGAATAGGGATAATTAATTTCCCAAGCAGTTATCTCAAAGGAATTAATTATCAAAATTCGGGACTTTCATGTCCAACAAATTGCACCACCGCAAAATAGAGATCAAGATGAGTCTACCGTAATTTATTGGGAATTATTTGAACAATTTTACTAGGAGTAATTGATTTTCAAAGTTTGGATGAAATTTGGAATTAATTTGAATTGGAAATGTTTGAATTAATCAAACTAGGCCCTACTGTTTAAAATGACCCAATCAGAACTGGGCCACATATAAACCATAGGGTTTAAACCGTGCAGCCATAATCAATCATGCGGCTACAGCAGATCCAAAGGGAGTTAAATCAGTCGCTGACCGGTGGGACCCGCCACTCCTTCTTCTACTTCGCGGCAGGGGCGGTGCTCGGCTTGCCGCGGTGGTGCAGTGCCGGCGAGCTCGCCGGCCTGGCTTTCCCGACCTTCTTTCTCCCTGAAACTCGCCGCCCAACCATTATTCGAGGTCCTGAGCACGTTGGGGAGGTCGTCGAACGCCGGCAATGACCGGAAATCAGTGCGTGATGGTGATGGCGGAGGCTAGGGTTTCGGCCTTGTCGGAACCACTCGGAAATTGCGCAAACACATGAGGAAAAAGGGTTGGGAGGTTCCTGGGAGCATGAAGAAGATGTTTAGGAGGTGCAAAAGCTGTGGAACGGCCGACAATCATGAGTTCAACGGTGCACTGACAGATTTTCATTGGAGGCCACGAAAACTTAAAATCCGACTTCATCTCTCAATAACTTCCCTTCATTTTTTGTGAGATGATGCGCCTGGAGGTCTAGAACATATTCCTTAATTGGATTGAAGAATCGTTTCACGTAGAAACGGAATTAAATCAATTACCTAGTGACCTTGATATGAACTAGCTTCGGTAAAACTTCAATCATTTGCTCAATACCTAAGAAAATGAAGCACGAGCTTCACTTTGAGGAAGAGGTCATGATGGCGATCCTTTTTGCTGTTGAAGTCAAGGTGTCACAACGCTTGTTGAGGGCTGGCGACAGTGGAGCAGAGGCGGCGATCATCTCCAACTCCGGCGGCGTCCGCGAAACATCAAAATACCGACAACCTAGTGAGCAAAGAGACAAGCTAATTGGTGGAAATGATAGAGGAGAGTATTGTGCTACTTTTTGATGTTTGGAGCTTGACCAACCGATGGCTAGAACAGCCGGACGAAGTGAAGAACAGGGAGGCGGTCAAAAATGGCGCTGGCGGCAAGAACAGAGGAGACCGTCGTTGTTTCACCGTTGGAGAGGGTAAGGATGAGAGAGGGGGCTCGTTAAAGCAAAACCCAGTTGGGAGGCAGTAACCTTGGTGCCCAGGCCAAGCCATGGCCGTGGCGCCATGCAGAATCGTGGTGTCGAGCAGAGGGATGAAGAAAAAATGGCGTACAGAGTAAGGGTTCTGACTAGTGGGTCCCACTCGTTATACTCAAGCACCACTTCTCTGTTCCTTCAATTACACCACCTTACAATGTCCAAAAATCCTAGATTTTTGTAGAGGCACAAAATCAAAGGTGTAGATTTAGATTCTGGAATTTGATTTCATATTTGGACAAGTTTCGTCTGAAATTCAAATTCAAATTTGAATTTGAATGGAATTCAATGTACCCATTGATTTAAATAGGGAATGTGCTCCAAATTTTATGAAATTTGACATGGATGCTATTTGGAAGCTAATGTTGAACTAAAAATTTTATTTTGTCAAGGTTTGAACAGGAGGTAATTTTAATCTTTGAATTCCCTCTTATAGGGTTTAATCCTCTCCTCTTTCCCATTTCCTTTTTCTTTCTTTTTCCCATTCAAAATTTTGTGTCTCTTGTCTGAATTTTGCATTAGGAATTTTTTTTGGGCTTTTACATCCTCCCCCCTTAAAAGAATCTCGTCCTGAGATTACAAATGAAAGAGACGGTGGCAAAAAGATTACCAGGTATGAGATGATAAGAAGTCCGGATAATTTCATCGGAGAAAGTCCTCGCTTTCCCATGTCGCTTCTTCAGCGGTATGGTTGCTCCACAAGACTTTCTAGAAACACAAAGTCTGGTTTCTTGTGGTGCGAGTATTTTTGTCAATAATTTGGATCGGATGCTCCGAATAAGTGAGATTTGGTAGGAGAGATTCCATGTCTTCGGTGCGGATTTCAGCTGGGGATTTAGAGCACTTTCGCAGCTGAGAGATGTGGAATACATTATGAATACCAGCAAGTGACGCTGGTAACTCCAAATGATTGGCCACGGGTCCGCATTTTTCAATCACGACGAGCGGACTGATGAATCATGGAGCAAGCTTTCCCTTCACTCTGAAACGATGAATCCCTTTCATCGGAGAGATACGGAGATAAACGTGGTCTCCGATGTCTAAGTGGAGAGGTCGACATCTTATATCTGCATAGCTTTTCTGACGACATTGAGCAGCCTTGAGATTGGCTTGAATCACTTGCACTCGTTCTTCGGCTTCATTCACAAGATCCATACCATATATTACTCGCTCACTAGATTCACACTAGTTAAGTGGTGTGCGACATTTCCGACCGTAGAGAGCTTCATATGGCGCCATCTTGGTGCTAGCTTGATATCCATTGTTATATGAGAACTCCGCCAACGGTAAATGATCATCCCAATTTTTACCGTGGTGGATGGCACAAGCGCGTAGCATGTCTTCCAGAACTTGATTCACCCGTTCTGTTTGACCATCCGTCTGCGGGAGATATGCGGAGCTTTGGATCAGTTTTGTCTCCAATGATGCGTGCAGCTGCTCCCAGAATGAGCAACGAACAGCGCCCCAGGATCTGGAATAATTGACCAGGGAACACCGTGCAAGCACATGATTCTTGCAATGTACAACTCCGCATATTTCTTGGATATGTACTTTTTATGTACAAGTATAAAATGAGCTGATTTGGTTAGTCAATCGACTATCACCCAAATTGAATCATGCTTGTGGAATGTGAGAGGCGAACCGACGATGAAATCTATACTAATGTCCTCCCATTTCCACGTCGGGATTTTTAATGGTTGCAGCTGTCCGGTCTTCCTCATGTGGTCAGCTTTCACTCTCCGACATGTATCACAATTGGATACGTACTTTGCTATCTCTCTTTTCATCCATATCCACCAAAATCTGATTTTTAGATCTTGATACATTTTGTTGCTGCTCGGATGAATAGAGTACTTGGATAAATGAGCTTCGTCCAAGATATTCATCCGAAGTGTCATGTCACGGGGTACCACTATACGGTCTTTGAACCATAGAGTACCATGTTCATCACTCCAGAAACACTTCATTTTCCCATTCTTCATTCTCCTCCGAATGTGCGACTTACCCACATCTTTCTTTTGAGCTTCCATAATCTCGCCTCGTATGGTAGGAATGAGAGCAAGATTATATAATGTCCATATGGAACCAAGTATTGTTGGGATGATCCCGGTCCAACCGGGACTCCCGTTAGATGTGGGCGTGAGAGGCAACAACCCCACGCCCAACTCAACCGACCCCATCAGAATCGGACGTGGGTTGTTACCCACGTCGATCCCTTAGGCGCGTGCGGGTACTGGGGACGCAACGGACTCTATCCGTTGTACCCCTCTCTCCCGTGCGCCATATAAGCACCAGGGGGCCCTCAGGGTGATGAGCTATGCATACACGTCCCCGAGGCCCCCGCCTAACCAAAATCAATTGATCACCACCGCCATTACCTGGGAAGCCACCACCGCCTGTCATCGCCGGCTACTGCACTAGAGCCCAATGGCATCTAGCGCTCCCTCTGAAGGTAATCTACATCTCTCACCACTTTCTCCTAAACCTAATCTCTCTGCCATGTTCACATATTGCATGTTAGACTCTTTGCCTTAGGGTCAATGTTGTTGAAAGTGATTGATTATGTCTAAGTGTTCCCGGTTAGATGCTCATAGTGTAGATCATAAGTCAGACTAGACACAACATTGGCATCAGAGCCACGCTATTGAACTTCTAATCGGTGAATTAGCTTCTGACTAAGTCTAATTGTTTTCTAATCATGTTAAGTAATTCATCTCTGCTGATTAAGATTAAGTTCAAATTAGGACCGATTAAGCAGTTAGAAGGAGGGGATTTCAATTTTAGTCCTAGATCAATCAGATATAGACTCAGAAATAAGAAAATAAAGAGAAGAGGAACTTATCTGGATCAAGGTGGCCTTGGGCCACCGAATCCTCCTCAGTATGGGTTAGGGGAAACCCTAACCCTACCGTCCTCCTCTCCTTCACGGCGGCCATCGGATTGCATCACCCAACGGAGATGACCGTGGCACCGCCATCCTTAGGTGCGGGACTAGGGTTATCGGGCCGAAGTCCAACCCTAGTCGCACAGCCGCCGCCGCCACCTTAGAGCCTCGGGTTAGCAAACCCTAACCCTAGGCAGCTCTCCACCGGCGGCACGAAGTGCGCGCCATGGTGGAGGCCTTCGGCGGCGCTGGCGTACCTGCAAACAAAAGACACTCAGAAACTCAGAGCACGCCGGGCTAGGGTTAAGGGTCCAAACCCTAAACCTAGCCCCCACGGGTTTCCTTCGACGGCTGACCGCTCGCACCACGTCGACGACGATGATGCGGCGGCGCCGGAAGTCCCCGGGCGGCGCACTCAGAACCCTCCGCTCAGAGACGGCGCGCGACGGTTTTCCTCGACGGAAACCGACCGACGCCATCGACACCGGCGGGCAAGCGCCTCGAGGTGCTTGATCCTCACCGGAGACGACGACGCGGCGGCGCCGGAGGTCCTGCGCGGCCAGCGCTCGCTCGTCGCCTCACCGCCGCTCTGCTGCTCTCGCTCAGGCGGGTCGAAGAGAGAGAGGGAGCGGATGAGAATGACTTAGGGTTTCCCGGGGGGGTGGTCGGCGGGCGGTTTTGTGTTCCCCGATCTCCACGGTGAATCGTCGGATCACCAACGAACGGCTAAGATCGCTCTGCGTTATTAGTTCCCGTTGATTCACAGCCGTCTGATCTGAATCAGACGCCCCTCAGCGCGCGCCGCCCACCGCATAAGGAAAATGGGCCCCGAGCCCATGCGGGAGGTCGTTTTGGGCCAGCTGGGCTGCCCTTTCGATTTTCCCCATTTTCTAAGTTTTTAGGCAGGCTGTATTCGGCAGTGGGCTGAATTACTTAGTGGGCCGCGCACGAAATTTTTTTTTATCAGAAACTTAACAGTGGGCTTTGGGCCAATTTAGTCACTGGGTCAAATTCGGCCTGTTTTTCTTTTAAGGAATTTTATCTCCTGATGGGCTGGGCCATTCTTTTTCTCAGTGGGCTGGATTTAGAGCTGTGAGCTCATTTAGTCTTTTTTAAGTGTTTTCTAATTTCAGAATAAGTTTAAAATAGGATATAATTCCCAGAAATTAGAAAAAAAATGATTAGAAAATTAAGTAAATAGCTGAGAAAAATTGTAGAAATTTTGTGTGATGCTATGAAATATTTTTATTGCTTTTTTCCTGCATTTCATACTATTTATTGTCAATAAGAGCATTTTTCAGTTATTCAAATACTATTGAGTGCTTTTCAAGCAATTCTCATTAATTAAGAAATTAAGTTTTAGCTTCCGCTGTGATTAAGTGATAAATTAATTGAGTAACCAAAGTGAAATTTTAATTTATCAAGTTTTGAGTTTAAGTTAAGTTATGTTTATTAGTGGTAATTTAAATGAGTAACCAATGTGAAAATTTGAATTTGCCAATTAATTTTTTTAAGTGCATTTATTTGAGTTTGTGCTTAAGCTTATATTTATGATTATTTAAGATTCATTGAGTAACCAACGTGAAAAATGATGTGCTAAGTTAATTATGCATGGAATTTGAAAGTAACCAACGTGAAATTGAATTACCATGGTTAATTTAAGTTTTTTTTTTTGAGTTTATGATATTAAGCTTTGTTATCATGCTAATTTTTAATATTTAAGGGCATTATTTGCTAAGTAACCAACGTGAAAAAGCAATAATGCCATTCTTAAGTCATGATTTATTATAAGTTTTTGTCATTAATCCTCAGATCTTTATTTTTTGAAGGATCAGGCTTGTCCTCAGCACTTAGCTATATCTCCACAATTGAGACCCTCAATGGTCAAAATTACGGGGTATGGAAAGAGAGGCTCCAGATGGCTCTAGTAGTCTCTGACCTCGATTTTGCGATTACGTCGCCTCGACCCACTGAGCCACCTGTCCCCATTGCTGAGACTGGGGAATCTGAGGAGTCTTTCGCTACGCGGAAGGCTAAGTACCTAAGCTTGAAGGATCAGTATGAGAAGGATCTCCCTAAGTGGGACACATCCAACAGGAAGTGTCTCGTGATCATTAAGAGCACCATAGCAGACTCAATTAAGGGAAGTATCCCTGATTGTGATACTGCTTCAGAGTACTTAGAGAGAGTCAGAGGTCAGTTCACTGGCTCCACTAAGGCGAGTGCTAGCACTCTCATGAGAAAGATTGTCACTGAGAAGTACTCTGGAGGTGGTGTGCGTGAGCACATCAATAAGATGAGTCACTATAACTCTAAGCTTAGGGAGCTAAACATTGTGATGCCAGATGAGATGCTCATTTACTTCATCCTAAGTTCTCTTCCTAAGGAGTTTGAGGCCTTTGTGGTCAATTATAACTAACTTCCTGAGACTTGGAACATTGACAAGATTGTTGCTATGTGCGTTCAGGAAGAGGAACGCATAAAGAGCTCTAAGAATGGTGATTACATCAATCTGGCTGACATTAAGGGTAAGGGAAAGGCAAAGAGGTACTTTTCCTCTCCCAAACCACCTTCCTTCAAGGTTTCAGGCTCCAGTTCTTCATCAAACAAGTTCAAGGGCAAGTCCTCTCAAAAAAGGGACAAGGATAAGTGTCACTTCTGTGGCTCCGATGAACATTTCCAGAAGGACTGCGTTGGATTCATTAAGTGGTGTGCTAAGAAAGGTAATGACATAATTACTTTTGTAAATGAGGCCTTATATGTGAATTATTCACGATCCACTTGGTGGATTGACTCAGGTGCCACTGTGCACATTTGTAATTCAATGCAGGCATTAAGTACGATGAGAACTATAAGAAGAAGGGAAAGAGTGATTAAGGTGGCAGATGGGCGTGAAGCCGAAGTCGAAGCCATTGGAGACTTATCTCTTAGATTACTTAGTGGCTTTGTACTTAGGCTAAATAATGTTCTTTATGTCCCTTCATTAGAAAGGAACCTGATTTCAGTTTCGTGTTTGGATGATTCAGGATACATTTGTCATTTTGGTAATGATAAGTGTTCTATTAGTTATAATAATGAGATTATTGGTCTTGCCTTCCGACAAGACATGCTCTACTTGTTGTCCACTCACGAGAATGTGTTTGCTATATGTGATGATCAAGTTTCATCTAAGAACGACTTAGGACGTAATAAGCGCAAAAGAAGCGATTTAGATACTTCGTCGAAATTATGGCATTGTCGTTTATGCCATATTTCGAGGGGGAGGATCGAACAATTAGTATCTCAATCGATTCTTCCACACTTAAACTTTTCAGATTCTGAGGAATGCATTGACTGCATTAAAGGAAAATTCTCCAAAACTATTAAGAAAAACGCCAAACGTAGCTCGGGAGTCTTAGAAATAATCCACACAGATATTTGTGGACCTTTTCCCGTGACATCGGTAGATGGTTATGATTCCTTCATAACATTTACAGATGACTTTAGTCGTTATGGCTATATTTATCCAATCAAGGAGCGATCCGAAGCGTTGGATAAGTTTAAGATATTTAAGGCTGAAGTAGAAAATCAGCACGACGTTAAGATTAAAGTAGTAAGGTCTGACCGTGGAGGTGAGTACTACGGTCGACACACCCCTTATGGCCAAGTTCCTGGACCTTTTGCGAGGTTTTTACAGGAAAATGGCATAGTAGCCCAAGATTCTACACCGGGCGAACCTCAGCAGAACGGTGTAGCGGAACGGCGAAACCGTACGCTTATGGACATGGTGAGAAGCATGTTAAGCTATTCTACACTACCAGTTAGTTTATGGATGGAGGCCTTAAAGACTGCCATTCCCGTACTTAACCGTGTTCCATCTAAGTCAGTACCTAAGACACCGTATGAGATGTGGACGGGATGTAAGCCCTCACTAAACTATCTACATGTGTGGGGATGTCCAGCTGAGGCTAAGATGTTCAACCCGAACTTAAGCAAACTAGATTATAGAACAATTAGTTGCCATTTTATTGGCTATCCTGAAAGAAGCAAAGGATTTAGGTTCTATTGTCCAGGTAGACACATTAAGTTTATTGAGACAAGACATGCCATGTTTTTAGAGGACACTATGATCAGGGGGAGTACGGTACGGCGGGAAATAGACCTTGAGGAGGAACGAATTAGTCTACCCGTTCCGATGACTCAAGAGCCTTATTTCACCCTACCTGCTGTCGTCGTGCCACCCGCACCTAGTGCTTGCGACGCAACGCCTCTTGTTGCACCTCCATCGGCCACAACATAAATAAGTGAAGTACAACCTCCTCAGGCTGTTGAGGACATGGTCGAACAAAATGAGGTTCAGCAGCAACCTCAACCATTAGATGATGCTCAAGTAAGAAGATCACAAAGAGTAAGACGGTCGGCCATCCCGGACGACTATCAGATATACTTGAGCGAAGAAGTTAAGATAGAGGATGATCCCACCTCTTACGAAGATACCATGAGTAGACCTCAGTCATCCGAATGGCGTAAAGCCATGGAAGATGAAATAAGATCCATGAGTGCCAACAAAGTCTGGGACTTAGTAGAGATTCCTAAAGGAGCCAAAACGGTAGGCTGTAAATGGGTCTACAAGATTAAGCGTGACTCCAAAGGGAAGATCGAAAAGTATAAGGCTAGACTTGTGGCTAAGGGGTTCACGCAGCGAGAAGGTATTGATTATAACGAGACCTTCTCGCCTGTGTCGTCTAAGGATTCGTTTCGAATCATCATGGCATTAGTAGCACATTATGACTTAGAATTGCATCAAATGGATGTAAAGACGGCTTTCCTCAATGGGAATCTTTATGAGGACGTCTACATGGCTCAACCAAAGGGTTTTGTCATTGAGGGTAAGGAGCATATGGGGTGCCACTTGAAGAAGTCTATTTATGGACTTAAGCAAGCTTCAAGGCAATGGTACCTAAAGTTCGATGAGACGATAAGAAAGTTTGGGTTTAAGGAGAATGAGGAGGATAACTGCATTTATGCTAAGTTTAAGAATGGGAAATTCATTTTTCTTATACTATACGTAGATGACATACTACTTGCAAGTAGTGATGTCAATCTACTCTTAGAAACTAAGAAGTGTTTATCCTCAAACTTTGAGATGAAGGATTTAGGTGAAGCTTCCTATGTCATAGGAATTGAGATTCACCGAGATCGAAGAAAAGGGGTATTAGGATTATCTCAGAAGGCATACTTAGAAAGCATACTCAGAAAGTACGGTATGCAAGGGTGTAAGCCCTCGCCTGTCCCAATAGTTAAGGGTGACAAATTTTCACAATCACAATCACCTAAGAATCAGTATGAGCTTGATCAGATGAGAGGAATTCCGTATGCTTCTGCTGTCGGAAGCTTAATGTATGCTCAAACATGTACGCGCCCTGACTTAGCTTTCGTGACTGGGATGCTTGGCAGATATCAAAGTAATCCAGGCTTAGACCACTGGAAAGCACTTAAGAAGGCTCTAAGATACATTCAGGGCACTAAGAACCTCATGTTAAAGTATAGTAAGACAGACTCATTAGAAATAGTGGGTTACTCAGATTCAGATTACGCGGGTTGTGTGGATACTAAGAAATCCACTTCAGGCTATATATTCACCCTCGCGAATGGAGCTATATCGTGGAGAAGCTCCAAACAAGTCATAACTGCATCGTCCACAATGTATGCTGAGTTCATAGCTTGTTATGAGGCCACTGGACAGACATCTTGCCTTAAGAAATTTGTTCCCGGTCTAAGAGTGGTAGACAGCATTCACAAACCACTTAAGGTATACTGCGATAATGAGCCAGCAGTGACATACTCTCACAACAACAAGTCGAGTGGTGCTGCCAAACACATCGACATTAAATATTATGTTGTTAAAGAGAGAATCCAGGATAATTCAATTAGTCTCGAGCATATAAGAACTAATAAAATGCTTGCGGATCCGCTAACCAAGGGTCTCCCTCCCAATGTGTTCAGAGAACACGTAGCCGGCATGGGATTAGGGGAGAGCCTGTGAAACAAATCCTGGATACTAAGGGGACACCTAAGCATAAGGTTATCTCTAATTGTGAGACATATTGTGGTCTTCGAGTCGAATAGTACGTAAATGGCTGTTTCTGATGCGTCGTGCTCCTTATGTCAAAGCAAGAAGGGATATACATAAGTTTAGTATTTTTAGAATAAGAATAAGCTAAGTAAGGAATAAGTTGTCCTGAGATCAAGGGGGAGAATGTTGGGATGATCCCGGTCCAACTGGGACTCCCGTTAGATGTGGGCGTGAGAGGCAACAACCCCACACCCAACTCAACCGACCCCATCAGAATCGGACGTGGGTTGTTACCCACGTCGATCCCTTAGGCGCGTGCGGGTACTGGGGACGCAACGGACTCTATCCGTTGTACCCCTCTCTCCCGTGCGCCATATAAGCACCAGGGGGCCCTCAGGGTGATGAGCTATGCATACACGTCCCCGAGGCCCCCGCCTAACCAAAATCAATTGATCACCGCCGCCATTACCTGGGAAGCCACCACCGCCTGTCATCGCCGGCTACTGCACTAGAGCCCAATGGCATCTAGCGCTCCCTCTGAAGGTAATCTACATCTCTCACCACTTTCTCCTAAACCTAATCTCTGCCATGTTCACATGTTGCATGTTAGACTCTTTGCCTTAGGGTCAATGTTGTTGAAAGTGATTGATTATGTCTAAGTGTTCCCGGTTAGATGCTCATAGTGTAGATCATAAGTCAGACTAGACACAACAAGTATAAACTCGGCTTGTCCTCGTCCATTGGAGTGACAGACAGATTATTGACGTGAGACTTGCGGCTTAGCGCATCGGCAACCACATTCGCCTTGCCGGGATGGTAATGAATTTAAATCTCATAATCTTTGATCGGCTCTAACCATCTCCGTTGTCGCATATTCAACTCCTTCTGAGTGAAGATATATTTTAGGCTCTTGTGATCGATGTAGAGGTGCACTAGATTTCTGAGTAAAAAATGCCTCCACATTTTTAAAGCGAGCACCACGACAACAAGCTCAAGGTCATGAGTTGGATAATGCTGCTCGTGATTTCGGAGCTACCGTGATCCATATGCGATCACGCGGCCTTCTTGCATTAACACACAGCCAAGACCAATGTCAGACGCATCACAATAAACGTCGAAAGATTTGGTCGTATCCCTGCTGAGCTAGCACTAGGGCAGTTGTGAGATGCTTCACTAATGCCTATGCATCCTCACAGCTCCAAATATATTTGGTCCCCTTTTTTAGCAGCTCCGTCATTGGTTTAGCAATTTTTTAAATGCTCGGAATGAACCTCTAATAATATCCTGCTAACCCGAGGAAACTGCGAACTTCGTGTACAGACGTTGGGGACTTCCATTTCAGCACTTGTACAATTTTGCATGTATCAACGGTGATGCCCTCTGCTGAAATAATGTGACCAAGAAATGGCACTTTGATGATCCAAAAATCACACTTGCTGAATTTTGCATAAAGCTTCTGATCTCTCAATCATTGGAGCACGATATGCAAGTGTTTGCCGTATTCTACCTCTGATTTTAAGTACACCAGAATGTCATCGTTGAAGACCATGACGAACTTGTCCAACTCCGGCATGAATACTGAATTCATCAAATACATGAAGTGAGCCGGCACGTTGGTAAGTCCAAATGACATGACAAGATATTCGTAGAGTCCGTATCTTGTCGAGAATGATGTCTTTGATATATCCTCCAGTTGGATTTTTATTTCATAATATTCGGACCGAAGATCCATCTTTGAGAACCTTAGCACCCACTAATTGATTGAATAAATTATCGATGTCCGGTACTGGATACTTATTCTTAAACATCACGGCATTGAGCAGACCATAGTCCACACATAGACGTAACGTCTTGTCCTTCTTTTTTCACAAATAATGCGGAGCATCCCCAAGGTGACGAACTTGGGTGTATGAGACCTTTGTCCAGCAGGTCCTTCAAATGCTCCTTTAATTCGGCCAACTCATTTGGTGCCATCTTGTACGGCCTTCGAGAAATAGGCGTGGTTCCCGGAGTAAGTTCAATCTTGAACACGATATCCCTATCCGGTGGCATACCCGTAAGGTCGTCGGGAAACACGTCCAGATATTCATGGACCACTCCAATGTCCTCAAGATTTGTGGCTTCCGTGTTATATGTGGATAGAATTTCTTGTATAAGGCGGTCTAGAATGAGAGTGTGTGGTTCATATAGTGGAGAGTTTAAATGGACCGCATGTGGAACGATGCCAAGAACAGCACCATGACAGTGTAGCCACAACATTCCTAAGATTACATCAAGCTTTTGACCCTCTAATATAATTAGAGAAGTCAGATAGATATTCCCATGCATCTTAAGTTGTGCTTTATGGACTTTCATGTCCGCTTCTATTTTCCCACCCAGAAAGCAAATCAAATATGGACTTTCTGTGGGAGCGATAGATAAATGATGGTTGACAACATATTATTGCCTAATGAAATTATGGGTGGCACCGGAGTCAAAGAGTATGACTACGGGATTTTTGAGTAGAGAAAACGTACCCACGGGGACGGGTTCGCCTTCCAGCACGTCTTTGATGGCTATGTGGTGGATGTTGCCTGGGTTTGGTGCTGGTTTCTTGGGCTGGTTGCGGGGATGAGTTGCACCCCGATATGGTGCTTGTGCACTGCCTTGTCGCTGTTCGGAACAGTCCCTTGAAATATGCCCGACACGGCCACACATGTACCACGTGTATTGTGTCGGGTTCCCGCCAAGCTGCGGACTGAATCCCAGTGTATGTGGTGGAGGTGGATATGCATGCGGAACCTTTCGTTGCTACTACTGCTGCTGCAGTGAAAATGGCGGTCGGAAACTCGGCGCGTTGAAAGAACGACCGCAAAACTGCTGCGGTCGCGCCGGTGGCTGCCATCACTGACCGAATGGTGAGCGATACACCATGCGGTACTTCTGCAGACCACCACTGCTGCTGCTCGATGAAACGAGCTCACGCTAAGCGTCCTCCTGTACCATTGCGGCATTGACGATGTCGTTGAAGGTGCCGCGCTTGCATTGCGCAAGTTGGACCTTCATCTTGGGATTAAGGCCCCAGAAGAATGTATCTCGCTTCTTATCTTTCGTTCCCACATAATCTGGAGCGTACTGCACCAAGTGATTGAATGCGCGGAAGTATTCATGAGCACTCCTCCCGCCTTGCTTCAGCTCCAAAAATTCCTGAAGCTTCCTCTTCATTATACCGGGAGATATATGGTAGGCGCGGAACGCCTCCCGGAATTCGGTCCATGTGACCAAATGACCAGCCGGCAGTGACGCGATGAAGTTCGCCCACCAAGCACCGGCGGATCCCTGAAGTTGTTGTGCTGCGAACAGCGCCTTCTGTTGTTCGGTGCATTGCAGCAAACTGAACTTTGCCTCGAAGGTGCGGATAAAGTTGTCCACCTATAGAGGCTCCTAGGCCTCCTGAAGACCAGTGGATGCATCGCCAAAAAGTCCGAATACAAACTCTATTGGGGCTGGCGTTGCCCATTGTCTTGTCGCCCCACTTGACAGGACAAATTTTGCACCAACGTCCGCAGCAACTCGGTTTGCTCGTCACGCGAGCCGAGCACTGCGGCCAGAATCTCCGCGAGAGTCCTCAGAGGTTCAGGTGGTGGTGGTGAAGGAACTTGTTGTTGCGGTGTCGTGGTTTGCTCCCGGGTCAGAGATTCATCCTCACGACACCGGCTAGAGCCTTCCATCTTTGGCGTAGAACTTGTACGCACCATTCTGCATCCACATAATTTAAAATTCAGCAACATGTTTGTTTTCTTCATCCATTCTATACCATAGTACTGTGAGTATTGACAATGTGATAATTGCATAACATTCACATATATTGAAAAAGTGCAAACTTTATACAAGATATATTATCTCATGACCAAGTTTACAATAGTGAACTCCAAAATGACGGACACACACTACGGAAGTGTGTCTCAACTATACTTGGTCTCCATGAGACGTCATACCCACATTGTCATCCCGTACACACTCACTACTATTTATAATATGATACAAACATGGCTACAAAATAAACAAGAGCAACTGTTATTGCCCCGTGATGGCAGTAGTGCTGCCCCATCCTACTCTGATGCATCCTCGTCGACGTACTCGAGTATCTCAGGATCTTCCTCCTCCTCAGAACTTGAAGGGACCTGCTCACCCATGTTCAGCGACATGTCCTGAGCCGGGGGATACACGACTGGATGCGGCAAGTGTGCCTCGGCCTCCAACAAGTTATCCTGAAGTTGGCCTGCCTCGAATTCCCAACCCTGAGCTTCTTCAACGGCTTCATCTCGTGCCTCGGTGATTACCAACAGCTGCTCTTTCTGTTGCTGCACTACCAATTGACTTGCCTGCAGTTCACCACAATCTTGCTGCAGTTCCTTGCGAGTTTCCCGCAGTTCTGCATGAGCTTTCTGCAGTCTAGTGCGAGTGTGATGCAGCTGATTTTCGTATTGATTCAACCGGTGATTTGTTGGAGCCAGAAACGAACGTAGGTTCTCATTGATGTAATCAAGAGTGTCACCCCGTTCAACTGCTCGCCTCGAGGCTTCGACCTCCTTCTGAAGGATTGCACTTTGCGTAAGAACCACCATGCTGGATGAAGCGGCATAAGTCCCATGTGTTGTCGATGTCGTGTTGCCATTCGGTTGATAGGTCTCAACCATACGACGTTGCCACTGAAGACCAGCCCCACCATGGACCGGGAGAAGAGAAAATTGTGTCCCAGCCATGGCATCTTGATGAATTTTGCAAAGCTTCATAAGTGCTTCACCCGCTGCGATGGCCCACGTGTCCTCCAAACGAGCTCCCAGAGTAGTGACAAAAAAATGAGCCCATCCATAAAGACGAGGACTAGCAGGGACGTCGACCAGGATGGTGCATGACAGAACGCATCTATCGACTGTCTCTTAACCCCAATAGCATGGCATTTCGATGAAACCAGACTGTTGGATCACTTCTCGTAGCATGATTGGAAAGCCAGGACGGTTGGCGCACGTGGAGAACACCGATCCGTCTGGCAACAACATCACATCTGTCATCTATAAAAGAAGTATTTGGATGAGTCAAATACTCAAATTTAGCAACTTTGTTTATAAACAGATCATGGATGTGATAATTCAATTATGAAAGTGAATTCAAATTCCAATGCCAAATGAAACATAACACTGGAATTTTGTCTCAGTTTCTGTTCATTTTGACCAGTCTAGAGAGATTCGAAATTTTCATCCAGTTAGAAGCACATTCAGGACCTGAGTTCAACTACAAAGTTGTAGAACACTCATAGAAATTTCCATAATGTATTTACTTTCCTCCAGATCATTTTCTTATAAGGAGATATGATTTTTGCAAGTTGACTGTTGTCGGTACCCTGTGTACCGGGTACCTCACGATAGCGCAAGAAGTGCAAGAAAGTTCCACCCGTCGGAGTCAAAATCCTTTCAGGTCCCACATGTCATGCTGTACCGGACCTGCTCCCCTCATATGGTTAGCTCCTGGGCCAACATGTGTACAACGACTCCGGACCTAACTCCCAACAAAGGGATGCTCCGGCGTCAACACGTGTGCAACGGCTCCGGACCTAACCCCCAGCAGAGAGGAGCTCCGGTGCCGACACGTGTACAGTAGCCCCGGACCTAACCTCATGTAAGGGAAAGCTCCGGAGCTTCCACGTGTGGAGCCTTCAGACCTGCATCGATGCAAACACTGGCAGATCTCCTTCAGCATAAGCCATCAAGCATAATTATAGCGGCAGTTACAAGATGTAATTACACACGATCAAGAGAGTTGTTAATAGGGGTAACGCAGCCATTAAGGCACGTTATCACACTATTAATCATGCTTAATACTCTTTAGACAGTGTATTAGGCCATTAAATACGCTAGGGCCACATGTCGGGTCAGGCAAGCTTTGTAACGGTCAGTCCTTAGAACTATAAAAGGGCTGTACCGCACGAACGCAGGGGACATTCTATTCGATCTGATCCCAGCGAACCAGCTCGCAATACAGCAACACAAGTCCCGTGGAGTAGGGTGTTACGCTCAGGCGGCCCGAACCACATAAATCTCTAGTGTCATCATCTTGATCTTGATCTCTCCGTACCCCATTTATAAAAGAACCTCCGCGGGCTACTTCTTAGCGGGTCTGGGGGAAGTGTCGTATCAAACACTTTGACATTTGGCGCGCCAGGTAGGGGGTCCAATCCCGAGATCACAAGATGGTGAATTCAGCTGCTGGATCCTCTAATGGCAACCATGCTGGACAACCTACTGGAGGCAATCTCTCCAACGTCCAACAACCAGCAGGTGCTATGGCACCACTGCCACCACATGTTCCGGCAAACAATGCTGGTCAACAAGATGGAGCATCCGCGTCGATCACTGCATCGACAAAAACAATCCTGAGCACGCGCTCATTGCTGTGCGAGCTCTCCTGCAACATCCACCGCCTCCAGGTGCACCCCAGGGTGCTATGGAGCAGTGGAGAGCTGATGTTGACCATCTGGTCGCAGCTGCGGCTGCAGGCATCAGCAATCAAGGTCCCCCCCCCCCCCCTTCGGGGTGAGCACCGTCACAATGACGGACTTTGTCTGGCCGACTTGGTCCACAAGTCTCACAACAAAGGAGACGTGCTGAATCCTAGTAGGTGATTTTGACTCATGACTTGAGGTCGGAACTGGATCGCCGTTACCAGCAGCAGGACAGCCGTGTCCACAACGAGCGTGCTCGTGAGAATCGAGAGGCCCAGGACAACCCTGCTCCTCAGGGAGTAGGAGGAGGCTGTTCTGCCATGGCCATTCATTTACGCATGGTCAGATGGTCACAGAAGTTCCGGTCCTACTTGCCGGAACAATTCGACGGGACTGTCAACCCCACTGAATTTCTTCAAATCTACTCCACTATCATACTAGCAGCGGGAGGTGATGAGGCTGTAATGGCCAATTACTTCCTGGTGGCTTTAACCGGGACTGCAAAGTCCTGGTTCATAAGTCTTCCACCCGACTCCATTAATAGTTGGGCGGAACTATGCCAGCAAATCACTGCCAACTTCGAGAGCTCCTACACCTGGCCTAGCACTAAATTGGACCTGTTTGCCGTAAAGCAAACATCGGGGGAATCGCTGAGATCCTTTATCCAGCGGTTTTCTCAGGTATGAAATATCATCCCTTCAATCTCAAGCTCTTCTGTTATCATTGCATTCAGACAGGGTGTTCGAGATAAGAATATGCTGTAGAAGCTGGTCATTAAAGAGGTCACCAGTGTCACTGAACTCTTCAGTCTGGCCGACAAATGTGCTGGAGCTGCGGAGGGCTGTGAAATGCATTCTAAGATAGCTCCAGAGGCCAACCAGAAGTCCACCAAAACTGAAGCCGCTACCTCCGGTAGTGACAAAAAGAAGAAGAAGCCCAACAGCAAAAAGAAGCCGTCGGCCGGCACTCCAGCATTTTCTGCTGCTGCAGCTCCTGGAAGTCGGGGGCCACACCCTGAGAAACGACCTCGACCATCATCAGAAGATGGAGGCAGCTCCAAAGCATGGTGTCTGATTCACAATACAAACCAACACAGCTTGGAAGAATGTCGGGAGGTTCAGAACCTTGCCGAGCGCTACAACAAGCGCCGGGAAGAAGCTCCTTTCTGTCAAAGGGAAGGAAAACAAAAAGTCTACGAAGCTCCGGCTGAAGCAGAGCAAGATTTCTAGGACCCCAAAAAGGTCTTGAAAGCCGTTTACAACACTGTCGACGATGACTCCGACGTCTGTGACAACAAACATCGGAAGACCCTGAACACCATCTATGGTGTTTCTTGGTACATCACCTCTCACCGCATCCTCAAGACTATTCGACGAGACACGGCCGCGGCAGCTCCCGCTGCTAAGGCAGAACCACATCAAAAGTTGATGGATACACACATCATTTTCGATGCTTCGGATTGCCCCCAAAACATGATCGGGGCTGGTCTACTCCCATTGATGGTGTCACCGGCCATTAACAATATTCAAATCCACCATGTAATGGTGGACGGAGGTTCCGGGCTAAACCTCATAAGCTTCAAAGCTTTCGTTAAGCTTCAGCTCCAGCCTTCAGACCTTCGCCCGTCCCGACTGATGAGGACATCACAACAGCGAAGACGCACATTGAACTGCAAGGACCAATCACAAGAGCACGAGCACGGTTAATAAATAAGCAGGTGAATTTGTTCCTAACTTCTTTTGCATGTGAGTTTGAGAATAGATTGCTATGTGATGATTTAATTATATTAGGAATAATGGAGAAGATCAACAAGTGAAGGAAAGAGGCCTTGGGAGCGTGGAGAACCAGCTGGGACGTCCACAAGTTGATGGAAACAGTTTACAACTCGGACTCGAGTTCAACTCAGAGTCCAGGAGCAGTCCACCTTAAAACTAACGCCCAGGAGGCATACAGACTCCGTTTTCGACATTCTACATATGCTCGGAAAGAGGAGAAGATAAACTTTCCAATGGTTCTTGTCGGACCTCAAAATTCCTCGGGGTCATTGGGAATCATCAAAACAAGTCGCGTCCATATATCTGTCCGGTGCTACGCCACCGAATTGGGCCTTTGGGCCTTGTATCCCGTAAGAGTCCATTAGGGACGCGTCTAATCGTGTTTTGGTTGAACCCTAGCCTATAAATACTGCAGACACCAGTCATATTCGGTGGGTTTTTCTTAGATCAATAATATCACCGTTCTACGGTTTGTGAGACCCCAACTTCGTGATTTCAGATCGTGTCTTCGACATTCTTGCTCGTGTTCTCGGTTGCACTTGCAGGGATTAGCCTTCTTGGCGAGGTCAAGAGTGTGCAGCACGGTTGATAACCAACGGAGCCGTGGTGTAGTGATTGCAGGGGTACTCAAACTGCTCGAGTGCCACGGATCATCAACGTCGAGTTCTCCACCCCAATCAATATACCTTTTGGAGGATCGGGCCTAAACATACTCATCAATTGGTATCAGATTTCCAGGTTGCCCATGAGGTATCTTTGTTTTCCTTCCATTATATCGATTTTGTTTCGTACCTAGAGTCCACAAAAAAGCCACAAAAAATTAGATCATTTTTACCGCTTCCCAGACTATAGTGCCTGCAGTTTCGTTTTTCAGTTTGCATTGTTGAGTTTGTATTCGTGTGGTCGAGTCTTGTTGCTGGTTTAGCTTTGTGTTTTGGGTCCTAGTTATCGTATTTCGTCCTTTTTTTCGTTCTGTTCCACACCTATTCCACAATCCCTAAATAACAAACCGATCCACCACGTTCATCGGTTTGCCCTAGCTAGCCGCCTTACGTGAACTCCCGCATCGCCAGCCCTAGATTACGTGACAAACCTTTGTGCCACTCATCCTAGAATCATCACACACCACCCCATTAGTCGCTGTGCAAATTCCAGATTGTTTTCATATCCGATTGCGAGTTATGTTCTCAAACCGAGTTGGAATCAACATCCAAAAAAATGTAACTCGAACATCCTACCTTAAAACGACCATAACTTTCAGATACGAACTCGAAATCGGGTGATTTTTTTTCAAATTCATCAACACGAAATTTTGCATCTGATTTTCCGCCGAGTAGCCGCGTTCGGCAAAATTAGATTGCCCAAATTCCCCTCGGAAGATAGGCTATCCGGCCTCCGAAGTTTTAGCACGAATTTTAAAGAATCTTCTTGATTTTCTATAGGCCGCATATTTCATCCAATTGAGCTGCAAATTTGTGTGCTTCATATCTTCGTGCTCCTGAGTAAAGAAAAAATATCGAAAAAATATTACAAAAAAGAAAAAAATATAGTGAAGAGCACGCATGTTAAAGCAATTGGCCTATACTACTTGTGTTGTGATTGTTGGTTATATCATTCTGTCTTCCTTTTGCCTTGATACATCCTTGTGTTGTGTTAGGCCCTAGAGAACTTGGTTGACCAGCAACAATTTTCTGCATTGAATACTTATTCAACTTTGTTTACCTGTTAACAATTTCCTGTTTATTAGCCACCATATTGTGCCATCCAAGCTCCATCTTTCTCTTGAGCATAAAAGGTACCTTTGCAATTACCCCACACTTCATTGGTTTATCTCACCGTCCACACCACCTGCTGTGTTGGTAAGAACACTTGTAAGAGCGTGGTAAGACGCTTGAGAGAGAGAGAGAGAGATTTTTTTCTTCCACCTTTCACATTGTCACTGTAGTTGATAGGGATAACATTTTTTTTGTTGTCTTTTGTTTCCTACTATCAATGACAGGAGAAGACAATGATGATGAATGTGTTCAACATGCTGAGTTACGTGATATGATGAAGACCATGACACATATGTTTGCCAAATACAACGCAACAACGGAGGAGTCATTGGCGAACTTGACTCGCCAACTTGATGACCTTGCTCTTCGGATGAATAATTTTGAGCCTCGGTTGCCTCTCGCTGGAAGACAAGAAGACAATGCTTATGATGAACTGGAAGATCACAATAATCAGCCAAGACTGCCACTTTATCGTTCACATATGGGAGGTAACAATCATAACAATTATAATCGTCCTCCTGATGATCCTTTTGCTAAAGTGAAATTTACTATACCCTCTTTTTCTGGTGCTTATGATGCTGAGGCTTATCTTGATCGGAAGATGACAGTGGAGCAAAAATTTAATTCCCATCTTGTTCTTGAACAACATAGAGTTCGTCAAGCCACTAGTGAATTTAAGGACTTTGCTATCATATGGTCGAATGAACTTATTAAAACTAGAACTGATACTCATGGGATAGATTGAAGGAAGCTATGCGTGTTCGATTTGTTCCTCCATCTTTTCAGCGGGACCTTCGCAAAAAATTGCAGCGCTTAGACCAATGTAACATGTCCGTAGAGGAGTATTATCAAGAGTTAGAAAAGGGTATGCTGCGTTGTGGGGTAGTAGAGGACATGGATGATAAAATAGCTCGTTTTTATGGGGGGTTGAGGCGTGAAATTCAGGACATTGTTGATTACAAGGAATATGATACTGTTAACAGATTGTTTCAGCTTGCTATGTTGGCAGAAAAGGAATTGTAGGGCCGAGAACAACAGCAACAACGCACGAGGAGCAACTTCATGCTGCGTGCAGCGACTACACCATCCAAAACAGCACCATCTTCGACCAACCGTGCAGCGACTACACCATCCAATGGTGACCAACGAACTATACCTGCTGCTCCACCTTCTCGCGTACCGGAAGGCAGCAAGGCGACATCATTCAAGCCTTCGTCGTCCACTCCTTCTACGGGTCATACTTCCAACATTAAGTGTCACCGCTGCCAGGGACTTGGTCATATGATGATAGATTGCCCGAGCAAACGAGCATACATAGCATGCGACGATGGCGGGTATGATAGTACTTCGAATGTTGAAGATGAATATTCTCTTGCTACTGACTTTACAGATCCAAATGATGAACACACTGAAGCAGAGGTACTTGGTACAGCGGCGACGGAGAACTATAGGAGCATCATTGTGCAGCGTGCCTTGAGCTCCAAAGTGGAGACCGATGACAAGCTACAATGACACAACCTCTTCCACATGTTTCTCGTCGTCAGGGACTGCCGTGTACACACTATCATTGATGGAGGTAGTAGCAATAACTTGGTGAACACGGACGTCGTCAAGAAAATTCGTTTGACAACAAGAGCACACCCTCATCCGTACCACATTCAATGGTTCAACAACAGCGGTAAGATTCGGGTAACACAAACAGCAAGAATACAATTTTCAATTGGTTCATACCATGATTTTGCTGATTTTGATGTTGTTCCTATGGATGCTTGTTCTCTTTTATTGGGTCGTCCTTGGAAATTTGATACAGATGCTATTCATCATGGTAGAACCAATAAATATACTCTCATGCATAAGGGAAAGAAAATCACTTTGCTCCCCATGACTCCTGCTGAAATTGTGATTTTGAGAAGAGTAAAATTCGTGATGGCAAAGCAAGAAAATTAGAATCTGAAAAACAGCAAGTTATTAAGTTAAAATCACCATCGTTGCTCGCAACTAAATCTTAACATGCTGATTTATTCTATGCTAAGGGGATGTGCTATGCTTTAGTTTGCAAAGAAGCCATGTTTTCACTTCATGAATTGTCTATTGCATTGCCCCCTGCTGTTGCTAACCTTTTGCAGGAGTTTGAGGATGTGTTTCCCTCTGAGATACCCCCTGGTTCACCACCGATGAGAGGCATTGAACACAAGATCGATTTGATTCCAGGAGCAAGTTTGCCAAATCGTGCAGCATACAGGGCGAATCCACAGGAAACTAAGGAAATTCAGCGACAAGTCCAAGATCTTTTGGACTGCGGCTACATTCATGAAAGCCTTAGCCCTTGTTCCGTTCCTGTTCTTTTGGTTCCTAAGAAAGATGGTAGTTGGCGCATGTGTGTTGATTGTCGAGCGATTAATAACATCACCATTCGATATCTATATCCTATTCCTCGCTTAGATGACATGCTTGATGAATTGAGTGGTGCTATCATCTTCAGAAAAATTGACTTGCGTAGTGGTTACCACCAAATTAGAATGGCACTAGGAGATGAATGGAAAACTGCATTTAAAACCAAGTTTGGACTTTCTGAGTGGTTAGTCATGCCTTTTGGTTTAACTAATGCACCCAGCACCTTTATGCGATTAATGAATGAGGTTTTACGTTCTTTCATTGGACAATTTATGGGGGTTTACTTTGATGATATCCTCATTTACAGCAAGTCATATGATGAACATCTTGATCATTTACGTGCTGTTTTTACTGTTTTGAGAGATGCATGTTTGTTTGGTAACCTCGAAAAGTGCGTCTTTTGCACCAATCGAGTCTTGTTTCTTGGCTATGTCGTTTCCTCGCAGGGAATTGAGATGGATGAGGCAAAATTGAATCAATCACCAGCTGGCCAGCCCCAACAACCGTCACACAGGTTCGTAGTTTTCTTGGTCTTACAGGTTTTTATCAGCGCTTTGTGCGGGATTTCAGCACCATTGCAGCACCTCTACATGAGCTAACGAAGAAGGGAGTGCCATTTCGATGGGGTGAACAGCAGCAACAATCTTTTGATGCTCTCAAATCGAATCTTGCACAAGCACCATTGCTACAACTTCCTGATTTTTACAAGACCTTTGAGCTAGAATGCAATGCAAGCGGCATTGGTATTGGAGGCGTCCTCATACAAGGAGGTAAACCCGTTGCTTTCTTTAGTGAAAAATGTCATGATCCTTCTCTTAATTATTCTACTTATGATAAGGAATTGTATGCCTTAGTGCATGTATTACAAACTTGGCAACATTATCTTTGGTCTAAGGAGTTTGTCATACATTCCGATCATGAATCATTGAAGTATCTTAAGTATCAAACCAATCAGAATAAATGACATGCTAAATAGATTGAGTTCATAGAGTCGTTTCCATACATCATTAAGCATAAGAAAGGGAAGTAAAATATCATTGCTGATGCCTTATCTAGGCGTTATACCATGCTGTCCCAACTTTATCATAAAATCTTTGGTTTGGAAACAATAAAAGCATTATATCCTACTGATTTGGACTTCAAAGATGCTTTTGAAAATTGTACAGAAGGAAGAACTTGGAATAAATATGTGTTGTGAGAGGGTCTCCTCTATCGTGCTAACAAGCTATGCATTCCAGCTAGCTTAGTTCGTCTATTACTTTTGCAAGAAGCACATGGATACATTTTGGAGTGAAGAAAACTGAAGACGTGCTGTCCGCACACTTCTTTTGGCCAAAGATGAGGCGTGATGTCGAGCGCTACGTGTCACAATGCACTACATGCAACAAAGCTATGTCTCGCCTTAACCCACATGGTCTTTATATGCCTCTTCCTGTTCCTAGTTTACATTGGGAGGATATTTCTATGGACTTTGTTTTGGGATTGCCTAGGACTAAGAGGGGGAGGGATAGTATTTTTGTAGTTGTTGATCATTTTTCCAAAATGGCACACTTTATACCTTGCCATAAGAATGATAATGCCTCACACATTGCTGATTTATTTATGACGAAAATTGTTCGTTTACATGGTGTGCCAAATACCATTGTTTCTGATCGCGGTGCAAAAATTTTAAGTCAATTTTGGAGAACTTTGTGGTATAAATTAGGAACCAAGTTGCTTTTTTAAGTACATGTCACCCACAAACGGATGGATAGACTGAGGTAGTTAATCGTACTTTTCCACTATGTTGCGAGCTGTCTTGAAAACAAATTTGAAGTTGTGGGAGGAGTGTTTACCACATATAGAATTTGCTTACAACAGATCTGTTCAGTCCACGACAAAGGTAAGTCCATTCCAGGTAGTGTATGGTTTCAATCCCCATGCTCCTATTGATTTACTACCTTTGCCTCCTTTTGAAACTATAAATTTGGATGCTACACAACGATCTTAATTCATTCTAAAGATACATGAAACTACAAAGAAAAATATTGAAATGATGAATGAAAAGTATAGGATTGCAGGTAGTAAAGGTAGAAAAGAAGTAAAACTTGAACCGGGTGATTTGGTATGGTTACATTTGAGAAAAGAGCGATTTCCAGACTTGAGAAAATCTAAACTTATGCCACGAGCTACTGGTCCTTTTAAGATTGTTGAAAAGATTAATGATAATGCATATAAGCTTGAATTGCCTCCCGATTTTGGGGTTAGTCCTACATTTAACATTTCAGAATTGCGACCGTACTTGGGAGAAGAAGATGAACTTGAGTCGAGGATGACTCCAATTCGAGAGGGGGAGGATGATGAGGACATCACAACAGCGGAGATGCACATTGAACTGCAAGGACCAATCACAAAAGCACGAGCACGGTTAATAAATCAGCAGGTGAATTCGTTCCTAACTTCATTTGCATGTGAGATTGAGAATAGATTCCTATGTGATGATTTAATTGTTATTAGGAATAATGGAGAAGTTCAACAAGTGAAGGAAAGAGGCCTTGGGAGCATGGAGAACCAGCTGGGACGTCCACAAGTTGATGGAAACAGTTTACAACTCGGACTCGAGTTCAACTCGGAGTCCAGGAGCAGTCCACCTTAAAATGGACGCCCAGGAGGCATACGGACTCCGTTTTCGATGTTCTACATATGCACGGAAAGAGGAGAAGATAAAATTTGCAATGGTCCTGGTCGCACCTCAAAATTCCTCCAGAGTAATTGGGAATCATCGAAACAAGTCGAGTCTAGATATCTGTCCGGTGCTGCACCACCGAATCGGGCCTTTGGGCCTTGTATCCCGTAAGAGTCCATTAGGGACACGTCTAATCATGTTTTGGTCGAACCCTAGCCTATAAATACTGCAGCTGCCGGTCATATTTGGTGGGTTTTGCTTAGCTCAATAATATCGCCGTTCTACGGTTTGTGAGACCCCAACTTTGCGATTTCAGATTGTGTCTTCGACGTTCTTCCTCGTGTTCTCGGTTGCACTTGCAGGGGTTAGCCTTCTCGGCGATGTCAAGCGTGTGTAGCACGGTTGAAAACCAATGGAGCCGTGGTGTAGTGATTGCAGGGGTACTCGAACCGCTCGAGTGTCGCGGATCATCAACGTCGAGTTCTCCACCTCAATCGACATAACTTTCGGAAGATCGGGCCTAAACCTACTCATCACTGACCTTTCCCTGGAGTATGTCCGGGAACCATTACTCCTCCCAGTTCCATCACACTCCCAGTGACCTTCGGGACCCGGGAGAACTACAGAACCGAGAAACTGGTCTTCGACGTCGCGTAAATAAGTCTGCCTTTCAATGCCATTTTGGGTAGGCCAACTTTATACAAGTTTATGGCTGCTGTCCATTATGGCTACTTGTTGTTGAAGATGCCAACACCCACAGGCGTTCTCCGGATCCGCGGAGATAGTACTACAGGAGTTACTGCACTGGAAGAACTCTAGGTGCTTACCACAGCGCAAGAGGAAGCATCCGGTAAGGAGCCAGCTCTAAATCCTCGTAATAAAGGCTCTACTTCCGCACCCCGTGTGCAACCAAGCGGCGACAACAACGTTCCCGTCAAGGTCATCCAAATCGGTTCCGATGCTGCTCAGACTACTCATATATCGGGAGGTCTGAACCACAAATAGGAACTCACGCTCATCACTTTCCTCTGGGCTAATGTCGACGTGTTTGCCTGGCAACTGTCACAAATGCCTGGGATCCCTAGGGAGGTTATTGGGCACAACCTGAAGATTTATCCAAACGCACAGCATGTACACCAGAAGCCCTGGAAGCAATCAATCCAGCGACAAAACATCATCTAACAGGAAATCAAGAAGTTGCTCGAAGCTGGATTCACCCGGGATGTCTTCCATCCAAAATGGCTGGCAAACCCAGTTGTTGTACCCAAGGCCGGTGGGAAGCTTTGGATGTGTATCGACTACACCACCTTAAATAAGGCATGTCCAAATGATCCATTTCCACTACCTAGAATAGATCAGATAGTGGACTCCACCTCTAGTGTGAGCTACTGCGTTTCTTTGATGCATATTCTGGATATCATCAAATCCAAATGTCTAAGGAAGATGAAGAGCATACTGCCTTCATAATAGTAGATGGATTGTACTGTTATACTGCCATGCCATTCGGCCTTAAAAACGCTACTTCAACATTTGTGCAAGCTATGTACAAAACATTTGGAGAGCTAATTAGATATTCGGTGGAGGTGTATGTCGATGACATCATTGTGAAAATAAAAAACAAGGTGTCAGTCCTTGACAACTTACAAGCCGTCTTCAACAAGCTGCGCACCACGGGCACCTAGCTGAACCTGGACAAGTGTGTCTTCGGGGATAGCTCCAGGAAGCTTCTGGGGTTCTTAGTGAATCACCGAGGAATTGATGCAAATCCGGTGAAGATCAAGGCTATAGAAGATATGCGGCCTCCAACCCACATTAAAGATGTCCAGAAGCTAACTGGATGCTTAGCTGCGCTCAGTCGGTTTATCTCAAGACTGGCAGGACGAGCACTACCCTTCTTCAAACTCTTGAGGAAGTACTGACCCTTTCATTGGTCTGAAGAAGCAGAAAAGGTGATTCAAGAGCTGAAACAGCTCCTCACCACACTACCAATATTGGTAGCTCCTAATCCTAGTGAGCCTTTACTGCTTTACATTTCGGCAACCACCGAAGTTGTCAGTATGGTCCTGGTTGAGGAAAGACCGGAACCACATCCAATCCAGTAGTCCAGAACCCTCTGTGAGGGTCCGGAATCACCTGAAGACGTGACTAGGTCTCAGCTCCCAGACACGGAACCTCAAAACGAAATGCTAGGAAATCAATCTCATTGGTCTGAGAAGGTTCACCTGGCTGACCAAGATGATCTGGATTTTTGTAGTGAGGTCCGGATCGAACAAGAAGGAGTTTTGGACCACTCTGGGAGGGTCCAAGAAGCACAACCTGAAGGTCTAGAACCCTCCAGCAGGGTCTGGGTCGATGGAGAGGAAGCTCCGGGTCCTTCTAAAAGGGTCCGGTCCATCCAACACCCCGTGTACTTCATCAGTGAAGTACTCCACGACCTCAAAACAAGATACATTGAGGTGCATAAACTGCTTTACGCAGCCCTTATCGCTCCAAGGAAACATCGTCACTACTTCCAAGCCCACAAAATATTAGTGGTAATTTCTTTTCCACTAGTTTCTATTTTGCATAATCCTAATTCCACCGGGAACATTGCAAAGTGGGCAGCAAAACTGGTCGATTTCGATCTAGAATTCGTGTCAAGACAAGCAATCAAAAGTCAGGACTTGGCTGACTTTATGGTGGAATGGACTCCCTCTCCATTAAACCTTGGGGGCCACAGTGAGCAGAAGCCAGAACTCAAAGTTTCGGTATTCACCGAGCCTCACTGGACCCTCTACTTCGACGGCTCTATGCAAAAGAAGGTTGCCACAACTGGAATCCTTCTCCTAGCTCTGACTGCGGAGAAGGTCAAGTACATGGTAAACCTTGACTTCAAGGCAACCAACAATGTGGCAGAGTATGAAGCCCTCCTCTAATGACTCAAGGTGGCACTCTTATGGTGTCAAACAGTTGTTGGTAAAAGGAGATTCACAACTCATCATCAAACAAGTGAAAGTTGAATGTTCCTACAACAATCCTCAATTAGCATCTTATCTCCTTGAAGTCCAGAGGCTTCACAAGGACTTCGAAGTCCTGGATCTCCATCGTATTCAGCGTCTTCATAACGCTGAAGCCGACGAGCTCTCGATGAAAGCCTACGCTGGAGCTCCAGCTTACAAAGGAGTCTTCATCCGAAGGTTGTCAAAACAAACATCTTAGCCTGTCGAACTAAGCGAAGGGGGTGAGACAAGCACCACGAACTGGCAGTCCCGGTGGCCCTACTACCATGGCGTCCACCAAGGGTCGTAGGTGCTGTCGGAAGCTCCGAGCAACCTAGCACGCAAGACTCAGACGCTAAAGTTAGCTCCGATGCATGGATCTCGGAGATCCGGAGCTACTTGAAAGACAACATCCTTTATGAAGATGGTGTATCTGCTAACCGGATAGTCAGATTGGATAAAAAATACACGTTGGTAGAAGGGGAACTCTACCGACACGGTGCCAATGGAATTCTAATGTGGTCCATTGCAAGGGAAGAAGGTCGCGAGCTCCTCGCAGAAATCCATGGAGGCGAGTGCGGGAACCATGCTTCTTCTCGCATGCTGGTCGGTAAAGCCTTTCGACATGGCTTTTACTTGCCTACAACACTTAAGGATGCAGTTGAGCTAGTGAAAAAATGTGAAGCGTGTCAGTTCCATGCAAAACAGATTTAGACACTGGCTCAATCGCTACAAATGATACCTCCTACATGTCAATTTGCTGTGTGGGCCATGGACATCTTGGGACCTTTTCCAAAAGCCGTCGGAGGTTACAGGTTCCTGTATGTCGCCATCGATAAGTTCACCAAGTGGCCGGAAGCAACACCAGTTGTGACAATCAACAAGCAATCTGCAATCAAGTTCTTGAAGTCCATTATATGCAGATTTGGAGTTCCAAACAAAGTCATAACTTACAACGGAACTCAATTTACAAGTGTTGCATTTCAATAATATTGCAAAGACCTCGGCATTCAACTAAGCTATGCCTCAGTAGCTCATTCAACAATCAATGGCCAAGCCGAGAGAGAAAATGCAGAAATATTAAAAGGACTAAAGACGCGCACATATGAGCGCTTGAAAAAGCACGGTGCTAACTGGATTGAGGAGCTTCCATCCACATTATGGGCAAACTGGACAACTCCAAACCGGTCAACTGGGGAAACTCCATTCTTCCTGGTGTATGGAGCTGAAGCAGTCCTTCCTCCAGAAATCACCTTGGGGTCCCTCCGATTCCGGACCTTCGACAAAGCCACGCAGGACCAGCTCCAGCGTGAAGACCTTGACCTCGTCGACGAGGGAAGGTGCCAAGCAGCTATTCGGAATGCACGTTATCGCCAAGCGCTCCGGCACTATCATCAAAGTCATGTGCGCAACCGATAGCTTGAAGAAGGCGACCTGGTGCTTCGGAAGATACTAAGTCGTGAAGGGATGAACAAACTTTCCCCCAGCTGGGAGGGTCCCTTTCCAAGTAATTAAAGTATCCCGACCAGGATGTGTTTGCTTGGCAACTGATGATGGGATTCCACTCCCTAATCCTTGGAACATCGAGCACCTCCATAAGTTTTATGCTTAGAGTCATGGAGGTGAGTCTGTAATTACACACAATGCATGTTGTAGAGTCATTATACAAAGACAGGCAAGTCCTATAGGAGAACATCCGAACCTCTCCAAGAGGGTCCGGGAAGTTCAAGTAACACTTGAGACAGTCACAACACTAAAAGTGTAACTACTTGCTCTGGGCTAGTACAAGATGTATAACACATTTATCATGGTCCAACACCCTAAGTGTGTCCTTGTCTCCCCTATAATCTAGACCTATAATGAAAGGCATTGTTGTGTGCAAACAGACTCCACGTGCATTTACTTTTTGTGCAATGCTCAATATACCAAATTATTTTCACCCCGCTTGTCTATAATAAAGTTGTGCAAATCTTTTTAAGCTTTGTTCCAAGTAATTCACATGCATTACAAGAATTATTGATATTCTTTTTGGATCTTAACATTGATACATAGTCTACTTGCCTGAATGCCAAGCCAACATAGGTCCGTAGTGTGCTATCGACTTAGTCTGGTCCTGCACCCTATGTACGCCACTCTACCTACACCCCGGCAGGGCTCAATAGGGTGAGTAATAAAAAGGCATGCATATCTCTAAAAATTATATCAAAACGCTTGTTATCATGTTGAGTTTCTTCGAACCTAAAGTCCATACAAGAACAATAAGTCACAACCAATTTATAGACAAGAGGACAAATTTTACTTTCTCTCTTGCCTTTAATATGCAGGAAAAGAAAAAAATCATAGCGATGGTGGACGACGCTGGAGCTACTAAGCTCCGACATCCTCCAAGAGGGGTCCACCGTCAACGTTCAATATCTTGACAGTGGATGATGTCGGAGCTACCAAGCTCCGACCATCCTAGGACGCCTGTCTTCGACGACTCAAAATTGAAGACTTCGGACCTAAAATCCACAAGTACGAAGCATTCAAGTCGTCAACATACTGCCACAACCTTTGGTACATGTACACATTTCAATTGTACAGACGTACAAGGGGGCCAACAAGATAGAGCACAGTATATTAAAGACAAAGTGAAATTCAAGACAGAAAGGAGGATTTCATTAATCAAGAATACTGGATTACAAAATTGGGATTACAAGGGACAAAAGGAGAAAAGTCCTAGCCACTGAAGGATCTAAGTCCTGTGGAAAAACGAAGTAACTTTCTCAACAGCTTCTTGGACACTAGCTCTAGCGGCATCTTCTTACTCGGCGATGATTCCTTCAAAGACCGGGTCAAGGAGAACTGGGGGTCTCAGCTTTTGTAACACGCCAAGACATACTCGGCGACGTTCTTGGCCAAGGATTTACCCTCCGTCTCCAGCTGATCGACGATGACATTACCCATCGCGTCGAGTTTGCTGCTAGCAGAGCCAAGAGCCACTAGCGTCTGGTCCAACTCCTTCGCTGGGTCCTCTTGGCGTACTGGACTGAAACCAAGAGGCACAAGGGCCCTGTCCGCACGTCCCAAGAAGTCCCATACCATCAAGTACTCAGTTGCCTTCGAGCTCCGCAACTCTTCCAGTGACCTCCGGGCGGCTGCTAGCTCCGAACCTTGATGGGCAAGGCGCTCGGCCAACTTAGCATGTTGCTGCATGTTCTCAGCAACTTGCTTCTCCTGGTCGGCCAGCTCGTCTCTCCTTCGCTTGCTCAAGGATCTCCCTGGAGTTAGTGTCGAGCACCCGGATGGCGCCTTCTTTCTCCTCCATTAGCTTTTCCCAATATTCTAACCGGACCTTCTCCCTATTAATCCACTCCTTCTGGTCAGCCGGTCTCGTTTGGGCAAGCCTAGTCTCAAAATGGAGTCTGTTGCGTCAACGCCTCAAGGTGTGGCGCTCCTCCTCCAAGGCTTTGCTCTCATGATTGAAGTCAAGCTGGACCTGAAGGAGACTCGAGCAGGCGTTGTCAATGGACAACGCCAGAGGGATAGGCTCTGTACCTACTGGGGTCATTTCTGCAGGCTCCGGAGGGTTTTCCATCACAAAAATAGGGTCCCACTCTACAAGAGAGGACCCTTGAACTTCTGCGGCACTGGGAGCACTCTCCGGGAGCCCTTCAACGGCAACAGAAGAACCCACTCGAAGAACATCCACCTCCGGAGTAGTTGAAGGCGCTGCTTTAGGGTCTTCAGTTGTTGGCTCCGAAGGCGGAGGACCTGTCCCCAGTTCTTCAAGGTGCTCCGGCTCTGGCCCAGGCACCTGCAGGACAACTACCTCCGGAGCGGCAACCGGGACTTCATCCGACGCCCCTGCCGTAGCTGGCCTAGACGCTGGCACGTCACTTGTTTTCAGTACAGCAACCGGAGCTCCAACCATTTTCGGCCCAGCTACCGGACCTTTAACCATTTTCGGCTCAGCCACCGGACCTTCAACCATTTCCGGCTCAATAGCTGGGGCTTCAACTACTTCTGGCTCAGCAGCCAGGGCTTTGACAACTTCCGGCTCAAAATCCAGAACTTCTGGTATCGTCGGTGCTGGAGCATCAGCATCCGCCACCGTCGCAAGTGGTACATCTTCAACTTCTCTCCTGTGGTCTGGCGCTACCACAGGAGCTTCGGGCGATGACTCTGAGTCCATGCTCACGACAGCTGGCACCGGAGATGTCGCAGCTTCTGCATCTACTTGACGAGGAGGCTCAGTGCTTGAAGCCAGAGCTTCGGCAGGTGCAGCCCTTGCTGCAGCGACAGGCACTGAAGCTCCTCGCCCCTTCTTCAACACCCTAGAAATAAAGGGAAGAGAAGATTAAAAACACATCAAAAACAAGACTAGCATTTCAGGGCAAGCAATCAATGCTAACCTAGGGATGCTGCCACCCCAGTCGCCTAAGAATCTTTTCTTCTAAGGCCCAGAGCTAGAGCCCACAAAGTCTGCTGAGACCACAGCTTGGGACCTCAGTTGAGGGCCTCTTGCAGCAGCCGGAGTCTTCTCAACCGGAGCTTCTCTTGACTGAGAAGAACTCCCGGCCTTGGAGCTTTTAGCCGGCACTAAGGCCGGGGTCGACTGCTTGGAGCTGACGCCTCTAGAAGACGTTTGCACCGGAGCAGGAGTAGCTACGGAGGACCTTCCCCACCAAGGAGAAGGAGCTATGGTAGAAGGAGTAGGTCTGACGGACGTCCCGTCAGTGTGCTTCAACTTTCTTTTCTGGTTGGAGGGCTCAGCTTGCTCTTTGCCCTTGCCCTTGTCGGTGTCTTCAGTGTTCCAACTCAGGGCGGAGATAGGACAACCGTCGAAAGATCCGGGAATCACCAATCTGGTGGTTGGACGCCTTTCTACCACGCCAAGGTCATCAAGCACTAGCATACTCCTCTCGAGCTCCCTATGGAACTGCGCCTCCATGTTCAGAGAGAGGAAAGCTACTGGAGGAACTAAGTCGTCGCCATTTATGTTTATCCCATGCTGGAATTTCCTGAGAGGAAACTCCAAAGATTCATCATCCATGTGGGATTTAAGACCGGTTTCATTCCAGTCGTCATCCATCACGCTGTTGAGGGCCCACGCAAGCTTCTCCCTCTTCTTCAATGGAGCCCATCTATTGACCAGGAAGTTGCCGAAAACCATATGGGGAGTCACTCCACCATCCATGCATTCGCGGATCCTTGTCAAGATGGGGTTGAAGGCATTTAACAGCACCGGAACTACACTCCAGGCATCAGTGTCAACATAAGGGAGACCTTTGGGTAGCTCCAACTTCTCGTGCTCCTCCGCCGCAATGATGATCCAATCTTTCATCCAGTTGTCCCACTTGCCGGAAGAAAACGACTTCAAGTATTTGAATGGGCAGTTCTTGCGCTTCACGAAATAGTAGAAGCCAAGAAGCTCACTCCCCTTGTCGGTGGTGTGGATAGTGAAGAAGGTGCGTAATAGCTCGACACCGGGGGGGGGGGGGGGATATCCACCCACATCTCGCAAAAGTGGACGAATGTCACCACGAGGAGAAGAGAATTGGGGCCAAGGTGATACAGTAGCAGACCATAAAAGTCTAGCAGCATCAAAAGGAAGGAAGAGAAAGGTGGAATGAATCCCACCATGGCATACGCTGTGAAGTACACCATATTGCCATTGCGCTCCTTCTTGAACATGAGCTTGCCAGCACGGACCAAATGGTTGAAGGAGTCGCTGGACCACCCCATGTAGGTCCAGACCTTCTTCAGATCATCATCGCTCTTGAGGCGACTCTTGGTGAGACCCAAATCCATCGCGGCAAAGCTGAGCAAAGGAAGGGAAGTTAGGCAGAGTTTGGGAGGCTCTGAGTGCAAATATGATCGAAGGCGTAAAGAGACCTCAAATCGTGCACACTTTCCATCTTAAGTTAGCCTCCGCGATGCAGTGGGTAAGAGGTCACCATTGAGATCTTGTGAGCTTGGAAGTAATGGCGAAGCTTCCTGGAGGCGATGAGAACTGCGTAGAGAAGCTTGTGCACCTCTAAGTATCGAGTCTTGGCATCATGTAGTACTTCATTGATGAAGTACACGGGGCATTGGACTGTCCGGACCCCCCGGAGGGGCCCGAAGCTTCCTCCACATCACCCCGGACCCTCCCAGAGGGGTCCGGACCTGCTTCGGGAACCTCCGGGTCCATGCTAGAGGAACTCGGAGCTTCTACTGGAATGACCTGGACCCTCCCGGAGGGGTCCAAATCTTCTGAAATAACTCCCTGTAGATCCAAGTCTGGGGGCTGGGACCCAAACTCACCTTCAGGAACCTCTGAACTCTCCCGGAGGCGTCTGGATTCCTGAGCTTGTGATGGTTCTGGTCTCTCTGCGACACGGACCATGCTGACAACCTCGTCAGTTACTGAAATGTAAAGCAGTAGGGGCTCACAAGGTTTTGGAGCTACCAAGGTTGGTAGAGTGGTGAGGAGCTGCTTTAGCTCCTGGAACGCCTTTTCTGCTTCTTCAGACCATTGAAATGGTCCGGACTTCCTCAATAGCTTGAAGAAGAGTAGCGCCCGTTCCGCCAGTCTTTTGATGAACCGTAGCACTTGTCTGGGTTCTGCTTCGTGCGGGTGACCCGTAGCTTGTCGAAGACAGCTTGCAAGGTGTCAAGGAGTGACTCCTTGTCCTTGATCTTGACGATGATGTCATCAACATACACATCCACTATGTCTCTGATGAGCTCTCCAAAGGTTTTGTACATAGCTCGTACAAATGTTGAAGCTGCATTCTTGAGACCAAATGGCATGGCAGTATAAAAGTACAATCCATCTACTGTAATAAAAGAAGTATGTTCTTCATCTTCCCTAGAAATTCTGATTTGATGGTACCCAGAATATGCGTCTAGGAAACACAGTAATTCACACCCGGAGGTGGAATCCACTATCTGATCTATTCTAGGTAGTGGGAATGGATCTTTTGAGTATGCCTTATTTAGTGTTGTGTAGTCGATACACATCCGAAGCTTCCCACCGGCATTGGGTACAACGACTGGGTTTGCCAGCCATTTTGGATGGAAGACTTCTCGTATGAATCCTGCTTCGAGCAACTTCTTCACTTCTTGTAGTATGAAGTTCTGTCGCTCTACGGATTGCTTCCGAGGCTTCTAATGTACGGGCCGAGCGTCAGGATAGATCTTCAGATTATGCTCGATCACTTCCCTAGGGATCCCAGGCATTTGTGACGGTTGCCAGGCAAACACGTCGACATTAGCCCGGAGGAAAGTGATGAGCTCGAGTTCCTATTTGTCATTCAGACCTCCCGATATAGGGGTGGTCTGAGCAGCATCGGAACCGATTTGGACGACTTTGACGGGGATGTCGATGTCGCCGCTTGGTTGCACGCGAGGTGCGGAGGTTGAGCCTCGTTGACGAATGCTCGGGGGTTTTGGAGCTTGTTCCTGCCTGGACTCTTCCTCCTGCGCTGTTGCAAGCGCATGAAGTTCTTCCAGAGCAGTCACTCTGGCAGTACGATCTCCGAGGATCCGGAGAACGCCAGTTGGTGTTGGCATCCTCAACACCAAGTAGCCATAATGAGCAGCAGCCATGAATTTGTACAAGGCGGGCCTGCCCAGAATGGCATTGAAAGGCAAATTGATCTGAGCGATGTCAAAGATCAACTTCTTAGTGCAATAATTCTCCCGAGTCCCAAAGGTCACAGGATGAGTAATGACACCGAGTGGTGTTATAGCCCCCGGACCTACTCTGGAGAAAGGTCGGGAAGGGCGAAGGTCCGAAGGCCGGAGCTGAAGCTTGACAAAAGCTTCGAAGCTTATGAGGTTCAGCCCCGAACCTCCATCCACCATTACATGGTGGAGTTGAATGTTATTGATGGTCGGAGATACCATCAATGTTAGTTGACCAGCTCCGATCATGTTCCGAGGGCAGTCTGAAGCATCAAAAGCGATGGTGGTGTCCATCCACATTCGATGAGGCTCCGCCCTGGCTGTACGAGCTACTGAAGCCATGTCCTGCCGCATGGTCTTGAGGACACGGCGGGAGGTGATGTCCCACGAACCACCAAAGATGGTGTTCATGGTCTTCTGATGCTCATTGTCGGAGACGTCGGAGTCATCGTCGACAGAGGTGTAAACAGACTTCAAGACCTTTTTAGGATCCTGGAAGCCTAACTCCTCTTCAGCCAGAGCTTCATTGACTTTCTATTTTCCTTCCCTCTGACGGAAAGGAACTTCTTCCCGGTGCTTGTGGTAGCTCGGCAAGGTTTTGGACCTCCTAGCAGTCCTCCAAGTTGTGGCTATTTGACTTGTTGATGGGACACCACACTTTGGAGTTGCTACCATCTTCAGAGGACAGCCGAGGTTGTTTCTCGGGGCATGGCCCCCGGCCACCCGGAGCTGCTGCAGCTGCAGCGGTGGATGTGCCGGCCGACGGCTTCTTTTTGTCGTTGGACTTTTTCTTCTTTTTGCCACTCCCGGAGGTAGCGGCTTTGCCTTTGGAGGATTTTCTGCCATCCTCCGGAGGTGGTATGGTGTGCATTTCACGGCCCTCCACAGCTTTGGCACACTTGTCTGCCAAGCTGAAGAGCTCCGAGACGCTGGTGATCTCCTTGACCACCAGCTTCTCCAGCATCTTCTTATCTTGTACGCCCTGTCTAAATGCCATGATAAAAGAAGTGCTAGAGATAGAAGGAATGGTGTTTCGTACCTGGGAGAACCTCTGGATGAATGAGCGCATGGATTCTCCCCCCTTCTGCACAACTGCAAAAAGGTCCAATTTGGTGCCTGGTCGGGTGTATGAACTCCCAAAATTGGCGGTGAACTGTTGGCAAAATTCCTCCCAACTATTCATAGAGTTGTGAGGAAGTCTCATGAACCAGGACCTGGTGGTCCCAGTCAAAGCCACTGGGAAGTAGTGGGCCATTATGGCCTCGTTACCTCCGTCCGCAAGGATTGCGGTGGTGTAAATTTGGAGAAACTCAGCGGGATTATCTGTCCTGTCAAATTTTTCCGAAAGGTGAGGCCGGAACTTTTGTGGCCAACTGACCATGCGTAGGTGCATGGCCAGTGCAGAACAGCCTCCTCCTACTCCCTCGGGAGCAGGACTGTCTCGAGCCTCTCGCGTTTCACGAGCACGCTCGATATGGACATGGCCATCCTGTTGATAGTAACGGCGATCAAGCTTCGCCCGGAGGTCATGAGTTGAAAGCCCGGTTACCATATGAGTACGTCGCTCCCCAGAAGGTAACGACGTAACTTGCTGTGACGCAGCACACCTCCTATTCTGGGAAGCATGGGGACCAAGTCTGCCAGACACGGTCCGGCGCTGCGATGGGGCCCACCCCGAAGGAGGTGGACCTTAGTTACTGATGCGGTCAGTTGCTGCTGCAACCAGATATTCCACATCAGCCCTCCACTGCTCCATCGCACCCTGGGATGCACTTGGGGGTGGTGGACGCTAGAGGAGAGCTCGCGCTGCATGAAGCGCACGTTCAGGGTTGTTGTTATTCGCCGATGCAGTGATCGATGCCGATGCACCGTCACGCTGCTCAGCTTGACGTGCTGGTGCAGGCGGTGGCGGTGTAGGCATGACTCCTGCTGGAGCCACGACACCTGCTGGATGGTGCATGTTGGAGGGATTGCCTCCAGCGGGTTGAACAGCAGGGTTGCTGTTGGATGATCCAGCAGCTGAGTTCACCATACTCAAAATCTCGAGCCCTCCCCCTACCTGGCGCGCCAACTGTCGGTGTTTGGATCCGGCAGATCTCCCGATACTACCTTTGGTAGATTAAGGAGTTGTAGTTCGATATTGGGTGCGCAGAGATTCAAGAAGGTGAAAGACAAGTGTACACAGAGATTTACGTGGTTCGGGCCGCCTGAGCGTAATGCCCTACTCCACGGGGTGTGTTGTTGATGTATTAAGCGTGTGAGTCTAGAAGAAGCTCCAGAAGAAGAACCTCGTCTAGCTCAGGGAATTTAGTAGTGGTCTAGAACCGTCCCTTGTGTATCGTTGACCGGTCCTTTTATAGTACAAGGACTGGCCGTTACATCATTAGCCTGGCCCGACATGTGGTCCCGGCGGTTACACATGCTCGATACACAATAAATGGGGTTAATTACTCTTAATAGTCGGGTAACGGGTCTTAATAGTGTCGTTACCAGTATTAAGGGCCATCCGATCTTGTGTCATTAATATGGTATTAATGACACTTAATCGGGCCTTGAAGTCTTTGATTGCTCCTTGGAGGTCCGGAGCCGTTGGGGGGTCCACCAGCCTGATTGTTGAAGTTGAAGGTCCGGCGGTCGCCACGTGGCAGCACCGGACATTACCCTCGTGGACGAGTAGGTCCGGTGCTACTGGACATGTGTCAGCATCAGAGCTTCCCTCTGTCTGGGGCTAGGTCCGGGGGTGCCATACTGGTATTTTGACCGGAACTTCCCATGTGTGGGTGATAGCTCCGGTCTTATGATACACGTGGCGGCCCTGGGACTAACCGTGTCAGGGGAGCAGGTCCGGTTACGCCTGACACGTGCGGCCTTCGGAGGTCTTCAAATCTAGTAGATGGAGTTTCCTTGTGATCTTTGCAATCCCAATGGGTATCCGGTACGGAGGGTACCGACAACTATGTTTCTAAAAAAAAAAAATTGACAGCACCTCCTCTGTTTAAGGCTGATTTTGTCCACATTTTTCCTGATACAAAATATCAAGATATGCAAAAATCATAAATTACAACATTATTGCATACATCCTCAGGATTATAGAAATGCATTACATGAAATCATTCGTCGATTCAACTAAGAGATATGATAAAGACAGTGACAGGATACAGAAACTGTCTAGTGTCATTAGTTTACAGGGGGATTCTGATCTGCAGTCTAACATAAGAGTTTTAAAGGACTCTCTAGAATTTTCAACCATGTGGTAGGCCTTCAGTGGTGAATTATACAGGATGTTATGCTATTCCAAACTTAGTCAATTTTCTGTCCAGTTCACAGTTTGAAACAGGAACTGGGCAATCTAAGTTCAAATGAAGTTTTCAAGTTTTAAATCTTGAGATCTGCCTTGGAGCTGAAAATGAAACTTGTGGAGGACTTCCTCAAGTTCCCAACCATATGTCTGCTTATTGCACTGAACACACGATTAATTGTAATCTGACCAGCACGCTCCATAACAGAGATTACAAATTGAAACTTAGTCCTAAGTTGGAAATTTTTACTTGTTGTCGAGCCACACCTCCAACACGGATTTTGTCATCAACGTGCCTGATGAAACTCGAATGCAATGCTGGTACTACGTACTCACCAAACAAAATCCTAAGCCGGTATTCTGGCACACGTCTCAACGGTGGCACTAATGACGTTCACACGCAAACGTTTTCAACTCGAGCTACTTAAAGTGTGGTTAGTGTCCTGCAATTACACACAAATTACTGATCAATCATATGGTGTTGTACGGCACAGCCCACACGGGTGATCATTTCGCAATAATATATATGAAAGTAAAAACTTTCATCCCGTATCATTCCATACCTGCTGCCCCTAGCTAAGCCACTTCTCGAGGTACATGACCGGGTTTTCTACCACCCGACGGGGTCCCACATCTTTGCGTAGTGCTGCATCAGTAGGAGTCACATCGGGTTATGTCCCACCCAATGGGGGCTCCCACTAATTTTGTAGCACGCTGGGGGTACCGCGTGTCATATGTACTCAGAAACATGGAGAGTTTTAGAGACTCATATTGACTTTCCGTGCCAAGCCACAGAAACAATCACATGTTACCGCATGCATGGTGAGCTTACCGCAATTGATCCACTTGCGGTGGCGTACCTTACCTCTTACCAGACGTCAGAGCATCATTACAGAATATAATGACACATAAGTTAGCTTACCACCTTAAGTAACTAATACTGTATTAGACCTTATGTGGGCATAGTAACTAATCCTCACTTGACTACTTCTAAGTTTTCAAAATAGGCTCTTTTTGAGCGTGCTATTCCCAATGCAGCTCTGATACCAGGCTGTGGGGACCGGGTCCACACATTCTACGAAACGCAGAGGGTGGTGTTGTGCGATGCGGCACCCAACAGCACGCACGAAAAGAATACGACAAAATACAAAGTTTTATTTATAGAAACAGTGGAAGTCTTTTACAATACTTAATATAAAATGGATGTAATACTCATAGCTAAACTCTCATCCTAGCTATGCAAAAGTACAGTCGTCCGGCCCGGGGACGCTACACACTAGCAACACCAATTTTTCACGGCGGCATGCAGGGCTCCCACTCGGCAGTATACCCCGATGGGGTCATCACCTCACCTTCGGGCCCTTCCTCATACGTATCACCTGCAAACAACTTAATATAGAGACCGCGAGCACGAAGGCTCAACAAGACTTAATGTCTCACCTAAACATGTAACTCTACATGTAGGGATACTTAACATAGGAATAGATATAGCAGTAAATGACTCGCCTACATGTTGATCCTTAATTTTTCAAGTTATTAACAGCAGCTTAAAGGTTCAATAGAAGTAACTTTAGTGAACATATTCTATATAAATCATAGTTGCAAAGCAATTAAAATTCAATACATCATATTCTTCTAGCTTCTTCAGTATTTACTACGTCACAGTGCAGTGAACAAGTGATACTCAAATAACCACGAGGGACGGTGATTGCAATCAGTAGACACCCGAATAACACAGCACGTACACTCGTGCATAAGGAGCATGCCGTCCTCCTCACCATGTCATACACAGCAACCTTTCACAAGAAACTCAAACGCCGAACCGACCATCGCGGGCATAAGGTCTTCGCATCGAGCGTGTTTGTGCCCGCTGGCAGATTTACACCTTGCTGCCGTCAACCCACCCCTATCGACAGTGGGCTATTAATGTGGCCTAGAGGGGGGGTGAATAGGCCTTTTTGAACATTAGTCGGAACCTGCAACACTTAGCAACTTGATCAAATACCGAGAAATCGGACTAGCCCGGTAGAGTGCGGACTAGTACGGTGCATGCGGACTAGATCGATCATGTTTGATCAATTATCTCGATCCACTACAAGAATCAGTCAAAGAAATGTCGGTTATATAACTGTCAGTAAGCTACAGTAACCAACGATTTATTACTATAAATGTCGGTCAGCCGAAGACTATAGTCGTCGACTTATGTTCAACGTTCTTAGCGCTCTATGTTCGTCGGTCCCAACAGCTTTATGAATTAAAACTGTCGGGACATCTCGGGCGCGATGTCCTGATATCTTTACTGTGTAAAGGAGTTATGCCCGTTGGCCTCCGATCCCCGACACCTTTAAACGTTAGGACCATCGGTCTCTGACACACAACGACGACTTTATGGTTCTGAAACAACAAAAAAAATACATTCAGGCGACTCCGCCGTCGGGGCGTTGCCGCCGTGGAGGCGCAACTGTTCGTCAGAATCTGCCGTGGAAGCGCGGCTGTTCTGGGTCATGCTGGGGAGTCACCGGAGTCCGCCGTGGAGGCGTCGGTCGACGGAGCTCTGCAGATGTTGCTAGAGCCGAGGTGTCGCCGAGCGCGCGAATGACAGGAGAAGTGCCGCCGAGCCCGCGAACGATGGTGAGGCGACACGCGGACGACGGAGGTGGCACATGAATGACAGAGAGGTGTCGTGGGGATGGAGATCGATGTGCGGCGCGCGAAGCAAACCTCGGTGGGAGGAGCACCGACGAACGGTGGATAACGGGGAGGTTACACGCAGGTATCGGTCGACGGGCGATGCACGGTCATGGTCGACGGGGGTGCGAACCGACGGGCGGCGCACGGCTTCGTTAGACGGCGGTGCGGAGCGATGGGCAGCGCGCGGCCTCAGTCGATGGGGGTGCGGACCGAAGGGCGGAGCGCGGCCTCGATCGACGGCGGCGCAAACAGACGGGCGGCGCGCGACCTCGGTCGATGGCGGCGCGGACTGACGGGCGGCGAGGATAGAGATCCACGGCGGCGACGGCTGGTGGGCTAGGGTTTTTGGTGGGCGGCGGCTAAGAAAAATTTGTGGAAAGATGGATATCGGAGAATGAGGGAGATAGAATAAATAAAAAAGAATTGATGGACGCGGGGAAATAAAGAACTGGGCAACGGAAATCACGAGTACAGAGGGGCCCACTCACGATGTGGTTGTCGGTTGTTCGCAATTTGGTGGATGGCTTAATATATTTTATTTCTTTCCAATGTTACAATCGTCAGTTCGAGAATAGGGAGCTGACGGTTATAAAATTTGCTCAGGATAAACTTTTTTTGGGTGCCGAATCTATTGTATGGCAAATCGGTTTTGGATGAGATACCGATGACTTTAAGTAAGACCGTCGGGATTTTTGAAGGTACCGACGGAAATCATTATGTCCGTCAGCCGTTAGAAAAAGACTGACGGTTCTAATTTTTGTTGCCGTCAGGAGTACCATACCGACGACATTAGACTACTTAAATTCGATGGCTCCAACAATTATAATTTCCCCGACACTTCTTTATTCGATTCTTGTAGTGATCCTAGACTCTATGCAGCGGAAATATACTTTTAATTAAAGTGTAATACTTCTATGAAACTGGATGTTGTACAAGTTAACCTTATATTCAATGTTTTAACGTAATGTGAACAAGATCAAGTGAAACCCTCGATAGCAATGAAAAGTAAGAACAATATGCACAAAGTGAAGACACAAGATTTTTATCCCGTGGTTCAGTTCCCACAAAGGCAACCTATGTCTACATTGAGGAGCCCATGAAAGGACCGGGTCTTCACCAATCCTAACCTTGTCGAATCACCACAAAGTTCAATTCTCTTCCACTATCACAAAGGGTAAATCACCAAGTTCAAGGGGCCTTCTCACAAGTTGAGGGCTCCCCAAGATTACTAATTGAACACCACCAAGAACACACTCTTAAGATCAACAATGAAACAACAGGAGTGTGTTAGAGAATCAAACCCAAGAGCTCAAACGTGTGGAATCGTGTCTCTCCTTTGATCCAAAGTGAATCCTCAAGGATTATATATTTCTTGCGTTGGATTGCGTGGAGAGATGTGTTTTCTAAGCTCTTGGAGGGTGTGACAGCGCTGGGAGTCTAGAGAGTTGAGAGTAGGGCCGTGCACATCTATTTATAGGGTATTTCCAAAAGTTATCGTTAGGGTTTCGAGAGTCCGAACGAGTCCGTGGTGGAGTGTGGACTAGTCCGGTGTGCGGTGTGTAGGAAACCCTAGATTTTCAGGAATATCGGACTTGTTCGGCCTAGGGCGGACTAGTCCGATTTAGGCTCTGGAAATGTTCAGACTAGTCCAGTCATTATCGGACTAGTCCAACTGTGGTGAATCCCTTAGTGAATTGGGGACAAGTCCGTACTTGGAGGACTTGTCCGATTTTAGTCAGTGAGGTTATCAGTCTAATCCGGATATTATCGGACTTGTCCGATGTCATGCAAAGTTGTGAAGTGTTGAGGACTTGTCCGCACTGGGGAGGACTAGTCCGATCTTAGTCAGAAAGATATCGGACTAGTCCATGGTGATATCGGACTAGTCCGGTCTATGTAAACCTGGACTGTGCAGACAAGTCCACACTAGGAGGACTTGTCCGATTTTGAAAAGAGGGATTATCGGACTAGTCCGGGGTATATCGGACTAGTCCGGTCCTGTGTAAACTTATGCAGTGAATGAGTTTTCTTGTGCTTGAGCTATTGGGGTGTGTTTCTCCAACACACTCCATAAACATTGATCTAATCTGTTAAGCTCTTGAGCACTTTTCCATATAGATCCTCATTCTCCTTTCTTTTTGTGCTTTCTTTATAGTTTCATTAAAATCTGCGCTCATCTCAACAATTTAGTTAGGATCTCATTTGTTTGTCATAAATCAACCAAAAAGCCACAAGGGATGCCTAGATGCACTTTCAATCTCCCCCATTTGGGTGATTGATGACAACCAATTGAGATTTCACAAAATATGATAAAAATACAATAATTTTCATAAAGTGTGCACATATGAGTTTGGTACAAGTTAAACAATGAAAACATAGGGCATATGTGCACTCTTTATGGTGGGGTGTAAAACTATGTGTGTGTGAGCAATAATCGTGATGAGAATGAAATGATTGATATGGAAATACCAATATCAAGCATATATGTCAATTCCAAAGCAAAATCACAGACTGTCTCAAATTATCATTACAAATTTCATAACATAAGCATAAACATAGTCATTCCATGACACCATAATACTAAAGATAGCGATAACATAATTAAAGTTTTACAACCCAAAAGAGACACAAAAAGATACACAAATGAAGCTCTCATCTCTCAACCTACAGCTATGATCTAGTGACTCACTCTCAATCTCTCCCCCCCCCCCCCCATTTGGCACCAAGGCACCAAAAAGAAGGGGAGGAGGGATCTAGTGGCTCATTCCTCGTTGTCAGTCCTTTCCTCGTCTTCATCTTTATCTTTAGGTTGGGAAGGAGGAGGAGGAGCGGATCCACTCGAAGTGCCCCCAATGCAAAAGTAAGCAAGATCGGAGGGAGTCAAAGGTCCGAGCTTAGTGAAATTAGAGGCTGAATCTTCCGAGATGACTTGGGATCCAATAGGCTCGATCTCCAGCTTCTGGCAAATATGTTTGACATTTTGCTTTATGTATCTCATGTCATCCTTCCTTGCCTTTGTTTAGCTTATGAATTTTCACTTTGAACTTCTTGCATGAGCCAAAGGGTGCTGCCAAGTACTTCAAGATTCCACTAGGAGACCCTTTTTGGGGAGGGGTCCTAGTGGTGGGAGCAGTCCTCTCATCTACTCGAGCTCTCCTCGGAGCCTCTTCAATGGACATCGGAGATGGAGCAGCATGGACAGTGGCTCGGGGAGGCTTCTGGGGCCTCAAAGGAGTGTGCTCCACATCCTTTACGAACTCGATTCCTGTTACCTTCTCAATCATAAACATCAAGTAGGGGGCATAGCCACAGGATCTGTTCGGTGTGCGGGAGATGTTGACCATATCATTCCAGATATAGTCAAATACATCGAACTTCCTGTTCTTGCTAATCACCTTCATTAGGGTCCTCAAGTACCCTTGCACACTTCCTGCATTCGAAGCTATTGTCTTCCTCAGCACCCTATTAAGAACCATGACGAAAGCCTTCATGTTCTTAGTCGAGGGGGGTTGTACTTCAGGCTAGTGTCATAGAGGAAGTCCATCTTATCTTTTCCCAAGACACCAATGTTATGGATAGTTAGCTCAATGTTGCCGGTGTCTTCTAGGTGAAGCAGTCTTGCGAACTCACCATAAGTTATGGTGTACCTGGATCCATGAGTCATCCAAGTCACCCTTTCCTCCTCATCACTGGCAAAGAAGCATGTGGCATATAACTGAGCTATAATCTCATCATTCCAGTTATATCTAAAGGCAAATAGGTCCTTCAGTCCATGCCTAGCTGCAGCTTCCAAAACTTCATCAAAGGCACCACAACTCTTTCTCTCAAAGTGATTCCAGTCAATCCACTGGCTGCGGACAACTGGGGTCTTCATGGTGAGGTACACAGAGCTGTAGGAATCTGTGTGAATGTTGCTCCAAAACCTAGCATCGACTGCCTTCTTGGGTCGTCTATAGCAATCCACAAATCTGAGCTTGGAAGCCGTATCACTTCCCTTGCCGTTAAACTTCTCCTTAGAGGGATCCTTGGTCCCCTGCCTTGGAGCTACCATCTTGAGTGGGCCGATTGGGCCTGAGGCAATTCCCTTTCCCTTGCCCTTAGCTTGGCGAGAAGCTGCCAAGCTAGGGCCAGCTTCATCCTTGGCCTTGGACGCGGGCTTCTTGGCTAGCACTTTGCGTCGCACCTGAGGCAGGGAAGGTGCAGGTTCAGAGGGACGCTCTTGCCTCTTCTTCCCTTGGCCCGTCAATGACCGAAGCAAGGAGTCTTGGTCCAACTCAGCCTCATAATCAGAGATTTCATCATTGGAGCTCAACATTGTCCTGAGAAGGGATTACACAATGTATGGATGAGAATTGATGGCAAGGAAGTGCATTGAGTAGATGGAAATTTGGTTTGAATTCAGTTGAAAATCGGACTTGTCCGATGTTCAGGTACGGACTAGTCTGGGGTACCGGACATGGTAAAGGGACTGGACTAGTCCGGTATTCATCTCTTCAAACCTAACTACAAGAAAAATGTTGTTGCTCAATGCAAAACTAGCTTAACATAAATGTAATACAGCAAGGAAGCATGTATTAACTGGAAGGAACTATGCTATTTGGTCAACAACGAAGGAAATCGATATTTCTAGGGTTTGGGAGGAAATTTTACCGAAATTTCTCGATTCTTGGAGATGGAGGGGTTGAAGGTGCGAACAAGTCCGTTGTATTCCATCCCTATGAAATGGAGATCGATTTCCACCCAAACTCAAAGGGATTCCATGGAGAACGAAGGAAATTGCCTTGGGAGCACTCGAGCGAGGAGAGAGAGTGTGTGAGGTGAGTTGTGAGGATGAAGGAGATTAGGTTTTGGCGGCGGCTAGGGTTATGGAGTCGAAAAATCAGACTAGTCCGTGGTCGGCCGGACTACCGGACCTCTGCGGACTAGTCTGCAGTGTGCGGACTAGTCCGGATAACCACGGACTAGTCCGTGGTCACCAGAACAGGTTCAATTAGCCCATTCATATATATTCGAAGGTTCTTATAGAGAAAAGTAGGAGCCAAAACAATCAAATAATCTTGATGAATATGATAAGTAAACATACAACAATCAAGCAATGACCATTATTCACCAAGATCAAGCAGTTGAAATAGTTTTTCGGAGAAAATTGAGAGAGATGATTTTTGCAACACAAATAACATATTTTGAAGAAGCCATACAGGTATGGAAGTTTTCAAGCCACGTTACGAGCATCAAGGATATTTAGTTCATTTCGGAGCTCGCAAAAGTGTTTTTCATCTAGTTGCTTGGTGAATATGTCAGGTAGTTGTTTTTCAGTGTTGACATGGGAGATGGATATGTATCCTTTCATTGAGTGGTCTCTCAAAAAGTGATGTCGGATGTCTATGTGTTTGGTCCTAGAGTGCTCAACGGGATTATGGGCAATCTTAATAGCACTCTCATTATCACAAAGGAGTGGAATACGGCTCATATTGTAACTGTAATTCCTTAGAGTTTGTCGCATCCAAGGAGTTGCGCACAACAACACCCGGCTGCAACATACTCCGCTTTGGCCGTGAATAAGGCAATGGAATTCTGTTTCTTGGAGGACCAAGAAACTAGGGATCTCCCTATGAATTGGCAAGTACCGGAGGTACTTTTTCTATCTACTTTGCATCCGGCATAGTCTGCATCGGAGTATCCAATGAGATTGAACTTGGAACCTTTAGGATACCAAAGGCCTAGGTTCGTTGTATGAACTAAATACCGTAAGATTCTCTTTACGGCTTGTCAAATGACACTCTTTTGGGTTGGCTTGAAACCTTGCACAAAAACATACACTCAACATAATGTCTGGCCTAGATGCACATAAGTAAAGTATGGATCCAATCATGGAGCGATATACCTTTTGATCGACCTTTGGTCCATCTTCATTGAGATCCAAGTGACCATTCGTCGCCATGGGAGTCTTTATAGGCTTCGCCTTGTCCATTCCAAACTTTTTGAGTATGTCATGAGTATATTTGGTTTGGCTTATGAATGTCCCTTCCTTTTGTTGCCTCACTTGGAATCCTAAGAAGTATTTCATCTCTCCCATCATAGACATCTCGAACCTATGTGTCATAATTTTACTAAATTCTTCACAAAAGTATTTGTTAGTTGAACCAAAGATAATGTCATCAACATAAATTTGACAAATAAAATAATCATTGTCAAAGTGCTTTGTGAATAACGTATGATATAATTTATCAATCTTAAAACCATTGTCAATTAAGAAATCTCTAAGACACTCATACCAAGCTCTAGGAGCTTGTTTGAGGCCGTAGAGAGCCTTATGCAATTTAAAGATGTGGTTGGGGAACTCTTCATCTTCAAATCCGGGGGGTTGCTCCACAAACACCTCCTCCTTGATTGGTCCATTGAGGAAGTAATATTCTAATAGATTCAAGCCTAGCTATGGGAGCAAAGGTTTCATCAAAATCCAAACCTTCGACCTGTGAATACCCTTTGGCCAAAAGTTGCGCCTTGTTCCTTGTCACCACCCCATGTTCGTCTTTTTTGTTGCGGAAGACCCATTTGGTGCCGACGATGTTGAACTTGGGTCTTTCGATGAGTTTCCCACACTTCATTCTGTTTGAAGTTGTTAAGTTCTTCTTGCATCACCACCACCCAATCCGGATCCTTCAATGTATCCTCAATCCTGCGTGGTTCCAAAAAAGGAGTAATATTCACAAAAAATAGCTATGCGAGATCTAGTCGTTACTCCCTTTTGGATGTCACCAATTATGTTTTCGATTGGGTGATCTCTCTAGACGCATTGGTGTACTCTTGGATGTGGCACTTGAGGTCTTGAATCTTCATGGTCATCTTCTTCTCCCCATAGATGGTTGTCCTCATTGACTTGATGATCATCTTCGTCTTCTTGATGTTGATCTTGTGTGGAAGCTCCCCCTTGATCGTTTACCTCCACTTGTAGTTCATCTTCTTCATTTGCATTTGGAGGTGGCACTTGTGGTCGAACATCACCCAACATCATTCTTCTCAATGCGACATGGAGCTTATTCTCTATCTAGCACACATGGATCAACTTGCTCTTCTTGAGATCCGTTAGTTTCATCGACTACATCACGTGCTAGTTCAACAAGTCCGGAGGTCTTCTTGAAGACACGATAGGCATAAGAATTCGAATCATAACCATGTAAGAAACCTTCATCGGACATCGAAGCAAACATTGAAGTCCTAGATTTCTTGTTAAAAATATAGCACATAGAACCGAAAACTCAAAAATACAAAATAGGCTTGTTACTGGTGAGTAGTTCATATGATGTTTTCTGGAGTAGTAGACGAAGATAGAGTCGGTTTATGGCGTGGCAAGCGGTGTTAACTGCTTCCGCCCAAAACCGATCCGAGGTCTTGTATTCATCGAGCATTGTTCTTGCCATCTCTATGAGGGTTTGGTTCTTCCTTTTGACAACTCCGTTTTGTTGAGGGGAATAAGGTGCTGAAAACTCATGCTTTATCCCTTCTTCGTCTAGGTACTCCTCAACTTGAGTGTTCTTGAACTCTGTGCCATTGTCGCTTCGTATGTTCTTGGTCTTCAATGAGAACTCATTTTGGTCACACTTGAAGAACTTCTTGAGGGTTCCATGAGTTTCTGTCTTATCATGCAAAAAGAAAACCGAAGTGAAGCGCGAAAAGTCATCAACAATTACAAAGCCACATTTGTAACCGCTGACGCTTATGTAAGCAATTGGACCGAATAAATCCATGTGATGTAGCTCGAGCGGTCTTGTTGTAGTCACTACTTTCTTAGCGGGAAGAGGTGCTCCTACTTGCTTCCCAGCTTGGCACGCACTACAAGGCCTGTCTTTCTCAAAAACAACATCATTTAAACCTCAGATGTGATGACCCTTAAGGAGTTTTTGAAGATTCCTCATACCTACATGTGCTAGCTGTCTATGACACAGCCAACCCATGTTGGTCTTTGCTATCAAGCATGTGTCAAGTTCGGCTTTATCTTTGTTGAAGTCAACAAGATAAAGCTTTCCCTTCAACACACCCTTGAATGCAACTGAGTCATCACTCCTTCTAGAGACGGTCATACCCTCATTAGTAAACAAGCAATTATAACCATTGTCACTGAATTGAGATATGCACAACAGGTTATAATCTAAGGAATCGACATGTAAAACATGAGAAAGAGTATGTTGAAATGATATTGCAATTTTATTGATACCGAGCACCCTTCCTTGACTATTGTCTCCAAAATAGATGCCCTCGCTTGGATCCTCATTTTCTACTCAACAAACATCATTTTTTCTCTGATCATATGGTTGGTGCATCCACTGTCTAGCACCCATTTCGATCCACCGGAGGAATAGGCCTGCAAAATCAATCATGCCTTGGTTTGAGGTACCTAAGCTTGCTTGATTCCTTTGAGGTTAGTTACAAGAGATTTGGGCACCCACACATGAGACTTGGTGTTCCCATGGCGTGGCCCAACATAATAAGCAAAAACATTACCAAAACTTCTCATAAGAACATGTGATGCATCGAAAGTTCAAAATAATAGTTGTTGTTGTTCATGAACGGAACTAGTCTGGGAAACCGGACTTGTCCAGAGGACCGAACTTGTCTGTACAGGGACCGGAATAGTCTGGTTTTCATATGTGTTAACTATCTTGGACTTACTAACATCATTAGTATTTCTAGCTTGGGAGGAGTTTCCCCTCACAAAGGCAGTGCACTCCTTGTTATTCTTATGGTTTCTAGCATTTTTCTTTTCACCATAGGAATACCCAATACCATATTTGACATTGGGAGGTCTTGTGGCCAAGTATGCACTACGTGCATATTTGACCTTCTCCTTGTCAAATATGCCGCTTTGGGAAGGATGCTTGTCCTTGGTAGAGGTTGACTTTTCTTTCAAGCTAGTGTCAATTTTACCACATGCACAAGTAGAAGTAGTTTCAGTTTTAAGGGGTTGAGAAGGCGAGCTTGAAGAGGATGAAGGGTCACTTTGTTTGAGTGACTCAACTTGCACTTCAAGGATCTTGTTAACTTTGGTTAAGTTATCAAGTTCTTCGTTGATGATTGCATTTGAGTTGCATAACTTCAAACAAGCTTCCTTGTTGAAGCTAACTCAAGTTCAAGTGATCTGCTTCGCTCCTTTTCAAGTTCAAGGCGCTCATTGATCTTGAGATACTCCTCATTTTGGAGGATGATCATATCTTCTTGACGATCAATCAGCCCCTCCCTATCAACAAGCTTATCCATCAAGAATTGCATTTTAGTAGTAGTTTTCATGTCTAAGCAAACTAGCATATCCTCATCATCACTATAGTTGTCACTATCACTATCAAAAGAATGCGAAGAGGTAGATTTTGTTGTTACCTTTCATTTACCATCCTTCGCCATGAGGCAAGTGTCGTTGCCCTTCCATGCGCCGAGAGTTGGGAAGAGGGTGGACATCTTAGTTGTCTTCTTGATGGCTATGCTAGCCATCTCCTCTTCCTCTTCGGATGAGGACTCATCATTTGAGTCTCACTCCTTTCCTAGGTGCACTTGTCCAGCTTGCTTCTTCTTCTAGAAGAATTTCTTGCGTTGAGGCTTTGTTTCCTTGGTCTTCTTCTTGTTCTTTCATATGGGCAATCAACTATAAAGTGGTCATATTCACCACAGTTATAGCATGCCTGCCTCAAATTTGTCTTGATTTTTCTTTGTGTTTTCCTTCACTTGATTTGCCCCCTTGTCTTCTCTTCATCATTCTCTTGAATCTCTTCATAAAGAGGATCATGTCTTCCTCATCTATGTCGCTGCTCTCATCATCACTATTATCTTCATCTTGAGCCTCTCGAGCTTCTTTTGACAAGGGCTTGCAAGTGGATTTTAAAGCGACCCCTTTCTTCTTTGCCGAGGTAAGGTCGGCAATCTCCTTGACATGTTTAGCTTGCTTCTCCATCATTTCAAAGTTGATGATCTTTCCAAGCAATTCGTTCGGGGTCATTTTCTTGTACCCGGGGCTTTCTCTAATCATCAAGTATAGGGTAACGTTGTGAGGCATGAAGGCTCTAAGGATGAGTTTCACCACCTCATGATCGTTCCACTTTTTACTTCCATATGCTCAAACGTTGTTGGTGAGTGTCTTCAATCGGTTGTACATGTCTAGTGGCGACTCATCTTCTTCTATGGCTAATCTTCCCAGTTCGCCTTCGATCATGTCGATCTTTGCCTCTCGCACATGACGATTGCCTTCATGTGCAGTTTGCAATGTGTCCCAGATTTCCTTTGCAATCTCGAGTCCATCCACGTTGGTGAACTCGTCCCGACTTAATGAAGATGTGATGACTGCTACAGCTTGAGCATTCTGATGAATTGCTTGCTCTTGGCTTGGTGTAAGCTCTTCATTGTCATCCGGGATATCTATTCCTGTACACACAATAAGCCACAAGCTGAGATTGAGTGAGATTAAGTGCATTTTCATGTTTTGCCTCCACATTGAGTAATCATTGCCATCAAAGTGTGGGGCTTTTCCTAGAGGAATATACAAATAATGGCTATTGTTAGAATTTAGATGATCATAGTGGAAAGGATATCGGGAGTAGTCGGTGTGACTACTCCCCTTCTTCTTCTTCTTCTCGTCCTTGATCTTCACTTTCCCATTGGAGAGGGCTTTCTTCCTTAAGAGCACCTTGAGTTCAAGCGTCTCCTCAATCTTCATCCTTGAAGTCCTGAATGGCGTCGAGGAGCTTCTCCAATTTTTGAGCTTTTTCATCTTCAGCCTTCTCCTGGTTGAGACTCTTGTGCACATCCTTCATGTGCGACATGTTCTCTTTGGGAGATTAGTCTCTTGCAAAGAAACCTGCACTGATATCAATTTAATGTGTCCTAGAGGGGGGTGAATAGGCTTTTTTGAACTTTAGCGGAACCTACAACACTTGGCAACTTGATCAAATATCGAGAAATCGGACTAGTTCAGTAGAGTGCGGACTATTCTGGTGCGTGCGGGCTAGAATGATCAAGTTCGATCGATTATCTCGATCCTAGACTCTATGCAGCAGAAATATACTTGTAATTAGAGTGTAATACTTCTATGAAACTGTATGTTGTACAAGTTAACCTTATATTCAATGTTTTAACAAAATGTGAACAAGATCAAGTAAAACACTAGATAGCAATGAAAAGTAAGAACAATATGTACAAAGTGAAGACACAAGATTTTTATCCCGTGGTTCGGTTCCCACAAAGGCAACCTACGTCCACGGTGAGGAGCCCACGAAAGGACCGGGTCTTCACCAACCCTAACCTCGTCAAATCGCCACGAAGGACAATTCTCTTCCACTATCACAAAGGGTAATTCACCATGTTCAAGGGGCCTTCTAACAAGTTGACGGGTCCCCAAGATTACAAATTGAACACCACCAAGAACACACTCTTAAGATCAATAATGAAACAACAGGAGTGTGTTAGAGAATCAAACCCAAGAGCTCAAACGTGTGGAATCGTGTCTCTCCTTTGATCCAAAGTGAATCCTCAAGGATTTGATCTTTCTTTCATTGAATTGTGTGGAGAGATGTGTTTTCTAAGATCTTGGAGGGTGTGATGACGCTGGGAGTCTAGAGAGTTGAAATTAGGGCCGTGCACATCTATTTATAGGGTGTTTCCAAAAGTTATTGTTAGGGCTTCGAGAGTCCGAACTAGTCCGTGGTGGAGTCTGGACAAGCCGGTGTGCGGCGTGTAGGAATTCCTAGATTCTCAGGAATATCGGACTTGTCCGGCCTAGGGCGTACTAGTCCGATTTAGGATCTAGAAATGTTTGGACTAGTTCGGTCATTATTGGACTAGTCCGGCTGTGGTGAATCCCTTAGTGGATTGGGGACAAGTCCGTACTTGGAGGACTTGTCCGATTTTAGTCAGAGAGGTTATCGGACAAGTTCGGATATTATTGGACTTGTCTGATGTCGTGCAAAGTTGTGAAGTGTTGAGGACTAGTCCGCACTAGGGAGGAGTAGTCCGATCTTAGTCAGAAAGATATCATACTAGTCCGTGGTTATATCGGACTAGTCCGGTCTGTATAAACTTGGATTGTGCAGACAATTCCACACTTGGAGGAGTTGTCCAATTTTGAATAGAGGGATTATCGGACTAGTTCGGGGTATATCGGACTAGTCCGGTCCTGTGTAAATTTGTGCAGTGAATGAGTTTTCCTGTGCTTGAGCTCTTGGGGTGTGTTTCTCCAACACACTCCATACACACTGATCTAATCTATTCAGCTCTTGAGCTCATTTCCATATAGACCCTCATTCTCCTTTCTTTTTGTGCTTTCTTCATAGTTTCATTAAAATTTGCGCCCGTCTCAATAATTTGGTTAGGATCTCATTTGTTTGTCATAATCAACCAAAACCCACAAGGGATGCCTAGATGCACTTTCAGGCTATGCCTCGACACCCAAGCTATCAAGTTACATCGGTTTCCTAGGTTCCATATGCCCAGTATGCATCTGGTACAATTCAAACTTGTCCAGCAGGGCCGCACACGGATCGGTCCCTCAATCAACACAAGCAGGGATACGCACGTGAGACCACGTCTCGCTGCATCCTATCCTCTGCTGGGTCTCAAATTCATATTCACAAACCATTTTGTAATCAAATCCATCGCATGTGATTCTATCTCGCGAGTAGATTCCAACTACTCGACTTCTACCAGATTCTTCAAAACATTAACATGGCATTTTCTACTCGTCAAGCTGTAGACCTATCCAATACTCTATGGGATTTGTTGGTCATGCAAGTGGAGTAACAAGCACCTTAGCCCTAATGCACAAATTTCATCCTAGACATAAGTGATACAAATAGAAACTTTGAAATATCACTTAAATGCAAACCGGGGCTTGCCTGGCTGTGAGTCAGTATCAAAGTTAGTCTCAGGTGGTAAGCTCTCCAAGGGCTCCGGCTCCTCCTCGATCTCGGTCACTAAATGATATGCAATATATAAAGTACATGAGTGATAGTGAAACTATATAAGACTTTCTAAATAATTTTTTTTTGAAAAGAACTTTTTAAATAATGATCAGGTAAGAAGATGATTTTAATTAGCTTTGGGATTTTTACAGTGGATACTAGGTTTTATGAAGAAGATGTGGACTAAGAATAGGAGATGTTCAAGGAAGCTTGTTGTCTCTAAAATTCCAACAATTAAAAGCATTCTCTGACATTTGGTATTAAATATGTAGCTTTAACATAGCTTACAGTGGATGATATTGGTATATGAGGTTTTACTTGTTCTATGAAAATTTGTTTCATATTTTTCTGAGCTTCCTACATGGAGAAATTTATTTCACAAGTTTGGAAAAATTCAGGAAATGTTTCTGTACATTTCTCAATTTTTCAACTACATAGATATTTGGAACACCGTTCCACCCAGTAATTTAAGTCCAATGAACGTGAAATTTTTACTGGATATCTAGGGTATTTTTCAGAGTGTACTGAACAATTTTCAGAATTTTCCAATTAGCAGAACAGGGATAATTAATTTCCCAAGCAGTTACATTTAGGAAATTAATTATCAAAATTCTGGGCTTTTAATGTCCAAGAAATTGCACCACTGCAAAATAGGGATCACGATGAGTCTACCAGAATTTATTGGGAATTATTTGAACAACTTTACTAAGAGTAATTGATTTTCAAAGTTTGGATGAAATCTGGAATTAATTTTAATTGGAGACGTTTGAATTAATCAAACTAGGCCCCACTGTTTCAAATGGCCCAATCAGAACTGGGCCACATATGGGCCATAGGGTTTAAACCTCGCATCCACAATCGATCCTGCGGCCACAGCAGATCCGAAGGTAGGAAAATCAGTCGCTGACCGGTGGGACCCGCCACTCCTTCTACCTCGCGAGAAGGGCGGCGCTCGGCTTGTGGCGGCGGCGCAGTGCTGGCGAGCTCGCCGGCCTGGCGTCCCTGGCCTTCTATCTCCATGAAACTCACTGCCTAACCATTATTCGAGGTGCTGAGCACATTGGGGAGGTCGTCGAACGCCGGCGATGATGGGAAACCAGTGTGCGACAGCGACGACAACGTCTAGGGTTTTGGCCTTGCCGGAACCACTCGGAAATGGAACAAACACATTGGGAAAAAGTCTTGGGAGGTTCCTGGGAGCATGAGGAAGATGTTGGGGAGGTGCAAAATTCGTGGAACGGCCGACAATCATGAGTTCGACAGTGCACCGATAGATTTTCATTGACGGTCACGAAAACCTAAAATCTGACTTCGTCTCTCGATAACTTGCCTTCATTTTTTGCGAGATGATGCGCCTAGAGGTCTAGAATATATTTCTTAATTGGATTGAAGAATCGTTGCACGTAGAAACAGAATTAAATCAATGACCAAGTGACCTCAATATGAACTAGCTTCGGTAAAACTTGAATCATTTGCTTGATACCTAAGGAAATGAAGCATGGGCTTCACGTTGAAGAAGAGGTCGTGGTGGCCATAATTTTTGCTGTTGAAGTCAAAGGTGTAACACCGCTTGTCGAGGGCTGGCGACAGTGGAGCAGAGGCAGCGATCGTCTCCAACTCCGGCGGCGTCCACGAAACTTCAAAATACTGGCAACCCGGTGAGCAAAGAGACAAACTAATTGGTGGAGATGATAGAGGAGAGTCTTGTGCTACTTTTTTATGTTTGGAGCTCGACCAACCGATGGCTAGAACGGTGGGACAATGTGAAGAACAGGGTGGCGGTTGAAAATGTCGCTGGCGGCAAGATCAGAGGAGACAGTCGCTGTTTCACCGTGGGAGAGGAAGGATGAGAGGGGGGGCTCTTTAAAGCGAAACCCAGCTGGGACAGTCACCTTGGCACCCAGGCCGAGCCATCGTCGTGGCGCCATGCAGAATCGCGGTGTCAAGCGGAGGGAGGAAGAAAAAACGACGTAGAGAGTAAGGGTTCTGACTAGTGGGTCCCACTCGTTATACTAAAGCACCACTTCTCTGTTCCTTCAATTACACCATCTAACAATGTCCAAAAATCCTAGTTCTAGAGGGACAAAATCAAAGGTGAAGGTTCAGATTCTGGAATTTGATTTCATATTTGGACAAGTTTGATCTAAAATTCAAATTCAAATTTTAATTTGAATGGAATTCAATGTACCCATTGATTTAAATAGAGAATGTGATCAAAATTTTATCAAATTTGACATGGATGCTATTTGGAATATTTGGAATCCAATGGTGAACTCAAATTTTTATTTTGTCAAGGTTTGAGCAGGAGCTAATTTCGATTTTTGAATTCCCTCTTATAGGGTTTAGTCCTCTCCTCTTTATGATTTCCTTTTTCTTTCTTTTTCCTATTCAAATTTTTAAGTCTCATGTATGAACTTTGCATTAGGATTTTTTTTGGGCTTTTACACCAATGTTCGGATTTTTAGTGGTGTTGCCAATGCATTCATCAAGAGAGAGATTGTGAGACCTATGTGTGCTAAATACAATGGCAATTAGAATAAAAAGTGAAGGGTGTACATGTAAAGTTTTGAACCTACCCGAGAAACACACTTTGGAGTGTTCAAACTTCATCGCACGTGTTGCACGTGTTTTCTTGCTTCGGATTGTCCGAACTTTTGTCACGTGACTTGCACATGTTCGACACTTAGGATTGTCCGAACTTTCACACATGTGAGATGCATGTGATTTGACAAGGGTCGATATTTTCAAATTTGTTTTTGCGCGTGACATTGCCCTCAATGGTTTAGTACTATCCAAACTTTCTCAATGCATATTGGGAGTAACAATTACTGAGCAGAATTTTCATATTGAGTTTAGTTGCTCTGTTTTGCTTTGTTTTAACTTGTAATGTTTGGAACTTGTTTTTGTCTTATGGAATGTTTGCTTAGTATTCTCTTACTGTGTTTTTGATGTGTTATGACTCATTATGGTGGTTAAACATTGCTATGGTTTGCAACATGCTTATGTGATGTCCTCGCATAAGGTGTTGTGGTTTTCAGACTAACGTTAGTCAAGTCGCGGACTTGTGCTTGGAAAATTTGGTTGTTTGTTCATGTGCAGGTGTTGCTTGAGGTCAATACATGGCTGGTGACGGGATCTATTGAATTAGTCTTAGAGAGAAGATGAGGTTCAACAACTAAGTTCAGGAGGAATTGTGGTTGAGTTGATCGGGAGGTCACACAACATGTTTGGGTCAAGAACAATGCATATCAAGGTATTGTGAATGTTTTTGGAAAGTGTTTGCACGAGTGAAAGGGATGCATGGATGTGGCTACATTGTTCCAATACATGAAGAGATATGGACATGAAGATGTTGTCGGAAAGGTCCAACTGGCTGGTTTATGCCTTAGGATGCGGTTGAGGTAATTATGGTTTGTTTATAAAAGGTTTATAGTTTGTTTTGGTTAGATTTCATTGTGAGCATGATGTTGAGTGGCTTTAGTAATTTTTGGTACGTTCCTAAGGTATTTGTAAGTTATAAGATTGCTTCTATCTACATATGGATGAGTCTTGAGCAGTTATGGAAAGTTCCGGTTGAAACTGAGTAGGAGTAGGAGTCCTCATTAAGATTGGGTTTGCCTAAGGGCTGGTTATATAAGCAAGGGAGGCCAAGGCTCATAGTTAGATGACTTTAGGACTGTTCCTATTGTGTTTTGATAAATAAATTTTGTAGTTTAGAGGAGCTTTTTATGCCTTGTTCGTCCGACTTGTTTTCGTCAAGTCTTTCTCGTCGAGTTTTTGCGTTGCCCGACCTTTCTTTAGTGTTTTGATCGTAACTCGTGTTTTACTACTCCAATTGATGTGATTCTTTTCGTGTTGTCTTCAAAATTCAATACACTATCATTTATGAAAATTTCACGATCATTGAATTTTAGGTTTTGAGTTACATAAGTTTCTTTGCAACGTAGCACATCTGTTTGCTCTCCGTTAGAACATATTGACCTTTGTTCAGGGTTTCGATCATGACTTGAGTTTTACTCAACTTTTTCTCATGATTCTTGTTGTCGTATCTTAGTGACTCGATTCTCTATGTTCCACACTAATTTTCACATTTTGAACACCTTGTAAGCACTCACACATACGGTTTCTCTATTAGATTGATTTTCTGCTGAGGAAATTTCATTGCTCCTGCTTAAAAAGTTTTATTCACCCCCCTCTGGTAGCTTTTCACATGCTCTTTGATCCAACACGTACATTGCAAGAATGAGAAGAGATATCGCACAGCTGAAGTGTTGAGGTCACATTTAATCACACATGGATTCATGGTGGATTATCGATGTTGGAGCAAACACGGGGAGGAGAGGCATAATGAAGCAGAGATGAGAGGTTCATATCTAGAGAGGGAGGTCCCTACCAGTGTTGAAGATCATGTCGAAGATCTGTCCATTGGGTTTGAAGGTAGAGAAAATCCATGCCTGCAAGAATGATTGGATTCTATTTCGTGGACCTGGTACGAAAACCTCGAGAAATGCCCTATTTTTGGACTCAATGGTTCAATCATAGGAAAGACGATGGTGATGATGAGAATTGCAATAGAAACAGAAGAAAAAAGTGGGTCTAAAAAGGTGTTTTGGTACTTTCCTATCATTCCTCATTTGAAGCACTGGTTTGGGAAAAAGAGGAGTCAGAATTATTATGATGGCACAAAGAGAAGCATAAGAAGGACGTTGGAATGATAAGAAATCCTACTGATGCCACACAGTAGTAAAACATTGACTCATGAAATCCTGAATATGCCATTGATATGAGGAATATTAGGATCGTAATGAGCACCGATGGCATGAATCCTTTTTTGAACAGTAGCACACATAGCACATGGCCAATTGTGCTAACGATTTTGGAACTTCCTCCTTGGTTGTCCAACAAACAAAATATATTATGATGCCAGTACTAATATCGGGGCCACAACAACCTTGGAATTATATCGACACTTATTTCAGGACTCAAGTTGAAGATCTGAAGCAGTTGTGGTACAACGACGGAGTGCAGGTCTGGGATGAGCACAAGCGTGAGTACTTTGGTCTCAAAGCCATTTTATTTGTGACTATTAGTGATTCCCCAGCGGCACATAACTTGTCCGGATAGAGTAATAAAATAGGTTGCGGATGTCTACATTGTTTGAGAGAAAAAGACTCATAGTATTTGAGTGAGTCACAAAAAATAGTGTACATAGGATATCGATGCTACATTCTAATGAAGCACCCATTTCGTAGTATGAAGGATAATTTCAATGTTAACACTGAGAAGAGGCATCCTCCATCCCATTTCACAGGTCATGAAGTCTACGAAATGGTCAAGGATATCCATTTTGTCCTTGGTAAGCGTAGAGGGACTGACAAAATACCGGTGAAGATGACATGTGGAAGAAGCAATTGATTTTCTGGGAGCTACCATATTAGAAAGACTTAGACTTCCATCATTCGATTGATATGATGCACATTGAGAAGAATGTGTGTGAGCGCCTACTCGGGACATTGCTTAACACGGATGGGAAAACTAGGGAACACAGGCATGCACGAGCAGATCTATAAAAAATGGGAATTAGGCCTGAGTTGTGGATCGATAACTCAGTAAAAGAAACGGAGTTATCCACATCATGCATCACCCTTTCAAAACATTATAAGAAAGGGTTTTGTGGGTTCTTGAAAAATGTGAAAGTACCATCCGGCTACTTGACTAACGTTGCAAGGCTTATTTCATTTCCAGAACTAAAAGTGGCTCTCGGTGTGAAGTCTCTGAATTACCATGTATTGCTTATGCAGATGATTGCTATTGGATTTCAAAATATCTAACCGGTCAATGTTCGACAAGCTATAATTAACTTTTGCTTTTTCTTCAATGCAATTGCTCAAAAAGTACTATGTGAAGAAGATCTCGAGTCATTGGAAAAAAGGCACTATGACACTTTATGCTTCCTTAAGATGTATTTTCTACCTACCTTTTTCGACATCAGCATCCATTTCACAACTCGTCATAAAACGAGAAACACGTCTCCTGCATATCTTGACCCGCAAATACTAGTGAGAACAGATCTTGAAACGCCGAGCAGTCGAAAAGATGTTCTTTTATATTTTGTCAAGGCATAGAAACACTACAGTGATAAGGAGCTCCTAGTCGTACGTTCAACCCAGGTAACTATTGGGTAACCCTAGCAATTTCTACAAAGTATGACCAAGTCTAGTACTGTGACTCCTCAAGGCCGAGAGACGATTGGCGAGCGAAGTACCCATAATTGGTACGTATCACTTCTGTTATTAACGAGTAGGTTCCTTCATCACTTTAGTTTCTGACTGTTTCGTCATTGGACGAGAATTTTACGTGAACTGTGAATCTTTTTGTTTAGGGCTTCTGACACATACGTGTATAAGGTGCTAGGAGTACACGTACAAGGAAAACGCTGACAACTTAAACATGATACGACATTCAACGTCCCACGACAAGCTACAGGCAACACGTGCGGCTTCCATGTCTGCTTACACATGGTTTTATTTGGAGAGCAGCCAAATTGCAATGTATGTGTAAGTATATTTATTTTACTTTATTACTAATCTTTTGCTAAATCTCATTTTATCATGTGGCAGGATTACGGACCCGCCCTCAGGAACGCTAAAGGTAGTACCCTCGAGCACATTAGAGACAGGCTATGCAAGTTCATCATTTCTGAAATCATTCATCCAAAGGGAGATTTCATTATATTCAATAGGATTAGATGATAGTTATTATTTGTGTATTAGTTATGTGTTAAGAAAGATAAACAGGGGGGCATTCTCAGTGTAATAGTTACTTGGAATATAAGCAGGATGAACAGGGGTATTATTTGTGTAAATAGTTACTTGGTAACCATGATTGACACTATATTAATATTTGATTAGTCAAGATAATTTAATGTGTGTGATCTCCATTTGGCTATATATATGTTTATGTACTTGCATGTTGCTAACCCTGGCAATGCGGCTGCCAAATTCTAACTAGCTGCAGGATGCAGTCGACAACCAGGATAAACAGGCGTGAGGAGCATCTAATAGGAGACGAGAGTCTAACAGGATGCGTCTCCTGTTAGTACCGCAGTGATCCTACCGGTCGATAAATCCACAATGTGCAGTCACAAAGATCGTCACAGATTTCACAAATAAAGGAGATGTGCTAAATTGAGGACCATCTCGGATTAGTCTCATTGAAAGGAGACGACTGTTCTTACAGATCGTCTCTCAATTATAACAAAAAGGAGACGACCTTACTGAAAGCCCGTCTCGGATTTCTCACCAAAAGGAGGCGATCTTTCTTAAAGACCGTCTCGGATTAGTCTTCGAATTTGCGGCGGGCTGCCATAAAGACCGTCTCAGATATCATACATAAAGGAGGCGGCCTCCTGAAAGCCCGTCTCGGATTTCCTAGAAAAAAGAGACGGGCCTCCTTAAAGGTCGTCTCAGATTTCATACAAAAAGGAGATGTGCGTTCTTAAATCTTGTCTCCCATGTATACTGATCGGTGACGCTCCCGCAACGCATCTCCGAATACAATGTAATAAGAGACGCGACGACAGAGACGTGCTTTTTGCTCGTTTCCGTTCTTGGTGCGGGCGCGTCTCGGATAAGCCTTTCTCACGTAGTGTACCTTTAGATAATCTTGGCTATTGAAATCTAGTTTGGTGTATGATCCGTACTTATTAGGGATTGTAGTAAAATCTTATGTATAAGCATTGCTTCTACACTATTCGTGTAAGAAAATAAAAGAGAAAAGAATATAGTTGTCACGAAAGCAAATCATTTGCGAAAAAGAGTAGTAGGGAATTAAGTTGAAACCCTTTGTTTATTTGCATTCGGCGAACTGTCTGATTCCCCTGTTATAAAAATCTGCAGTGTTCAGTTTTATTTCCACATTAACCAGTAGTGGCCAATTTAGGGACTAAAAATGTAGGCATGGCATGAATATAAGAAGTTGTCTGGTGGAAAATGGGATGACTTCCACTGCAGGGCACGACATCTGATTGTTCCTTGAACTACCATTCGCAAATGTTAGTGGGAAAACTAAATTCCCTTGATATCCATTTGCTCACGATCGGCTGCCTAATTCTTCCTGTTATGAAAACATTAATGTTCCGTTTGATTTTTCAACGTTAACATGAGTAACGTGGTCCAGTAAGCGGCTGTATTTGAATGTCTGGGTCAGCTGCGTGTCTTGCATAGGCAAAGCAAGGTGACTTGTTGAAAACACCAATTTATTTCTTTATTTTTTCTTAAAATTACATCAGTGCCACTGACAGATTTAGATAAACTGGCCTATATGTAACAATGTGTGATTGTTTATAGTTGTCACGAGGTATAATGATTTAACATGTTTACTTCGAAATAAGCTTAGTGCCTTAGTGGAATGGCGGCACCTGACAGTGTCATTTTTTTTCTGCATCATGAACATCATCCGGCGTGTTGCCAGCTTAATACTCAATTATTAGAAATGAAGATGACAGAGAGAGGGAGATACATATGAAAAAACAGTTGATAGAACATGACAGTCATGACAGATATCAAGAGCCAATTTATTTTATTATTTTAAGCAATCACCCTCAAGAGTCAATTATTGTATCACACCGTGTAACAGTCAATTACTGTATCCCACGTAAGTCCATAAACTTCTGATTTTTGAGCTACCATCAGTAGAGATTGGAAGGAGTTGGTGGAGATCCTCCTTGGTTGATGGTGCAGTCATGCACATAAGCCTCAACATCACCAGGTGTCCCTGCCTGGTCCTGAAGCCAAGCCTCATCTATCGCACAGCCAGGCCGCAGATGTCGAGCTGCTGGCAGATGCTGGAGCAGAAGCCGGCGGACGTCGGGTCGACGAGTGCACGGTTCGGGCTGCAGTCGTTCATGCACTTTGGAATGCACACCCACCTGGGGAGGCTCTTCCTGCAATCGGGGTAGCACGACAGGTAACATTGACAGAACTTGGATATGGCAGCCACCTGCTGCAGCTGGCCGGCAGCAAGACGATGAGCAGGCAGCAGAAGGCAGCGGCTCTCTTCCCCTCCGTTCTTCTGTTCAGCGCGCTGCATATGACACTGAATTAGTCGTCAGAGGTGAAACGACCATTTCCAGCTCTTGAGCACAACTCATGCAACGTTGATGGATGTGACGTGAAAGAAACTGGATCAAGTGAGATGCAACGATACCTTGAGAGAACCAATCAGGGTAGTGTTTTTCTACTAGTCTCTATGTCGATTCAGTAAGCTATTTGGATATGTGCTATTCTATTGTTTATATATAGCAGAGCCAACGATTTTTGCAAATAAAGAAAATAATTAATTATCATCTATTAGCGACTAGAATGAAAAACAAGTTTCATGCTATCATGAAAAAAAAACGAATCTAAGCTGTTAGATCCTCATCCTACGCTTTGGTGTTTCTTTTGTACACTACAGGAATGTGATTAAATTACGACGGTTGTAGTGGTCGCAAATAAGTATAAAACGGTCACAAATAAGCTATTTATGATGGTTTCCCTTATTTGTGTTGGTTTTCGGCCGTCACCAAAGTTTTATCGTAAATAAGCTTAATTACGTTGGCCACCGTCGCAAATCAAAGTTATTTACGACTACGGCCCGCACCCCTCGTAAATAAAAGCCCAAGTTAAAGTGCATCTATAGTTCTTGTGGGTTTTGGATGATTAATGACAAATAATTAAAGAGCTAATGAAATTTGTTAGATATTGTAGAAATAAAATGTACGGGGCTTTTATTAAAATACTTTAGAAAAAAGAGAAAAGGCGTAAAAAAGGAAGGACTCATAGAATTAGGTTTTTGATTTTCTTGAGTCGTAGGAAAAATCGTACTATCTAGAGGGACACGACTCTTGTGAACTTAGGGAATCAATGAGAGCTCAACACCTTGGGAAAGATTTCAAAACCTTAACAAAACCTATGTCCGGACTTGTCCGAATTGAATCGGACATATTGGAGTTGTCACTGCACAGTCAAGACATAGAAAAATTCTAAATCTTCCATCCCCTCAGAGTTGTTCGAGTCGGGCCAGACATGTTCGAGTCCCCTCTGCATAGCATAGACTTAGAAAAATTCTAAGTCCTCTGGTCACTCGGACTTGTCCGAGTTTTACCAGACATGTCCGAATTCACTTTGACTAATCCCGAACATATCTGAGGCGGACTTGTTCGATGCGCACTTGTCCGAGGGGTTCAATGCCCAATAAGTCAGACAAAAACTCTACCTTAGAATCCAGGGTTTGTCCGATCTATGGCATACATGTCTGAAGCGGCTTTTACGCACCAATTCAAAATCAAACACTTAGCCGTACCATCTCTGGGCCCATTAGCCCGGACATGTCCGAACATTTTAGACTTGTCCAACGCGAGCAGCCTAACAACAATCAAAATCACTTTTTGGCTATAAATATGGGACCAAACCCCCTTTCAGTCATACGCTAACCTCTCAAACTCTCATCTGCGCCCATGACTCCCTAAAGAGCCCTTCTCCGCCTAGTTTTCATATTCAAGAGCCAAAACTTGAGATTTTAGAAGAGTGAAAGAGTTGTTGTGAGATTAAAGATGAAGTGGCTTTGGGGTTGAGCTTTCATTTTATTCACTTTGTTTCCCTGAGTTTTTCGTGTTTGTTACTCTTGGGTGCGAATTCTAGATGGTTAGGCGTCGCTCGGTAATTTCTTGTGCGATTTTGGTGTCCGAGAAGTTTGTATCCCCCATGTGAGATAGTGGAAAAACCAATGTACGACCTTTGTGGTCTCTTGGTGAGGGAAGGGCTAGTGAAAACCGGTCCTTTGTGGACTCCTCAACGGGACATAGGTTTCTTTGTGAAACAGAACCTTGCTGGAAAATCTCGTGTTCATTGTCTCTCTTTTAATTTCCACACTTATTTTACCTTTTCGTGACTGTCTAGGGCTTTACCTTCATCTACTTTTCTAGCACGTTTTAGATCTTGCTTCATACTCTATACTGCTTCTAGAACTACTAGGGTGCATTTTGTTTCATAAAATTTATGAAAAATCCCTCCTTTGATCAAGTCCAACGCAAAAGCTCGGACTTATCCGACTTATGTCGGACATGTCCAAGCAAGATAGGACAAGTATAGACCCAGCATGGACTAATCGTAAATATGGGATCAGTACAGAGTTTAATATACTGCATAATTATTTTAATTTCCTGTTCACCCCCCTCTAGGCCACCTTTGAATTAGTATTAGAGCATGTTTCTCCGTGAAGAGCTTAACCACTTGGACATAAGATGGCCAACACCTCCGGCAATGAGGACCAACCTACATGAAACTCAAGTATCCAACCCACCGCCTCCCAAGACCGATGGTCACGAGCCACAAAGACCACCTCCACATCATGACGTCTCAAGCTCGGATGAGGAAGATGGAGATGACATCTCAAGCTCTAAACCTCTCTAAGCATGATTAACATATCAATTTATTATAAATAAATAAATAACCAAAGCATGATTAACATAAGTAAATAACCTAAACATGATTCATAATCAAATACAACAATTCTTCCACTATTCAACAATTTAATCCCCAAATTACACAATTCAATAAACTAACCAATTTAACCAGCAAATTACGCAAATCAATCCTTTAATCAACTAATCAATAATTAACCTAACTAATTCAACACATTAAGAGAAAAATTCTGCTCAAAATTCAAATGGAGGGAATGGGGGCGACCAAGGAGGAGGGGAGGGAGGGAGGGGGCGGCCATGGAGGGGGTGGGGTGGCCATGGAAGGGTGGGTCGGCTAGGAGGGGGCGACCATGGAAGTGGGGGGGAGGAGGGCGGCCATGGAAGGCAGTGGGGTGGCCATGGAGGGGGGAGAGGGGGATCGGCCACGGAGGGGGAGGGGGCCGACCATGGAGGGGAGGATGGCTATGGAGGGAGGGGGAGGGGGGAGGGGGCGGCCATGGTGGGGGCCAACCATGGATAGAAGGAGGGAGAGGGGAAGGGGGTGGCCATGGATAGAGGGAGGGAGATAGGGGAGAGGGAGCTTACCTCGAGGCGGCGGCAGCGGCGGTGGCAGTTTGGGCGGGACGCGGTTTAGAAATGAGTTGGGTGAAGTGAGGACAGGGGTATAAGGCTTTAATTTGCAACGACTCTGTTAATTGCGACAGCCCTAGGGTTAGCTGTCACATTTAACGCTATTTGTGATGGCTTCGTAACCTGGCCGTCGCAAATAACTCTTATTTGCGAAGGCTGACCCATTTGCGACGACTTCGGTGGCGGCTGTGGCAAATTAACCACCTATTTGCGACGGCCCTCGTTATTTGCGACGGCTCGTTTCAGACCATCGCAAATATCGTTATTTGCGACGGCCGGCCATCGCAAATAACTTTCACTGTTGCAAATGATCACGTTTCCTGTAGTGATCTACACCTAGCACATACATGGACTCCACAACAAAATAAGGAACACTTTGCCCAAGTATATAGGTAAATGAAGACTAATTGTAATATTATTATAAATCATAAAGTCACAAAAGTAAAGAAAGATACATGAGCCATACCTTTCCCAATTTGGACTTGGGACTAGAGTGTAAAAGCTCACGTTTAAAAAGCACAAGAATACAAAAATGTGGATTCGAAAATTTTTAAGTTAAACAAGAAATTCAAACTCACACGAACAATGGTAATTAATAAATGATGTGAAGTTTAAGCATAAGTAGAGAAAGGTATTAGTATATCGTCGAGCTTAACTCACTAATTGCAAAAGAAAGTGAATTCCAACTATAATTCGAAATGCAAAGCCAAATTCAAATTTCAAATGCAAGCTTAACTTAGTTGAAAACTTAGTTTGAATGCACCATTGGAGTACTCATATTCAGATTTGCCAAATCAAATAAACTTACAATTTTAGTAAATTGTTTGCTATGAGTAGTTAAATCAACACTTAAAAGGTGAAATTCTATTTCAAATTCCATACTCAAATATGCCACACTCCGCATTTGAATTTACAAATCCCTTTTCCGGTTTCAAAAATCCCTTCCACCAATTTTGGCAAGTTTTAGACTTCTTTTGCTATTTATTTAAATTAGGGCACATGTGAGTATTCAATTTGAATTCAAACTCAAATTTTATTTTACTTCATTAAAATGATAAAAATTGATTCTGTAGGATTGAAGAGCACGTGAAAAGCTATGATTGGGTGGTGAATGGTAGATTTAAAACTTTTTTCAGTGGAAACAATAAAAACCCCTTGAAAAAAATTAATCTATTAAGAAACCATGTGTGCAACTGATCTAAACATGTTCAACCGTGCAAAAAGTAATATATATTATAGAGAATCAAGTCACGAAGACACGACAACAAGAATCACAGAAAACCGTCGAGAAAAACTCAAGATATGATCAAAAGATCGAACAAAGGTGAATCTGTTCTACCCGAGTAAAAACAGATCTTCAACACTGCAAAGAAACTCGTGTAGATCATAAACCACAAATCCAATGATCATGAAATTTTCATAGATGATAGATAATCAAGTTGTGAAGACAACAGAAAACGAATCACGTCGATTGGATCTGTAAAACTTGAGTTATGTTAAAAATGCCAATGCAACACACCGCTGTGCAGAAACTCGATGAGAAAACTTGTCTGAAACAAGTCGGACGAACAAGGCACAAAAACTCTTCTAATCTACGAATTTTACTAATAAAAACACAAGAGTAACAGCCCAAAGTATTCTTATCATGAGATCTGGCCTCCCTTGCTTATATAACAAGCCCTAAAGCAACCTCAATCCAAACTAGAACTCTAATCCTACTCAGTTTCAATCGAAATGTTCCATAACTGCTCAAGACTCTTCCATACGTAGATAGAAGCAATCTTAAGACTTCCAAACACCTTAGGAACGTATCCCACATTCTTAAAACAACTCAACTTTGTGACCCACATGAAATCCTATCATAACCAACTCAAATCTTTCCATATTTGAGTCAAAACTAACTCAGTCGCAGCCTGAGTCCATAATCCAGCCGGTTGAACCTCTAAACAATTTGTAACGTCCACTTTTATTAATCACCCCTTAGAACCATGTTGTGCCACATACATGCACGTCTTGCACATGTGCAAACACCTTCCAACGACATCCATGATACCTTCATATGCATTTTTCTTGATCCAAACATGCTGCGTGACCTCCCGAACAACTCAACCATAATTTCTACTGATCTTTGTTATTGAACCTCATCTTCTCCCTAAGACTAGTTCAATGGATCGCGACACTAGCCATGTCTTGACCTCAAGCAACACCTGCACATTAATAAACAATCTTCCTTTGTGAGCCTAAGTCCTCGACTTGACTCTCGTTAGTTCGAAAACCACTACACCTTATGTGAGCACTTCACATAAGCATGTTGCAAACCATATAAAGACATTAACCACTGTAAACAGCCATAACAGTTCAAAAAAACTTAGTAAAGGAATACTAAGTAAACTTCCCATAAGCCAAAAAAACAAGATTGAAACATTGCAAGTTAAAAGCTGAACAACTGCAATCTTGCATCGGACTATGCCAAAGCTAACCGGTCCATGCCAGAGCTAACCGGACCTTGCGCCAAACCTAGCCAAAGTTTGCTGGACCTAGCCTCAGACCTACCCAAAACATGCCAGACCTATTGTCGGACCTTGCCGGAGCTACCCAAAACATGCTAGACCTATTGTTGGACCTTGCCAGAGCTACCCAAAACATGTCAGACCTATTGTCGGACCTTGTCGGAGCTCGGACCTAGAATCAGACCTCTTTGAAAAGGGTGTTTTTGCAATACTCAAAAGTTTTATCGCAATAGCCAATGTATTCAGCATACATAGGTCTCACAATATCCCCCTTGATGAATGCATTGGCAACACTACTTAGAATCCGAACATTTGCTTATTCACATAAAAAGTTTTGGAAACAATTTTCTCCCCATTTTCAAAATCAAATGAGAAAGAAATTTCAAAAACAAATATTTTCCCCCTATGACAATGTATTCAACAAGGATCAAAAGAAAATTTTCAATAGTTATGAGCATATTATAACATATACAAATAAAACAAAAGGTCATCCAAGTCATACTATCAAGTATCTTACACTATCACATCAATGAGATACACAAAGTAGTGTAAGCCATGCTAGAGATCAAGTGTAATTTTTTAATTTAAGCAAGTCATGATCTTATAAGCTTAACTATTTCAAAATCTAAAAGCATGACACTTGTTGATGCATTTTTAATATTTCATTATCATTTAAAGCACAAATTCATATCATATGACATTTGCAAGAGATTATATGATGCATCAGCCTTATAGTCATTTGACAATCAGAAGCTTAAGGACATTGTTTTAGTCAATCACAACTTCTTCCAAGTTCATATCTAAGTAAAATGATAAGCCATCTCAAAAGAAGAAGTGTGATGCATACATATTCTCTTGATCTTTTCTCATTTTTATATTTTATCATAAAAACTCAACATGTAAGTTGATTACTTGATTAATTCTTCATGATTAAAAGCACTGGTGAGCATGCAACAAATTCAAATCAGCAAGAAAGTTCGATCATGACCAGATTTAGTGAAAGTAATTATTCCAATTACTAGTCATGGCAAAAACAACGAAATGTATAATAAAAGTATTATAGTAAGAACTTTCAGCATGTAAAAGGCATCACAAAGTGGTATATGTATGCAATACTATGCTCATATTATTTTAAATTCAGATTCACACAAAGACTTCCCAAGTTTCAAAACTCCCCCTCAATTTAAGCCCTGAGGATTTTCACTACGAATGTAACAAAAATGAGTGAAATCCAAAGGTTTTGTGAAAATATCAGCCAATTGTTGTTCGGTATCGACATGGTGAAGCATAACGTTTCCTTTTTCAACATTGTCACGAAGAAAGTGATATCTAATGTCAATCTGCTTTGTTCTGGAATGTTGTACTAGGTTTTTAGCAACGCAAATGACACTAGTGTTATCGCAAAACAACCAACAGTATCTAAAGCAACCCCATAGTCCTTAAGAGTTTGCACAATCCAAAGAATTTGTGAGCAAGCGCTAGCTGCAGCTACATATTCAGATTTGGCTGTGGATTGTGCTACTGAACTTTGTATTCTAGAGGACCAAGCAACAAGTGAATTACCAATAAAATGACAAGCACCCGAAGTACTTTTCATATCAATCCTACAACCCCAAAATTAGCATCCGAAAAAGCTTTCAATGTAATGGTTGAGGAAGATGGAAGAAAAATGAAAAATTCTTGAGTTCCATGTAAGTACCTGAGAATTCTTTTGAGATTTGACGATGTGAAGCATGTGGAGAAGCTTGAAACCGTGCACAAAGACATACGCTGAATTGTATGTCCGGTCTTGGTGCCATGAGGTACATACTTTTATATTCTCTTTTATCCACCGGGTCACCATCTTCATCAAGCTCAAGTGTTGTCGTTGTTCCTATTGGTGTTCGAAGATGCTTGCATTTGTCCATGTTGAAGCGCTTAAGAAGGTCTCTTGTATACTTCGTTTGATGCACAAAAGTACCCTGCTAGGTTTGCTTATTTGCAGTCCCAAAAAGTACGTGAGTTCTCCCATCATACTCAACTCAAATTCTGAACCCATCATAGCTGAAAACTTGGCATAAGATCATGAGAAGCACAACCAAAGATAATATCATCCACATACACTTAAATGAATAATGATTCATTGCCATGCTTAAGCATAAAAAGAGTTTTATCATCCTTACCCATGGTCAACTCATTTTCAAGTAAGAATGCTTTTAACCTATCATACCATGCTCTAGGGGATTGTTTGAGACCATACAATGCTTTGGATAGTTTGTGAACACGATTAGGAACATTTTGATTTTCAAAACCCGGTGGTTGCTTGACATAAACTTCCTCATCTATGTAGCCATTAAGAAAAGCACTTTTAAGATCCATTGGATATAACTTGAGTCCTTTAGATGCAGCAAAAGCTAACAAAATTCTTATGGCTTATAATCTAGCAACAGGAGCAAAAGTTTCATCAAAATCTAGACCTTCAACTTGTGTGAAACCTTGAGCAACCAACCTATCCTTATTCCTAACCACAACCCCATCCTCACTGAAAGTGCATCTAGGACTCCCTTGTGGGTTTTGGATGATTTATGACAAGCAATTGGGATCCTAATCCTTTTGTTGAGATGAATGCAGGAAAATGATGAAAAATGAGCAAAGTGCCAAAAAGAGGGAAATTGAGAAGGAAAATGAATTTGAGCTCAAGGAGAAGAAATTAGTAGTTTAGTATGTATGGAGTGTGTTAAGGAAACACACCCAAGAGCTAAATCTCATTTAATCACACACACACAATGCACAAAGCTATACAGGACCGGACTAGTCCGATATCAGCCGGACTAGTCCGATATCTTTCTGTTTCACTTCAGACTAGTCCTCCCCAGTGCGGACTAGTCCTCAACACAATGCACAAGTCACACAAAATCGGACAAGTCCGTTGTGACCCGGACTAGTCCGATATTCATTCTGATCCACTACGGACAAGTCCGGTGTCCACACGGACTAGTCCGATATACACACTAATCTAAATCGGACATGTCCTCCAAGTACGGACTTGTCATCCCAAACACTTAGGGTTTCATTTGTCCGGACAAGTCCGATGGCAATCGGACTAGTCCGAAGCTTTCCAGTAGCGAAATCGGACAAGTCCATTTTCAACCGAACTAGTCCGATATTCCTGGACACTTAGGGTTTGCTACACATAGCACACCGGACTAGTCCGGTGACCACCACGGACTAGTCCGATCTTTCTGAACCCTAACGGTAACTTCTAGAAACCCCATATAAATAGAGGTGCACGGCCCACTTTCACCCACTCTCGAACCCTAGCGCCGTCACACCTCCCAAGAGACTCAAAAACCATCTCTCTCCACGAAATTAAGTGCAAAATCAATCAATCCATTGTAGATCACTTCTAGATCATTGGAGAGGCACTTGGCACACGATTGAGCTCTTGGTTTGAATCTCTAACACACTCTTGTATCTCAATTTGTATATTTCAAAGTGTGTTATTGGTGGTCTTGAAACTTGTAATCAAGGGAGCTCTCAACTTGTGAGATCGCCCCTTCAACTTGGTGATTTACCCCTGTGTGATTAGTGGAAGAGGATTGGCCTTCGTGGCGATCCGACGAGGGAAGGGTTGGTGAAGACCCGGTCCTTTTGCGGGCTCCTCAACGTGGATGTAGGTTGCCTTCGTGGTAGCCGAACCACGGGATAAATCTTGTGTCTTGTTCGTTTGTGTTCATCATTCTAGTTGATCAACATTATTTAGGGTTTGATTCATTTTGTTGAATTCAAGTTAAATAGTTGAACAAGAATCATACTTGCAATAGAACTTGACATACAACTATTGAACTGTTATTAAAGTTTATATTTCCGCTGCAAACGTCAACGAAACAATCAAATTGACCTAACTTGATCAACCTAGCCCGTGAAATCCGGACTAGTCCGCACTTTACCGGACTAGTCCGATATATCTTGTTTTGACCTTGTTGTTGAAGTGCTACAGGAACCGAGAAATTTCAAAAAGGCCTATTCACCCCCCCTCTAGGCCTACATTCAATTGGTATCAGAGCAGGTTCTTCAAGAAAGAGTGCAACCACTCGAAGAGATCATGTCGGACATGAAGGAAGTCCAGAAAATCAACAACCAGGAAGAAATGAACAATGACAAGCACCAAAAGCTTGAAAAGTATCTTGAAGCCATTCAAGACTTCGATGATGATGATGAGGAGACATTGGAGCTGAAAGCACTCCTTAGAAAGAAAGCGCTTTCCAAAGGGAAATCTAAAGTCGAAGAAAAGAAGAAGGGGAGTAGTCACACCGACTACTCCCGATATCCTTTTAATTATGACCGTTTAAATTCTAACAGCAATCATTATCTATCTATTCCCCTCGGAAAAGCCCCACACTTCGATGGGAGTGATTACTCCATGTGGAGGCAAAATATGAAGATGCACTTGATTTCCCTTAACCCAAGTTTATGGCATATTGTGTGCACAAGAATAAACATCCCTGATGACGATGAAGAGCTCACGCCAAGTCAAGAGCAAGCCATCCATAGGAATGCCCAAGCCGCAGCCGTTATCACCTCATCTCTAAGTCGAGATGAATTCACAAAGGTGGACGGATTGGAAATTGCCAAAGAAATCTGGGACACACTACAGACAGCACATGAAGGTGACCGGCATGTGCGGGAGGCAAAGATTGAAATGATTGAAGGCGAACTAGGAAGGTTTTCGATTGAGGAAGATGAGTCTCCCCAGGACATGTACAACAGACTGAAGACTCTTGTGAACAAGGTTCGATCATATGGGAGCAAAAAGTGGAATGACCACGAGGATGTAAAGCTCATCCTTAGAGCCTTTATGCCTCGCAACGTCACACTTTGCTCTATGATCCGAGAAAGTCCCGGGTACAAGAAAATGACTCCGGATGAACTGCTTGGCAAAATCATCAACTTTGAGATGATGGAGAAGCAAGCCAAGCATGTAAAAGAAATAGCCGACCTCACATCAGCCAAGAAGAAGGGAGTTGCCCTAAAGTCCTCACTCAAGCCTCTATCCAAAGAAGCAAGAGAAGCACAGCTTGAGGAGGACAGCGATGATGAAAGCAGTGAGCTGGACGAAGAAGATATGATTTTGTTCATGAAGAAGTTCAAAAGAATTATGAAGAAAAGACAAGGAACAAAATCGAGTGAAGGAAAATACAAGGAGAAGACAAAGCCGAAGATGAGGCGGGCATGCTATAACTGTGGTGAGTACAATCACTTTATAGTCGATTGCCCGTATGAGGACAACAAGAAGAAGAGTAAAGAGTCCAAGCCTCAACCGAAGAAATTCTCCAAGAAGAAGAAACAAGCTGAACAAGCACACATCGGAAAGGAGTGGGACTCAAACGATGAGTCCTCATCGTATGATGAAGAAGAAATGGCTAGCATAGCCATTGAAAGCATGACCAAGAAACCCACACTCTTCCCCACACTCGGTGCAAAGAAGGCAAATGGAACTTGCCTCATGGCTAAGGAAGGTAAACGCAAGGTAAACATCAAAACTCCTTCCTTGCATTCTTACTCAAGTGATGATGATCTAGATAGTGATGATGAAGATATGCTAATTGGTTTAGATAGAAAAACTGCTGCTAAAATTACATTCTTGCTTAACCAACTTGTTGAGAAGGAAGAGCTAATTGATCGTCAAGATGACATGATTATCTCCCAGAAGGAGAAGCATGTCAAACTTGACAATCTTCTAGTTCTTGAAAAGGAGAGAAACCACTCACTAGAGCTTGAGCTAGCTTCAAGCAAGAAAACTTGCTTGGAGTTAACCAACTCAAACGTTGTAATCAAGGATCAACTTGATGACCTAATCAAGGTCAACAAGATCCTTGAAGTGCAGGTTGAGTCACTCAAGCTTAGTGAACCTTCCTCCTCTTCAAGCCTACCTTCTCAACCCACTTCAACTAATATCGCTCATATTTGCAAATGTGATAAAATTAACACCAGGTTGAAGGAAAATTCTACCTCCACAAAGGACAAAAATCCTACCCAATGTGTAATATTTGACAAGGAGAGGATCAACTATGCATGTAGTGCATATTTGGTCCAAAGACCTCCAAATGTCAAGTATGGCATTGGTTACTCTTATGATGGAAAGCAAAGAGCTGGAAATCATAAGAATAACAAGGGAAGTATTACCTTTGTGAAGGGAGGACCCTCACAACCTGGTAACTCGAAAACTAAAAACCTGAACTCTCATGAAAACCGGACTAGTCCGGTTGTGGTCCGGACAAGTCCGGTCATCCGGACAAGTCCGGTCACACAGACTAGTCCGACCCATAATCAACAGCGACTCTTGTTTAAAACCTTTGATGCTTCTTATGTATTAATGAAAAATAATGTTGGTAAAGTGTATGCTTATTATGCTGGGCCACGCCATGGGAACACAAAATCCCATGTGTGGGTGCCCAAATGTATTGTTACTAACCTCCAAGGACCCAAGCAAGCTTGGGTACCTAAAACCAAGGCGTAATTTGTTTTTGCAGGCCTACTTCTCCGGTGGATCCAAATGGGTGCTAGACAGTGGATGCACCAACCACATGACCGGAGAAAGGAGGATGTTTGTGGAGTATGAAGTGAACAAGGACCCAGACGAAGGCATCTACTTTGGGGATAACAGCCAAGGAAGGGTCCTCGGTACCGGTAAAATAGCAATATCCTCTGGACATACTCTTTCGCATGTTTTACACGTTGAATCTTTAGATTATAACCTGCTGTCCATATCTCAATTATGTGACAAATGTTATAATTGCCTGTTCACTAACAAGGGTGTGACCGTCTCAAGGAGAAGTGATGGTTCTGTTGCATTCAAGGGTATGTTGAAGGGAAAGCTTTACCTTGTTGACTTCAACAAGGATAAAGCCGAACTCGACACATGCTTGATTGCAAAGACCAACATGGGTTGGCTGTGGCATAGACAGCTGACACATGTTGGTATGAGGAACCTTCAAAAACTCCTCAAGGGCGATCACATCCGAGGTTTGAAAGATGTTGTGTTTGAGAAAGACAGGCCTTGTAGCGCGTGCCAAGCAGGGAAGCAAGTTGGAGCACAACATCCCGCGAAGAATATCATGACCACGACAAGACCACTCGAACTAATTCATATGGACTTGTTTGGTCCAATTTCTTACATAAGCATCGGCGGTAATAAATACGGTTTAGTTGTTATTGATGATTTTTCCCGCTTCACTTGGGTGTTCTTTCTGCATGACAAGTCAGAAACACAAGGAACACTCAAGAAATTCTTCAAGCGAGCGCAAAACGAGTTCTCACTATCAATCAAGAGTGTTCGGAGCGACAACGGCACGGAGTTCAAGAACATACAAGTGGAGGAGTACCTTGATGAGGAAGGAATCAAGCACGAATTCTCAGCACCATACTCTCCACAACAAAACGGAGTTGCCGAAAGGAAGAACCGAACGCTCATAGATATGGCAAGAACAATGCTCGATGAATACAAGACTTTAGATCGATTTTGGGCGGAAGCAATCAACACCGCTTGCCATGCCACAAATCGACTCTACCTTCATCGACTACTAAAGAAGACCCCCTATGAGCTACTCACCGGTAACAAACCGAACATTTCATATTTTCGAGTTTTCGGTTCTCCTTGCTATATTTTGAACAAGAAGCCCAGGACTTCAAAGTTCGCTTCGAAGTCCGATGAAGGTTTCTTGCTTGGTTATGATTCGAACACTTACGCCTATCGTGTTTTCAACAAGGCCTCCGGACTTGTTGAAGTGGCACGTGACATAGTGTTCGGTGAAACTAATGGCTCCCAAAAGGAGCAAGTTGATCAATGTGAATTAGGTAAAGAGGAAGCCCCCTATCAATCATTGAAGAGGATGGCTCTAGGCGAAGTACGACCACAAGAGTCATCGTCACAAATACAAGAGGAAAGTGAACCACAAGAGGAGATCAACAATCAAGGGGGAGCCTCGATACAAGATCAATCACAGGAATATGAACATGATCAACAATTCAACGAGGACAACAACTCAGGGGGAGAAGAAGATGATCACCAACATACGACCCCCCAAGTGCCACACCCAAGAGTACACCAATGCATTCAAAGGGATCATCCAATCGACAACATCATCGGCGACATTCAAAAGGGAGTAACCACTAGATCTCGTATAGCAAATTTCTGTGAACATTACTCGTTTGTCTCCTTTTTGGAACCCCGCAGGACTGAGGATGCATTGAAGGATCAGGACTGGGTGGTGTCAATGCAAGAAGAGTTGAACAATTTCAAGAGAAACGAAGTTTGGGAACTTGTGGAAAGACCCAATGCAAATATTGTGGGCACCAAGTGGGTCTTCCGCAACAAACAAGATGAACACGGGGTGGTGACAATAAACAAGGCACAACTTGTGGCCAAAGGTTACTCACAAGTCGAAGGTTTGGATTTCGATGAGACTTTTGCTTTAGTAGCTAGGCTTGAATCAATTAGAATATTACTTGCATATGCTACTCACCATGATTTCAAGCTGTACCAAATGGACGTGAAAAGCGCCTTCCTCAACGGACCGATCAAGGAAGAGGTGTACGTGGAGCAACCACCCGGATTTGAAGACGAAGAGTTCCCCGACCACGTGTATAAACTGCGTAAGGCTCTCTATGGCCTCAAACAAGCTCCTAGAGCTTGGTATGAGTGTCTTAGAGATTTTTTAATTGATAATGGTTTTCAAATTGGCAAAGTAGACTATACATTATTCACAAAAAATCTGGATAATGATCTTTTTATTTGCCAAATCTATGTTGATGATATAATTTTTGGATCAACTAACCAATCTTACTGTGAAGAGTTTAGTAAAATTATGACAGACATATTTGAAATGTCAATGATGGGAGAATTGAAGTACTTCATGGGATTCCAAGTGCGGCAACAAAGGGAAGGAACGTTCATAATCCAAACCAAGTACACGCAGGACATACTCAAGAAGTTTGGCATGGACAAGGCAAAGCCCATAAAGACTCCCATGGCTACGAATGGCCACTTGGATCTCAATGAAGATGGACCGAGCATCGACCAAAAGGTATATTGCTCCATGATTGGATCTTTACTTTACTTATGTGCATCTAGGCCAGATATTATGTTGAGTGTATGTTTGTGTGCAAGATTTCAAGCCAACCCTAAGGAATGTCATTTGACAGCCGTAAAGAGAATCCTAAGATATTTAGTTCATACACCCAACCTTGGTCTTTGGTACCCAAAAGGCTCAAAATTCAATCTCATTGGGTATTCCAATGCAGATTATGCCGGGTGCAAAGTTGATAGAAAAAGAACTTCCGGCACTTGCCAATTCCTAGGAAGATCCTTAGTTTCTTGGTCATCCAAGAAACAGAATTCCATTGCATTATCCACAGCCGAAGCGGAGTACGTTGCAGCCGGGAGTTGTTGTGCACAACTCCTTTGGATCCGACAAACTCTAAGGGATTACGGTTACAATATGAACCGTATTCCTCTCCTTTGTGATAATGAGAGTGCCATTAAAATAGCCCACAATCCAGTTGAGCACTCTAGGACTAAACACATTGACATAAGACACCATTTCTTGAGAGACCATTCCATGAAAGGAGACATATCCATCTCTCATGTCAACACCCAAAAACAATTGGCCGACATATTCACCAAGCCACTTGATGAAAAAAGTTTTTGCGAACTCCGAAATGAGCTAAAAATTCTTGATTCTCGGAGTGTGGCTTGAGAAGTTGCATACCTGTATGATTGCTTCAAAATATTGATTGAATTGTGAAAATCATCCCTCTTCATTTTTCTCTTGAAAAACTATGTCAATTATTAGATCTTGATGAATTTTTGATCATAGTATGATTGTTGTTTGCTTACTGGTCAAATTCATCAAGATTATATGAATTGTTTTGCCTCTCTACTCTCAATTATTGGACCTTCAAATATATATGAATGGGCTATGCAATATTTTCTTGGTGACCACGGACAAGTCCGTGGTTACCCGGACTAGTCCGCCATTGCAGACTAGTCCGCAGAGTGCCGGTTAGGCCGGACTAGTCCGACAGACCACGGACTAGTCCGATATAGGTCTCTGGATGACTTCCGACTAGTCCGGTCATGTCCGGACTTGTCCGATTTTTTGTGTCCATAACCCTAGCCGCCACCAAACCCTAATCCCTTCACCCCACACTCACCCACAAGCTTTATCTCTCTTGCGCTCGAGCTCCCAAGGCGAATCCTTGATTCCTCCGTCGAAAAGCCTCAATCTTGGGCGGAGATCAAGCTTGAAGACTCGGGGATTGAAGTTAGCGGACAAGTCCGACCTCCAACCCCCAAAATCTCAAGCTTCCTTTGATTTCTTGGTAAATTTTCTTCAAAACCCTAAGAAATCACAAATTTCTCTATTGCTTATCGTTTGGCCTAGCATTCTTCACTAGTTACATGTCTAGTTGATGTACTATGTGTATGCTAGACTAGTTTTACCTTAGGGATCAATGTTTTGTCCAGTCTGTTAGGTTTTTGCAGATGAACACCGGACTAGTCCGGTCCAAGTACGGACAAGTCCGGTCCCCCGGACTAGTCCGTGCCTGTCCACCGGACAAGTCCGTTGTTTCTGAACCAAAACCTAATTCTTTAATTCCCTAATGCTTTCCATTGCCATCTTACCTCACCAATACCTTGTATAACTTGTCCTTTCTCTTGATCACTCATTCTCAGATCATGTCGAGCTCCAACAACGAAATCTCCGATTTCGAGGCCGAGTTGGACCACGAGGTGGCACCTCGGTCCTCGGCGGGTCTTGGCAAGAAACGCCAAGAAAGACCTTCCGAGCCTGCTCCTTCCCCTCCCCAGGTTCGGAGGAAAGTCCTTGCCAAGAAGCCTGCCTCGAAGGCTGCTCCGTCTACAAGCGGCCTTCGACAAGCTAAAGGGAAGGGCAAGGGGGTTGCCACAGGGCCTGTTGGGCCCCTGAAGCTGCATACTCCCAGAGAAGGGGTCCGGGACCCCAATGAGGAAAGATTCACTGGCAAGGGCAGCGATGTGGCTGCGAAGTTGAGAAGTGTTGATTGCTATGCGAGGCCCAAGCAAGCAGCTGATGGCAGATTTTGGTCAAATTTCCAGGCTGATTTCTACAAGCTAGTCTACTTGCCGATGAAGACCCCGGTGGTGCGCAGTCAATGGATTGACTGGGCCCACCTTGAGAAGAGGAAATGTGCAGCTTTTGATGAAGTGATAGCAGCTGCAGAAAGACATGGTCTGAAGGATCTCTTTGCCTTCAGACACAACTGGAATGATGAAGTGATAGCACAATTTTATGCAACGTGCCACTTCTCAAGCGAAGACGAAGAAAGTGTGACTTGTATGACTCATGGATCCAAGTATTCTATTACTCAGGAAGAGTTTGCCAGCCTGCTGCACCTTGACTCTGGAGGACATGACCACCTAATCATCCACAACATAGGGGTCATTGAGAGGGACGGAATGAAATTCATGTATGAGCCCAACTCTAAGTATGTTCCTCCCTCCACAAAGAATATGAAGCCTTTCTTTGTGGTCCTCAACAGAGTCCTCAGGAAGACCATTGCCCCTAAGGATGGGGATGCAGGGAGTGTGCAAGGCTACCTCCGGACCCTGATGAAGGTCATAAGCAAGAGGAGACAGTTTGATGTTGCAGACTATATTTGGAATGATATGGTCAATATCTCAAGTACCCCCAACCGATCCTGTGGCTATGCCCCTTACTTGATGTTTATGATTGAGAAGGTCACAGGGATCGAGTTTGTGAAGGATGTGGAGCACACTCCACTGAGGCCTCAGAAGCCTCAGCCAGTGAGTGTCCAGGCTGCTCCATCGCCGGCCTCAAGCCCCGAGGCACCGGCAAGGCAAGAAGAAGCTGCTAGGGCTCCTCCTCCCTCCAGGGAAGCCCCTAAGAAAGGATCCGCCAGTGGGATCCTCAAGTACTTGGCTGCAATTTTCTCCTCATGCAAGAAAACTGAAGTGAAGCTTCACAAGCTAAATCAGAAGAGGAAGGAGAACATGAGGTACATAAAAGCCAATGTGAAGCAGCTGAGTGAGAAGCTGGAGATCAACCCAATTGGATCTCCAGTACTTTCTGAAGATTCTGATCTGGACATCACCGATCTCAGCCCCTTGACTCCCTCCGAGCTTGCCTATTTTGGCATTGGGGGCTCGAGCAGCTTCGCTCCTCCTCCTCCCTCTCAACCTCGTCAAGCGGAAAGCGATGAAGACGATGAAGACGACGAGAGGGCTGACAGCGAAGAGTGAAGCCCTAGGAACTTCCTCTCTCTCTCTCTTTTTGGTGTCTTGATGCCAAAGGGGGAGAGATTGAGGGGGAGTCTCTAGTCTTAGCTTTAGCTGAATAGGATGCGAGGAGAGAGCTCTCTATGTATTTTTAATTGTGATTGTATTTGTTTAACACTATTTTCATATCATGTTTGGTCCTGTGTTAAATTGCTCAATTAATTTGCAAGTGTGTGATGAAATCTGAATTTTTGCTCCTGAAATGCCATATTCACTTGATATTAGTTGATCAATGCAAATTCTGTCATTCATAATGCATTCATGCTCTTAGTATGCATCCCACCATAAAGAATGCACACATGAATAATTATCTTGTTGCTTGATGTATTTTTGAGTCATATGTGCATACTTTATAAAAATCTCATTTTATACCTCATTTTGTGAAATCTCAATTGGTTGTCATCAATCACCAAAAAGGGGGAGATTGAATGTGCATCTAGGACTCCCTTGTGGGTTTTGGATGATTTATGACAAGCAATTGGGATCCTAATCCTTTTGTTGAGATGAATGCAGGAAAATGATGAAAAATGAGCAAAGTGCCAAAAAGAGGGAAATTGAGAAGGAAAATGAATTTGAGCTCAAGGAGAAGAAATTAGTAGTTTAGTATGTATGGAGTGTGTTAAGGAAACACACCTAAGAGCTAAATCTCATTTAATCACACACACACAATGCACAAAGCTATACAGGACCGGACTAGTCCGATATCAGCCGGACTAGTCCGATATCTTTCTGTTTCACTTCGGACCAGTCCTCCCCAGTGCGGACTAGTCCTCAACACAATGCACAAGTCACACAAAATCGGACAAGTCCGTTGTGACCCGGACTAGTCCGATATTCATTCTGATCCACTTCGGACAAGTCCGGTGTCCACACGGACTAGTCCGATATACACACTGATCTAAATCGGTCAAGTCCTCCAAGTACGGACTTGTCATCCCAAACACCTAGGGTTTCATTTGTCCGGACAAGTCCGATGGCAATCGGACTAGTCCGAAGCTTTCCAGTAGCGAAATCGGACAAGTCCATTTTCAACCGGACTAGTCCGATATTCCTGGACACTTAGGGTTTGCTACACACAGCACACCGGACTAGTCCGGTGACCACCACGGACTAGTCCGATCTTTCTGAACCCTAACGGTAACTTCTAGAAACCCCATATAAATAGAGGTGCACGGCCCACTTTCACCCACTCTCGAACCCTAGCGCCGTCACACCTCCCAAGAGACTCAAAAACCATCTCTCTCCACGAAATTAAGTGCAAAATCAATCAATCCATTGAAGATCACTTCTAGATCATTGGAGAGGCACTTGGCACACGATTGAGCTCTTGGTTTGAATCTCTAACACACTCTTGTATCTCAATTTGTATATTTCGAAGTGTGTTATTGGTGGTCTTGAAACTTGTAATCAAGGGAGCTCTCAACTTGTGAGATCGCCCCTTCAACTTGGTGATTTACCCCTGTGTGATTAGTGGAAGAGGATTGGCCTTCGTGGCGATCCGACGAGGGAAGTGTTGGTGAAGACCCAGTCCTTTTGTGGGCTCCTCAACGTGGATGTAGGTTGCCTTCGTGGTAGCCGAACCACGGGATAAATCTTGTGTCTTGTTCGTTTGTGTTCATCATTCTAGTTGATCAACATTATTTAGGGTTTGATTCATTTTGTTGAATTCAAGTTAAATAGTTGAACAAGAATCATACTTGCAATAGAACTTGACATACAACTATTGAACTGTTATTAAAGTTTATATTTCCGCTGCAAACGTCAACGAAACAATCAAATTGACCTAACTTGATTAACCTAGCCCGTGAAATCCGGACTAGTCCGCACTTTACCGGACTAGTCCGATATATCTGGTTTTGACCTTGTTGTTGAAGTGCTACAGGAACCGAGAAATTTCAAAAAGGCCTATTCACCCCCCCTCTAGGCCTACATTCACTCACTTTCTTTATTTTTAAACACCCATTTAGTTCCAATTAAAGTGTGACCTTGAGGTGGAGGTACAAGTTTCCAAACATTATTTCTTTCAAAATTTTCTAACTCTTCTTGCATGGCAATAATCCAAGATTCATTAGTGAGTGCGTGTGATATATCTTTGGGTTCAAAAGAAGCAACAAAAGCATAATGAGCATGAGAGTTTGGATCGCAAAACCTGGACCATGTAACTCGTTCATGCAAGCTTCCAATGATTTGTTGTGGAAGATGACTTTTGAGGACGCGGAGGGGGGTAGACACTTCACAAGCTCCTTCTTCCTCATGTTTATCACAAATCGAAGAACTTGTGGCTTGAGGATAATTTGTACTAGCTGAAATAGTTGTTGGTGCTCGTTGTGGTGCAAAATCAGTAGCGTGATCAACGCCATCTGCTTCTGAATTTTCGGACAGCAGCACAACTTCTTCATCTTCTTCGATGAAAATACTCTCCCCCTACGAATATGGATATGGACCTGCAATATTAGAGCTAGTACCTGGGCTAGCTTCATCAAAAGAAATCTCATAAGTCTCTACAATTTTGTTAGTGTCAAGTAAAAGCACACGGTAGCCTCTAGTATTAGATGGACAACCAAGAAACATGCCATCAACAGATCTAAGTTCAAATTTATCAAGATTACCATGTTTCTTAACAAAGCATTTACAACAAAAGATCCTAAAGTGTGTGACACTAGGCTTATGTCAAAACCAAAGTTCATATGGTGTTTTTTCACAGCTTAGCACGTAAGAAAACACAATTTGAAACATAACAAGCAGTTGCAATTGCATCAGCCCAAAATTTCCTAGGAGTTTGATATTCGTCAAGCATAGTCCTAGTCATCTCAACGATGGTTCAGTTCTTTCTCTCTATGACACCATTTTGTTGAGGTACATAGGGTGAATAAAATTGATGGTCTATTCTATTTTTAGCATGAAAGTGATCAAATGATTGATTTTTAAATTCGATTCCATTATCACTTTTATTTGCTTTTAAAGATCCTTGGTGATCAATTGATAATCCAAGAAATAAAGTTATAAAGTGACTAAAAGCTTCATTCTTAGATGCCATAAAGTAAACCCAAGAGTATCTAGAATAATCATCAACAATCACAATAACATACCATTTACCTCTAAAAGATTGAACACGTGGACCTACAGCGTCAAGGTGCAAAATTTGTTCAAGTTCAGTTGTCATGGTCATTGTGAGAGGAGCATGTGAACCTACAATCATCATAGCATGTCTATAAGAAGAGCACACAATATCTTTGTTCCCTTTAATCTTAAGCAGCCCACGTATGAGATCAAGGGCGCTAACACGCGTGAGATGATCAACGCCTACGTGACCAAGTCAACGATGCCAAAAATATAAGTCTTTCGAATCATTAGCAACTAGACACCTATGCTTAGAGGATGACATATCAAAATCAGCTTTAAAAACACTTTGAAACCGAGACATATTAAAAATAAGCTCACCATTTGAATCTACAACCTTGCAGCAATTTTTTGTAAAAATAATTTCCAGATTTTCATCTAGCAATTGGAAAACAGAAAGCAAGTTGTATTTCAAATTTTTAACAAGTGCCACATCTTTCATAGTGTAGTGATTATTAACTCTAACCGAACCCTTAGCAATTATAGGAGTTGAAGAATTATCGGCAAAAGTAACATTTTCTACAGAAGACATAAAAGAGGGAGGAGAACCATGCTTTGGTACCGGTCATGTGACGTGAGCAACCTGAGTCCACAATCCAAATGTTTTTCTTCCTCAAGCATGTAACCTACATAGAAGCACAATACATCGATGACTCAATACTGGGTTAGTCAAAAGGCATTTAGGAATCCAGTACTGAGTCACACGATGTCCAGCGGGAATAACACGCGAAAGGTGAGATAAAGAGAAGGTTTATGAGCCAAAGTTTGATGATTTTTGTACCCAACTACTGACCTACGAGGTGTTATAACTGTAGCACTAAAAACGGTAGGTTGGAGAGAAAACTTTGCATGTTTTTGACTCATAATAGCAGGTTGCATGTTCCTGACATTCGATTTAGCATGTGCAACAGATTTTGCATGAGAGTTATGAGATTTAGCTTGCATTCTTTCCTTTTTCTGTTGTTTAGCTAATCTATAACAAAAATCTATGACGTGGCCATCTCTACCACAGTAGGTACAATGAAATTTAACTTTGTGCTCATATCCAGATGAGGAAGAAACATGTTTATTAGAAACCAAATGAGACAATATTCCTACAGATTTGAAAACCAACTCTTTTTGTTTAGTATCTATTTGAATCAAACCACTTCCTAGTGACTTTACAATTTTAGGTGGATGTGCCTTAGCATGAGAATGAGCATGGGAATCAAAAGCTAAACCATTTCTATAATTGCAAGACTTGGAAGAATTCAGCAGCAAGTTTATGTTGTTATTCCCATTACAAATCACCCTAGTGTCCTATTCATATCATCAAGTTTCTTAGACAAGTCTAGGCAGTTTTCACATGATGTTTTCCTTTTATTATGCAATTAGAACAATATTTTACTTTATGAGAACGTAAAACATTGATCAATATAGAAATGTCATTCATAGCATCCCGTAGTTTCTTATCAAGATCATCACAAGTAGAACAATGCAAATCAATTGTAGAATAACAAGCATCTTTCAAGTTTTTATCATTAAGTTCAGCAAACTTTTTGTTCTTCTCAATTTCAAGTTCAATCTTATCAAGTGTGGAGGTGTGCGCACTTCTTAAAGAGGACAATTGTTCACATATAAGCTCACATGAGGTACAAGAATCATCACTAGGAATTAAAGTTTTTAAACGATTAATTTCAGATTCTAGTGATTCAATTTTAACAATATTGTCCCTAATTTTTTTGTAATTTTTCTTAAGTATAAACGTGGCATGAGAAATAGCATCACACATTTCTTCACAAGTGGGACATACCTCTTTATCATCGCTATTGTGTTCTGCCTCCTCCATACTTGATCTTGAGTTGCCCGCCATGAAGCACATATTTGCCAAATTCTCTTCATCTTCATCACTTCCGATATCCACGTCACTCGAGCCAAGTCCTTGAAGTGCGGAGATAAAACCGTTTACCAAATGGCTACATGTAAAACTCTTCTTCATCACGAGAAGTAGGACCTGAAAGATTAGGGCAGTCTGTACAAAAATGTTCTGTCTTACCACATTCGAAGCATCGTTGATAAACACCACTTCCTTAACTTTGAATTCTCACATTTTGCAATGCTTTTGAAAATCAAGTAGAAAGAGGTGCTAGCTCCTCCTCCGGAAACTCTTCAATCTGTCAAGAGTTAGAGAGAACAACAAAGCAAGTGTACCACATGATGAAGATTGGCTAGAGCTAGGCATGTCACGTCGAGAAACAAATGCAAGAGACTTGTTGGGGTTCTTACGTGAGATTATGTCAATTTCATGAGTTTTTAACTTGGAATATAGCACATATAATGTAATTGTACTCATGATAGTGGACTCACGAATAGATGTAACTTTCATCTCACAAATTGACATGTCTAATGCACTTAGTAATTGCCTAGCATTTTCAGCATCTGAAATATTAACGTTGACACTACGCAAGTTGCTGAGAATTTTGTTAAAGCGAGCAAAGAGGTCATCAATTGACTCATCGGGTTGTATCTCGAAGTGCATGTATTATTTTTTGAACATGTCCTGTCTCACCTCCTTGATAGTATTGGATCCTTCATGATAATCACATAGAGCTTTCCAAACATTGTATGCAGATCGGAGTTGTGCAACTCGATCGAAGTTGTTTTGAATCAATCCTTGTATGATCAAGTTCTTTGCCTTGTTGTTGTTATCGACATATCTCATGTTCGTAGCAATGACTTGATCGTTTGGTGGCATGTCGTAAGGCTTGTACACCTTTTCTAATATCGTGAAGCCTTGCGTCGGGATAAAAGCCTCCATACATGCCTTCCATATCTGAAAATCAATGCCACTAAACACACAAGGTTTTGCGGAGTATTTTTCCATGATGATTAGTCAAAACACGTGCGGATCACAAAGATTAGAGCATTGTGGCTCTGAAACCAGTTGTAGGATCGAAGAGCAAGTGAAAAGCTACCAGAGTGGTGTGAATGGTATATTTAAAACTTCTCAGCAGAAACAACAAAAACCCCTCAGCAGAAAATCAATCTGTTAAGAAACTGTGTGTGCAACTGATATTAACACGTTCAACTGTGACAAAAAAGTAGATATTATAGAGAATCAAGTCACGAAGACACGAAAACAAGAATCACGGAAAACCGTTGATAAAAGCTCAAGTTATGATCGAAAGATCGAACCAAGGACAATCTGTTCTACCTGAGTAAAACAGATCTGCAACACTGCAAAGAAACTCGTGTAGATGAGAAACCACAAATCCAATGACCGTGAATTTTTCACAGATGATAGAATAATCAAGTTTTGAAGACGAAATGAAAAGAATCATGTCAATTTGATCTATAAAACTCAAGTTATGATAATATTATCGATGCAACGTAGTACTGTGCAGAAACTCGACGAGAAAAACTTGTCTAAAACAAGTCGAACAAACAAGGCACAAGAGCTACTCTAATCTACAAATTTTATTAATCAAAAGACAAGAGGAACAGCACAAAGTCTTCTTATCACGAGCTCTGGCCTCCCTTCCTTATATAACCAGCCCTAAGGCCAACTCAATCCAAACTTGGACAATAACCTACTCAGTTTCAACCAAAAGATTCAATAACTCCTCAAGACTCTTCCATACACATATAGAAGCAATATTAAGACTTCCAAACACCTTACGAACATATCCCACATTCCCAAAACAACTCAACTTCGTGACCCACATGAAATCCTATCATAACCAACTCAAATCTTTCCATATTTGAGTCAAAACTAACTTAGCCGCAGCCTGAGTCTATAATTCAGCCGATAGAACCTCTGACCGATTCTTGACGTCCACTTTTCTTCATCACACCTTGGAACCATGTTTCCACGTCCATTCACTCTTTGCACACGTGCAAACACCTTCCAACAATGTCTAGGATACCTTCATATGCATTGTTCTTGATCCAAACATGTTGTGTGACCTTCCGATCAACTCAACCACAATTCCTCCTGAACTTGGTTGTTGGATCTCATCTCTCCCTAAGACTAGTTCAATGGGTCCCATCACCAGCCATGTCTTGATCTCAGGCAGCACCTACACATGAATAAACAACCATCGTTTGCGAGCCCAAGTTCTAGACTTGACTCTCGTTAGTTCAAAAACCAAAACACCTTATGTGAGCACCTCACATAAGCATGTTGCAAACCATATCAAAACATTAACCACCGTAAACAATCATAACATTTAAAAAAAATAGTAAAGGAATACTGAGCAAACTTCCCATAAGCAAAAAAAAAACAAGTTTGAAACATTGCAAGTTAAAAGCAGAACCATTACGATCTTGCACTGGACCTTGCCGAAGCTAACCGGACCTTGCGCTGGACCTAGCCAAAGTTTGCTAGACCTAGCACCGGACCTACCCAAAACATGTTGGACCTATTGTCGAACATTGCTGGAGATACCCAAAACATGCCGAACATATTGTTGAAACTTGCCGGAGCTACCCAAAACATGTCAGACCTATTGTCGGACCTTGTCAGAGCTCGGACCTAGAGTCAGACATCACTGAATAGGGTGTTTTGACAATTTCAAAACTTTTATCGCAATAGCCAATGTATTCAGCACATATAGGTCTCACAGATTTCACATTTGATTTTCCCATTGATGAATTACCCTAGCTGCCAATTTTCACCACTTTCAAAGCATGTTTGAATTCCATTTGAAATCAACAGAGGGTAACAATTTGTTGGAGTTGCTGGGCCTGCTTCTCAGTCCCTCCTCTGTTTTCCCTATTGTCTCACTGTGCGCCACCTCTCTCCATGCAACTGCCAGCAGCTAGGTGCTTGCCTGCTGGAAGCCTTGCCCGTGAAGACAGCCAAGCAAATAAACCAGACCGAGCTTATCACTCAACGATGCAACACGGTGAAACATTCCCTCTCCTATGTTTTTTTTTGTTCACCGGCGACACATGCTGTTCTTCAGATAAATACAAGCTGCAGGGCAGGAGTTGTTCTTTTTCTTTGCTCTTGTATACTTGCAGTCCTTGTGTGCAGCATCCTAATCAAATTTGTGGTCATCTTAAGATGCTTTAATGAAGAACTCTGACTTTCAGTGGCCGGCGAACTGCTTCACCCTCATCCGCGCCTCTTTGCTCGACGTCGTCCGGCCGAACCAAGCATGTTCCCTGCTGGCTTTAAACATGAAAGTTGTGCGCCATCAAACCTTCTTCATTCCCATGTAAGCACTTTCTAGAACCCTAGATGGTAGCAGCCATATTTCTCGTTTTCCTCTGATTTCTCATAGCCAGAGTACTAGGTCTTATCTTCAATTCATATTGTACGTGTAATCATCATCCAATCCCTTGAGACTTTAGCTCGTACACGACCTTGCACACCTTCTCGAAGAAAAGCCAAGCAAATCCATCGAGTAAAACCGCCATATTAGTAAATTTCCATGCCGCCGGCGTAAAACCGTCGGCTCTCTTAGTTGCTAATGATTTTGATATGATCATGCGGAATGAGGCACTGGAAAGCTACACCGACTTCACCGAAACCATATAGCCGCCCCTGCCATTGAACCCCTATCTCCGGCCCTTCCCGCGACTACATGACACCTTCCATCATTTTGCTCGACGCTTTTAAACCCAGGCGGCGAACCTCAGCACCGGGGAGGGCATGGCGCTCGGTCCCAGCGGGGCGCCGCCGCGCAATGGTGAGATGTGCCGCTGCTCGGCTGTCGCCCTGGTTCAAGACGACCCGAGTGGGGCCGACCTGTCAGCCATCGAGCCATATCCCCAGATCCGCTACGGCTAGTTGATCGTTTGTGTCCACACAGGGCAGCCCTATGGCCCCGGTGCACCTGAAATCCCATTGGCCCTTTAGAACCCGTGGGCCTCCTTTGATTATTCAAATTTTCCAATTCAATATTAATTCCAGATTTGATCCCATTTTAGAAAATCAATATCTCCTGGTGTATTTGACCAAAAATTCTCAAGTACATTTTGTTGGCACCAGGGTGATCTATACTTTCAAGTGCACATGGCACAGTATGTAAATCCATATTCTGCCCTCCATAATTCCACGAAGCAAATTGCCTTTCGAATTCACTCCTGTTGTTCTATTCATTGGAAAAATCCCAAATTTTATCAGATCCTCCCTCATAATTCCTATAAGCCCCAGTAAATATTTGAGATTCATTTGAAGTGATTTGTATGGTAAAATTGTGTTCCCAATCTGAATGTACATGAAAAGTTGCAAAAAGTCCAGAAACATTTTCTGAAAACTGTGCAAACTTCTAAAATAAATATCTCACACTAGAATGCTTAGAAAATTACATACAATTTTTTTGGATCACTCTTGACCCCCTCTAAATACAAAACCAACTATTAACCATGTTACAATTCCATATTCCCCATGAAAATTCTGGGAAGTGTTTAAGTTCATAGAATTTAGAGAATAGAGACTTCCATGAACATTGCTCAAATTTAGCCAGAACACTAAACATAGCATCTGTTGTCCACTATAAAATTTCCAGAATCCTAGGACTTGATTCACGACAGTAAACTGTGTTTCATCTCCCTATGCCCAAAACATTGATCATGTCATTCATATCTCCATTCTACTATGTTTCATTTTTATTCCTCCACTGTTATTTTCCTGTATACGACAGAGATCTTCCTGTCGTACTTGTACAGCAGGGTGCTTCCCTTTTGTCATTCATATCATGATCCTCCTCTCTAAACTATATATGCTCATGTATGACGAATGTTCATTTTGCTGACCTTGGATTGTATGTTAGACCCCTGCAAAATTTTAATTAATTTACAGTGGCATGTTTCTCTCTTTTAACTCAACAATTAAATGGAGAAATAATTACTTAATGCTTAGAATAGTTCTAGGTGTTTGTTTAAACTATATTGAAGAAATGGGGATCTCAGAACCCCCGGCTGAAAATAATCTCGTCCCAAGATTAGTGAAATAAATGAGATAGATAAGAACATTACAGGAGGAATGATGATAATAGTTCCGGATAATTGTGTCGAAGGAAATATTCACTTTCCCATGTATCTTCATCGGTGGCGTGGTTATTCCACAACACCTTATAGAACCACAACGACCGATTTCTCGTTGTACGATTCTTTTCATCAATGATTTGCACCGGTTGTTCGGTATAAGTGAGATCTGATAGCAAAGGTTCCATGCCTTTGTGAAAACTTCTTTCAAATGCTTTAGACATTTTCTCAGCTTGAAGACATGAAAAATGTCGTGAATGCCCGACAACGATGCCGACAGCCCCAAACGATAAGCCACGGGCCCACATTTTTCAGTAATAGGAAATTGACCAACAAAACAAGGAGCTAATTTTCTCTTTACCCCGAATCGATGAATTCCCTTCATTGGGGATATGCGGAGATACACTTGATCTCTGACTTCAAAATACAAGGGATGGTGTCGCTTGTTTGCATAACATTTCTGTCGAGACTGAGCAGCTTTGAGATTGGATTGAATGAGTTAAACCTGTTATTCGGCTTCTTTCACAAGATCGACTCTGAAGATAACTCTCTTGCTCGATTCACACCAATTAGTGGTGTGCGGCACTTCCTCCCATATAGTGCCTTGTAGGGCTTTATCTTAATACTCGACTGATAACCACTGTTGTAAGAAAATTCTGCTAAGGGTAAATGGTCGTCCCAATTGTTTCCATGGTCAATGGCACAAGCTCTCAACAAGTCTTCAAGAATCTGATTTACCCTTTCGGTCTGACTATCGGTATGAGGGTGGTATGCAAAGCTTCTGATTAATTTGGTTCCCAGAGACTCATGTAGTTGCTCCCAGAAACAAAAACAAATAATGAGCCCCAATCAGAAATGATTGTGCGGGGAACTCCGTGTAAACACACGATTCTAGACATATACAACTCTGCATATTTCTTGGCCTTGTATCTTATACAAACCGGAATGAGGTGGGCTGTTTTGGTGAGTCGATCAATGATCACCTATATGGAATCATGGTGACTGGATGTGAGACGCAACCGACAATAAAATCCATGCTTATGTCTTCCCACTTCCATGCCAGAACACTTAAAGGTTGTAGTATTCCCGCTTTCTTTATATGATCAACCTTGACCCTTCGACATCTATCGCACTCGCATTCATATTTAGCAATCTCTTGTTTCATCCTAGTCCACCAAAATTTTACTTAGGTCTTGATACATCTTATTGCTGCCTAGATGTATCGAATACTTGGATAAGTGTGCTTCATCCAAGATTTTATTTTGTAGTTTTTCATGCCAAGGTACTACGATGCGGTTGTTGAACCATATTGCCCCCTCATAATCCACTCGGAAACATAGCTCTTCTCCTTCTTTAATTCTTCGTCGAATGTGAGACATTGCTTTATCTTCTTTTTAGGCATGTATATACTCCTCTTGAAGCGTAGGTACGAGAGCAAGATTATACAATGCTCCATAAGGAACTATCCGTATACTTGGTTCTTCTTCTATATCTGAAATAACAGATAAGTTGTTAGTGTGAGACTTGTGGCTGAGCGCATCGGCCACCACGTTCGTTTTTCCCGGATGATAATAAATCTCAAATTCGTAGTCCTTGATTAGTTCCAACCATCTTATTTTCCTTATACTAATATTATTTTGTGTAAAAATGTATTTGAGACTTCTATGGTTGGTGTAGAAATGAACTAAATTCCCTAGCAAATAGTGCCTCCACATTTTTAATGCAAGTACCACTGCAGCTAACTCAAGATCATGAGTTGGATAATTCTGCTTGTGGTTACAAAGCTGTCATGATCCATATGCGGTCACAAATCTATCTTGCATTAAAACGCAGCCAACTCTAATGCCCGAGGCATCACAATAGACATCAAACAGTTTAGTCGCATCCGGCTGAGCTAAAACCGGCGGCGTTGTGAGATGTTTCTTCAAGATTAGAAATGCCTCTTCACAATCTTTCATCCACTATACTTGCTGCCCTTTTTAAGTAATTCCGTCATTGGCTTAGCAATCTTTGAAAATCAAGGAACGAACCTCCGGTAGTAACCCGCTAATCCAAGAAAGCTAAGGACATTGTAAATGGACATCGGAGATTCCCACTTCAACACTTGCACCATCTTACTTGGATCAACATCCAAACCCTCCGCTGAAATAATATGGCCAAGAAAAGGCACTTGGTTGATCCAAAACTCACTTTGTTGATCCAAAACTCACACTTGCTGAATTTCGCATATAACTTATGATCTCACAATTGCCCGTGCATGATATGGGGATGTTTAGCATGCTTTTCCCCGGATCAGAATAAACAAGTATTTCGTTGAGGAAGACTACAAGAAACTTATCCCAACACGGAATTCATAAGTACATGAAATGTGTGGGTGCATTGATGAGACCAAAAGACATAACTAGATACTCATAGAGTCCGTATCTAGTCGAAAATGCGGTCTTTGGAATATCTTCAGCTCCACTTTTTATATGATGATATCTCGACTTTAGATCCACTTTGGATAACACTTTAGCACCCACTAATTGATTGAACAAGATATCAATGTGTGGTAGTGGATACTTATTTTTTATCACGATGGCATTCAGCGGACGATAGTCCACACATAATCGTAGTGATTCATACTTCTTCTCTTTAAATATCGTAGAGCAGCCCCATGTTGATGAGCTTGGTTTGATAAATGCTTTGTACAAGATGTCCTTGAGTTGTTCCTTTAGTTCCGCTAATTCCTTTGGTGCCATTCGGTATGGCATACGAGATATCAGCATGGTTCCTGGTACTAATTCAATCTTGAACTCCACTTCTCATTCGGGCAACATGCATAGGAGATCGTCGAGAAAGGCCATTGGAATCTCATGTTTATTGGTTTCTGTATGATAGGTGGTTGCACTTTCAGCAGCTCGATCTTCAAGCAGGAGATTATGAAGACTGTGAATCTTAGAGTATAACTGAGCACTTCGAGGATTGAGTCCAGAACAGCCCCACAGTGTTTAACCATGCCAGCCCCAGCATAACATCGATCCGCTGTCCAGCTAAGACAATGAGGGTGGTTGGATATTGTTGACGGTCATTAAGTACCACTTTAGACCATCAATATAACTCATATTCATGGAGGACTAGACATTTCTTACACGCATGTCATTTAGAAATAACCTAGTTCCACTTATACTTGGAGAAAATAGTGCATGCAGGTATTCTATACAGAATTGAAGTGAATATAGGGGAGGAATCCAGAAAATAGACCTTTCGACCAATCAGGCGCAAGTACAAAGATTCATGGGCCACACGGGAAAGAAATCTGACTAAAAATCACAGGAATCACCCGTTCCCATGATGGGGCCCACAAAACAGTCTCCCGGAGGAAAAATACCGCATTTGGGGCCATTAGAAAGACTGCCGAACCCAGGGGTCACCCGACCTGGTATTCGCGACAAACTCGATCATCTTCCACATGGAGACTCCTCATGGCTCCTTGATAACGATGCCGACTGATTCCCGCACATATTATGGCGCCAAACCGACCTTTGGAGGGTATAAATAGGTAGTGGAGTCTCACACTTCTACACACACCAATCAAGCATTCTCTCTTGCATACGCTAGTTCAGCTATGTCCTTAGTGGAGGTTAGGCTGTAGAAGGAGCCTCTAGTCCCAATTCCAAATTGAGAAAGGTATGGCTTATGTATCTTTCTTTTCTTATTTAACTTTATGCATTATAATAGTATTATTATGAGTCTCCCTTTATTAATAGACTTGGATAAAGCGTTTCTTATTTCATTGTGGAGTCCATGTATGTTCAAAATGTAGATGTTATTATGTTCGAGTCATAATGCTCATATCATGTTATAATAAACATCATACACCACCACTATAGTCTAATTAGGTAATAGCTTGAATATGTTAATATGAATAATTTAGGGCTTTGTCCCAATATTGGTTTAACAATGTTTAGGTTAGTCAATGCCTTAGGGTGGTACTTGCACTCTGGCCCTTAAGGTATTTACTTAACATGTAAGTATGGTTCTTAGATACTTAAGTAGCGTTGAATGTTTCGTAGACGCACTGGTTGTAGGGTTAGGCGGCAGGTGGTATCAGCCTTGTCCGTCCTTCATAATCACCTACGTTCGGCTACGCCGCAAGCTTGAGGCGGTAATCATCGATTTCGTCAGGGGTAAACCAGTACCCTATATGTTGGACCACTAAGTCCTAGTATTCATCATTACCATACTCATGTGTATACTAATATGCTATGTATATGGGTAATTAGAGCACAGTAGCAGCAGCCCCTCCTCGTAGCTTAACCCTCACTAGGACAACCTTACCCTTAGAGTAGATTGTTTAGGTGTGTGTCACACTACCCATATTAACATTTTACCTCTGTTCTGATAAATACTAAGTACCCTATTCCCTGGTCATGATAATAGTGTTTCCTTTACTCCACCGTCTTTCTTTGGGAAAAATATGATACCCTTGGGAATACTCTTGGGTGAAATGCTACAACGGTATCTTCCGTGCGCTTGCGGATATCATCTGTTACCGGAGATGGTTTGTGATGTTAAGTAATACTAACAAATACATTTTTCCACCAAAGCACAATGGCGCTTTGGTTACAACTTCACTAGCGGCTATATTGCCTCCTGGTGAGCTTATAAGATAATGCTTTGCTAATGAAATTATGTGTGGCTCAATAATAAAAAAGAATTAACAGGGGTAGTTCGTTGAGACAAAACATACTCGCAAGCACAGGTTCTCCTTCTGGCACATCCTCAATGGCTGTGTGGTGGATGTTTCCGGGCTTCGGTGCTGCTCTCTTGGTCTGAGTGCGGGACTGATTGGCATCTTGCATGGTCGTTTGCCCGCTGCCCCGTTTCGCTTCTGGACGGTCTCTGGCGAAGTGGCCAGTTCGGCCACACGTGTAGCATGTATACCTCGCCGGTCGTCCTCCAATCAGAAGACGATTGTTGCGTGCATTCTGTTGTGAAACAAAGGAACGTGGAGCTGGACGCTGCTGCTGCCATTGCTATTGTTTCTGCGGTCTGTAGCTGGAAAATTGGAATGACGACCCTGATATTGTTGAGGTCGCGCAGCTGGTTGAATTTGCTGACCGGACGGCGTACGATACACCAGCCAGTATTTCTGAGGAGTTGGATTACCGCTGCCCGTGGCACACTCCTCTTACATTTCTCCGCCTGAGTACGACGTTGAGCATCCTCAACCATGATCGCTGCATTGATCAGCTCGTTGAAGTAGTTGTGATTTATCAAGGTGAGCTTTTCCTTCAGCTTGGCATTGAGGCCACAAAAGAAACATTCACACTTCTGTGTCTCGGTACCCACATGATCTGATGCGTATTACGCCAAATGGTTGAAGGCCTTTGAGTAGTCGTGCCTCCTTGTTTTAAGTCCAGGAACTCCTGGAGCTTCCTGACCTTGATTCCGTCTGGATTGCGGTAGGCACGGCATGCCTCCCAAAACTGGGTACATGAGATCTGATGACCAGCGGGTAGGGAAGCGAGATGATTCTCCCACCATGCTCCGGCAGATCCATGGATCTGCTGCGCCGCGTATAGAGCTTTTTGATGTTCAGTGCGCTAGAGCAACCCGAACTAAGCATTAAGTGAGTGGGGATCCAATTATGTGCCTCTAGCAGTTCGTCGGCCTCCATGAAGACTGCGGGATGAGTTGCCAGGAAGTCGGAGTACGAACTTGACTGAGGTTGGTGATGACCTTCAGCAGGAGCCCCTCTATGTCACGACGCATTTTGCATAATAGTCCGCAAGATCTCGGTTTGCTCGTCTTGCTCCCGCCATGGCAGCTACAACGTCTGCCAACGTGATTTGAGGGTGAGGCGATCGCTGTTGCTGTGGAGTTTGTTGCTCCGGACGTGGGGAGTCATCCACTCCCTGTCCACTGGAACCTCCGGCCTTGAATGTGGCACGCATATGCACCCTTCTGCAATGTAAGAATTTGTCATTAGTTCATTGATTATTCCATTCATGCAGCATCAAGATACTGATAGTGCTTCTTTACATACGTAGGTAGAACGAGCAACTCGTAAACTTTTATCCAGATAAAATACATAGTAGCCACAAAGACGACACTTTGCTGCATAGACCACTTTATTGATCGAGTAGAAACTTTATACAAAGTAATCTATTACTAGACCAAGATTACAATGTCATTTTGCAAAATGGATCCACTCTTCAATGAGAGTTCATCGCTGCACTACTCGGTCACCAAATACAGCTTGACCATGTTAGTACTACACAACCTACTACTGTTTACAATACAACCCAAACATGGTCATCTAAGACTACTAGTAGACCACACTATCCTACTCGTTGCCTTCCTCCGGCAACGGGATGTGTGCTGGCTGCGGTGCAAGCTCGGCCTCTTGCTCCATCCCAACCTCCTCGGGATCCTCCTTGACCTCCTGGGGATCCTCCTCTGATGCTTCCTCTGGAACCCACTCCATCTCTGAGTATGAGGCGGATTCCGCGTGCTCTTGTGGTGGAAGAAATGGAACCTCATCATCTTCTACTGGCTCAGGTTCCGCTTGTGCTCCCTGAGCAAGTGGCATTTCACCAGCGTAAAGGTATGCATGCACTGGAGAGTGAAGTGCCTGGAGTTCCTCAAAGTTATCCAGCGCTTGCAGCGTGTTTTGCTCAAATTTTCAGCTTGTTCAACAGCCTCGTCTCGCTATTCTGTGAGCTCCTCGACATGCGCATTGCTCGCTTGAAGCTACTGCTGAACCTGCTGCAGTTCTTGCTCCAGCGCTGCCAGTAAATTCCCATGCTGCACACAGTTGTCGTGATGAAGATCACCATGTGCAACAGCATCCTTCATCGCTGCGAGCTGCTGCTGGATGATAGTGCTTTGAACGGTATGCATCGCCTGGAAACAAGCGGCATAATAGCCCGACGTCGTTGCTTCAACGGATGGTTCATATGATTCAATGTCCGATGCTTCCACTCATAACCATCTCGGCCTCCCACTGGCAGCGGCACATATGGAGTTCCCTCGGTTTCCATGAAATGTAGCTGACCAAACTTTCGGATTGTTGTACAGGCCGCCACATCCCAAGTGTTTACCAGACGCGTTCCATGCACAGTGATGCTGCATGGAGTCCATCCCAGATTTTATGGACCAGCAGGGATATCAACGGTAATGGTGCATGAATATATCCCTCCATCTTTCCTCTCCTTGCCCCAGTACACTGGTGGCTCATCATAGCAAAACTGCTTGAGCATCGAGGTAAACCATGGACTGTCGGTGTATATCAAACGCGTCCAACCATTGTCCAGAGCTTGTACGGAGTTATTCATCTATTGAACATGATGTGATGCAAGTCAAAACTCAGTTCCATATCATCATGATTCAAGTCAAATGTTGATGAAAGTACCCACTTTCGGTACGTGCAAACCAAATTCAACACAGATTCATAATGCTTCGACTAGAACAGTTACTGAAAACTAGTCATTGATACTGACCAGTTCATACTCAAACCAAGTTTCTGCAAAGTTACAAAATGTATACACGGTGTCCAGAATCTGGATTCCCAAGACAGTTTCAAGGATACTCTAAATTTCACCAAGTTACATTAAAATTTAGCTTTCGAGTTCAATAGAAACTTGATAGAGGATTTCCTAATATTTCCAGAAATGTATATACATGCCCATGTTACATTTCTATATTAGGAGATATGACTTTTCAAAGTTGACAGAAGTTGACAGAGTTCTGACAGCACCTTCACAGATGCACCAGTTTAAACTCAAAATTTGAAATACTTCTACGCTGAATTTGGAAAAACTTTGAATTACAAAATTGTAGTACATCGCCTCTGCTTTTCAGAACTGTATCACAATACTCCAGAAGATGTTTTACAAGGAGATATTGCAACTAAGACTGGTTCACTACCCCAGGAAATTGTAGCAGTTTTTTGAAATTTGAACTTTGACCAACTTTGAGTGTGTTTCTGTCTTGGAGTGCAAGAGAAAAGTTTTAGAAGACTCTTAAAAATTTCAAAAATGCTTCACACACCCCCATTGGCAAAATATTCACGGTGGATTCTCAGCAATGAAACTGACCAAAAAACAGAGGACTCATTTTTGGTTCAACTATATTCACTTCCTTTAGTTCCCAAGCAAGTTTTAACCAGGTTATTGAAATGAAATCTTGTATGTTTTGTAGAAGCTTCATATTTTCTGAGAAAAGAGGTATTAATGCATCCTTTTTGATGATGTCGTTACTACATTCCTCACCAATTAAAAAACCCTAACCAGATTACACCCGACATATACATCTTATAGGTGGTGTTTGATTCATTCAGAGGCACACATGTTCTACTCATAATACATCTAATGCGGTTAGTTTACCTGCCTAAGAAACAAAATTACAATTGATAAAGTAGCGCCACAAGGGCGGGGCCACATAGGCAACATGACAGGTAGTCACAATATAACAGTTGTTAGCAAATACAAATGTCCCATACCATTGCTATATGGGGCCATCCTCGAGGAAATAACGTCTCGAGGGAACGTGGTCATGTTTTTCACCACATGACGGGGTACTCGAATAACCCACTTACGAGCACGCGATCAGGTATTTTATCACCCGAAGGATACCAAAGAAAGTGCATCTTGGCATTCCCTTGTGGGTTTTGGATGATTGATGACAAACAAATGAGATCCTAATGAATTCGTTGAGATGACTGCAGGTCTACAAAGACTACAACTTATGGTGCACTAAAAAAGGTGAAAAATGAGGAGTGAGAAAAAGAAAAGGCCAAATGATCAAGGAAGCGCAAAGTAGGTATCAATGTATAGGATGTGTGTGAGAGACACATCCCAAGAGCTTACATCTTTGCGTAGAGGGTAAGGGCTAAATTCAATTAATCAAGCAATTCACAGAAGCACCAGACAAGTCTGTTCACAAGGGGACTAGTCTGATGAACGTACTTTCCTCACACGGACAAGTCCGGTACAGTACCGGACTAGTCCATTTAACACCGACCTCACTCGAACAAGTCCGGACATTCAGTGGACAAGTCCATTCAACTTTTTGTTGTTTCATGCGGACAAGTTGCAAAACTTGGAGTAGTCCGCCATCACAACACACAACTCACCTCACTGGACAAGTTCATCCCATTGCGGACTAATCCGATTAACTTTCTGTAATCACCACAGACTAGTCCAATGAACTTTCTGTACAAATACAGACAAGTCTGCTACACTTCACACAAATTAGGTTTCTGAATGTACCCTAGAGGGGGGGGGGGGGTGGATAGGATTTTTGAATTTTTATCGATCCCTAAAACACTTAGCAAAGAGATCAAATACAGGAAGGCCGGACTAGTCCGTTACCGTGCGGACTAGTCCGATATATGTGCACTTAAAACCCAAGTAAATCTTCAATTCTTCTTCTAGTATTCTATGCAGCGAAAAGCAATTGACAACTTAAATATATTGTGATTATGAAGTAAGAAATTGCAACTATAAAGTTTAATACAATGTTTCTATGAAGATTAAACAAGAATTTGCAAGCCCTAAAATGTAACAAAAAATAGAACAAGAACACGTGAGATAAGATTTTATCTCAAGGTTCGATTCCACGGAGGAATCTACATCCCCATTGAGTTATCCATGGAGGACCGGGTCTTCACTAACCCTTCCCTCGTTGAATCGCCATGGAGGCCGATTCTCAATCACTAAACACACAGGGGGTAAATAACTCATTCAAGGGGCCTTCTCACATGTTGAGGGATCCCCAAAGATTACAGCGAATGAACACCACCAAACACACTCAAAAGATGTAGAATAATCAATGAGAGTGTGCAAAATATCAAACCCAAGAGGTCAAGATCGTGAAGAATGAGTTATCTCCTTTATCCAATCCCTAATCCTCAAGGATTTGATTCTTTTCGTTTAGAATGAGTGGAGAGAGGTGTTTTTGTGCTCTTGGGAGGTGTGACGATGCAGGGGTTCGAGAGATAGGGTTACATGGTCGTGTACCTCTATTTATACAAGGGTTCCAAAAGTTATCGTCAGGTTTTGCGAAGTGCGGACTAGTCCGTTGATGGACACTGGACTAGTCTGGTGTGCGTATGTGAAAAAACCTAAGTGTTGAGGGTACCGGACTAGTCTCTTAAGGTGCGGACTAGTCCGTTTCTTTCTCAGAGACTTTTTGGACTTGTCCGGTCAATATCGGACTTATCTGTTCTGGTGCAAATGTGATGAACTGAGGACAAGTCCGCACTTGGAGGACTTGTTTGTTTTCTACCCAAAGAGTTTTTGGACTAGTCTGGTCAATATCGGACTAGTCCGCTTTTGTGCAAAACGTGAAGACCTGCAGACAAGTCCTCACCTGGAGGACTTGTCCGTTTTTATCCAAAGAGATTTCGGACTAGTCCGGTCATTATCGGACAAGTCCGTTATTTCCGTAACTTTTGTAGTGAGTGCGAACTCGTCACTTGAGCTCTTAGGATGTGTTTCTCCAACACACTCCTAACAAATTAAATCTACTATTTTCAAATCTTGAGCCTTTAACTTTTGGGTCCTCCTTCTCCTTCCATTTTGTAATTTCTTTCTCATCTCTTGAAACCTGCTCTGATCTCAACAATCTTGTTAGGATCTCATTTGTTTGTCATTAATCAACCAAAACCCACCACGGATGCTGAGATGCACTTTCAATCTCCCCCTTTTTGGTGATTGATGACAACCAATTGAGATTACACATATATGATTAAAAATTCAGATTTTTATAAAGTGTGCACATATGAGTTTTGAGAAAAATTGTAAATGTTGAAGTACTACTCATATGTGCACTCTTTATGGTGGGGTGGAAACCTATGTGTGTGTGAGCAAGAATTTTGATGTGAATGAGGTGAAAAGCATAATCATAACATCATAAAGATCATCAAGCAAACATAACAATTTTAAGGCATAATGTATAGATCATAGAGAACATAAATTACATGTACAAATGCGTAAAAGTGTCTTACATGACCAAGTGCATAAAAGAGTCTTAAACGAGGTAGAGCATAAAGACATAAGCTAAGACCTAGGACTCCCCCTACGACCCCCCCTCAATCTCTCCCCCTTTGCCATTAAGACACCAAAAAGGAAGAGAAGGAGGGATCTTCCTGTCGTTGTTGGCTCCATCCGCGCTTTTGGTCCTTTCTTCACTTTCTTCTTCATCAGGTTGATGAGGAGGAGGAGGAGAACCACCCATCATGCCAAAGTAAGCGAGTTCAGAGTTGGTGATAGGAGGAAGCTCAGAGAAGTCAGAATTTGGAGTCTTCTAAAATGATAGGAGACCCCATAGTCTCAATTTCCAGTTTTGGACAAATGGCATTGATGTTTTATTTCATGTATTTCATTTTCTCCTTTCTTGACTTGTTGTTCTTGTGTAGCTTCACCTCTGATTTGCGGCAAGAACAAAATATAGCAGCAAGATACTTCATTATCCCACTAGCGGACCCCTTGTTTGATGGAGGGGCCCTAGAGCTAGAGGTAGCCCTTGCTTCTTCTTGGGCTCTCCTTGGGAGCTCTTTACTTGACACATGAGATTGAGCTGTTGGGAGAGTAGCTTAGGGTGGCATCTAAGGCCTCAAGGCAGTGTGCTCCATGTCCTTCACAGACTCAATTCCTGTGACCCTCTCAATCATGAACATAATATATGGCGCATAGCCACTGGAGCAGTTGGGAGTGCAAGAGATGTTCACCATGTCGTTCCAAATATAGTTGAACACATCAAACCTTCTTCTCCTGCTTATGACCTTCATCAGGGTTCTCATGTACCCTTGGACACTGCTCGCATCCCCATCCTTAGGAGCAATGGTCTTCCAAAGTACTCGATTGAGGACAATGAAGAATGGCTTCATGTTCTTGGTTTATGGGGGATTGTAGTGGAGACGAGTGTCATAGAGGAACTCCATCTTGACCTTCTCCAAAGGGCTATCATTGTGGATCACGATCTCATGGTTCCCGGTATCCTCAAGATTTAACAACTTTGCAAAGTCAACATAGTTAATAGAGTAGATTGATCCATGAGTCATCCAGGTTACTCTTTCTTCACCCGTATTGGAAAAGTGGCAAGTGGCACATAATTGGGCTATCACATCATCTTTCCAGTTGTATCTAAAGGATAAGAGATCCTTTAGACCATGCCTCTCTGCAGCGACCACTACCTCATCAAATGCAGCACAACTCTTTCTTCCAAAGCAGTTCCAGTCTATCCATTGATTTCATACCACTGGGGTCTTCATGTTGAGGCAGACGCTGTTGTAGTAATCCGAGTGGAAATTACTCCAAAACCTCAGATCGGTAGCTACCTTCCCACTGCTATAAGCATCGACTTGCGTGAACTTCCAGACAACATCGCAACCCTTTCCAATGAATCTCTCCTTGGAGGAATTCCTATTCCCTTGCCTCAGAGCTGCCATATTCAGAGGACCAATCGGGCCAGAGGCAATTCCCTTTCCTTTGCCCTTAGTTTGGCGTGGAGCTGCCGAGCTAGATCCAACCACTTGTTTACCCTTTATAGATGGTTTCTTTGCTGGGACCTTCCCCCGCACCCGAGGTGGAGCGGGTGAAGGGTCAGCAGCATGATCTTTCCTTTTCTTGGTACGATCCTTTGTAGGACAAGGCAATATATCTTGCTCCATTTTGGCATCGTAGTTGGATATACTCTCGTTTAAGGAGGTTGACATTTTCCCTGACAGAGGAGATATATGCCATTGATAAGAATCGATGACAAGAAATGCATTGAGAGAGTATAAGCTAGGTATTTAATCAGCAACACACCGGACTTGTCCGCGTAGATAATGGACTAGTCTGTTGTGCGGCTGTTCAAACCCTAGCTAAACAAATGTCAGAGTTTTCTCAGAACAAGAGTGTAACAGTGATAACTTGTAGTTGGAATGCATCAAGGAAACATGTATGGGCAATAGGAATCAAATTTATTTAGTAATACCAAGGAAAATCGAAGAGTTATGGTTTGGTGAGACAATTACCAAATCCTTCAGTCCAAGGGGCTTTGAGCGTTTTCGATACGGATTAGTCCGGGGTCTTCAATCCTATTGCAACGACGATTGATTTCCACGGAAAGATGTTAAGCTTTGATCGAGAACTCGCAAAATCACCTTGGGGGCACTTGAGTGAGGAGAGAGAAGATGAGGGGGGTTGTGAGGAGGAAGAGGAAGAATTTGCACCTGCCTAAGAGGCTAAGGCGTCGGAATACCGAAGTAGTCCGTGGTCACAGCAAACTAGTCCGGTCCTGCGGACTCAACGCGGACATGTCTGCAATGTGCAGACTAGTCTGAGGTAACTACAGACTAGTTCGTGGTCACCTAGAGAGTGAAATCTATATTTATATGAACCTTAAGTGTGTGTGTGTGTATGTATATGTATGTATGAATGTGTGTGTGTGTGTGTGTGTGTATATATATATATATATATATATATATATATATATATATGAAGGTGTCTAGTAGGGATCTTTTGAACAAAGATTCACATATATTCTTGATGAACATGCTCAGTAAACACTCAACAATCAAGCTATGACCATAATTCATCAAGATCTAATAATTAACATAGTTTTTAGGAAAAATCAAGGAAAGGTGAGTTTTCTTCGAAAATCTTGAGTTTGAAGAAGTCAACATTCAGATATGCATGATTTAAAGCCACGTTCCGAGCATCAGGGATATTTAGTTCTTTTCGAAGCTCACAAAATTGTTTTTCATCAAGAGGCTTGGTGAAGACATCAGATAGTTGTTTCTTAGTTTTGACATGGGAAATGGGTATGTCTCCTTTAATTGAATGGTCTCTCAAAAAATGATGTCGTATATCAATGTGTTTGGTCCTAGAGTGCTCAATAGGGTTATGTGCAATTTTAATCGTACTTTCATTACCACAAAGGAGAAGAATACGATTCATATTGTAACCGTAGTCCATTAGAGTTTGTCGCATCCAAAGGAGTTGTGCACAACAACTCCCGGCTGCAACATACTCTGCTTCAGCTGTGGGCAAGGCAATGAAGTTTTGTTTCTTGGAGGACCAACAAACTAGAGACCTACCCAAGAATTGGCAAGTTCCTGAGGTACTTTTTCTATCCACCTTGCATCTGGCATAATCTATATCGGAGTATCCAATGAGATTGAACTTTGAACCTTTTGGATACCAAAAGCCTAGGTTGGGTGTATGAACTAAATATCATAATATCCTTTTTACGGCTGTCAAATGGCGTCCCTTAGGATTGGCTTGAAATCTTGCACACATACAAACACTCAACATAATATCAGGCCTAGATGCACATAAATAAAGTAGAGAGCCAATCATGGAGCGATATACCTTTCGATCCACATTAGGTCCATCTTCATTAAAATCCAAGTGTCCATTTTTGCCATGGGAGTCTTTATGGGCTTCGCTTTGTCCATGCCAAATTTCTTTAGAATGTCCTGGGTGTACTTTGTTTGGCTTATGAACGTTCCCTCCTTTAGTTGTTTCACATGGAATCCCAAAAAGTATTTCAACCCTCCCATCATGGACATTTCGAACCTTCTGTCATAATTTTACTAAACTCTTGCCAAAACGATTTATTAGTTGAACCAAATATGGTATCATCAACATAGATTAGACAAATGAATAGATCATCATCAAAGTGCTTGGTAATCTGCTTTACAATTTTGAAGCCATTTTCCACTAGAAAATCTCTAAGGCACTCATAGCAGACTCTAGGAGCTTGTTTGAGGCCTTAGAGAGCCTTACACAATTTGAATACATGGTCGGGGTACTCTTGATCTTCATATCCAAGGGGTTTCTCCATGTACACCTCCTCCTTTATTGGTCCATTGAGGAAGGCGCTTTTGACGTCCATTTGACACAGCTTGAAATCATGGTGAGTAGAATATGCAAGTAATATACGAATTGATTCAAGCCTAGCTACAGGAGCAAAAATCTCGTCGAAATCCAAACCTTCGACTTGTGAGTAACCTTTGGCCACAATTCGCGTCTTGTTTCTTGTTACCTCTCCGTGTTTGCCTTGCTTGTTATGAAAGACCTATTTACTGCCGACGATGTTGGACTTGGGTCTTTCAACAAGTTCCCATACTTTGTTCCTCTTGAAGTTGTTCAATTCTTCTTGCATCACCATCCCCCATCGAGGATCTCTTAGTGCATCTTCAACTCTGTATGGTTCTAATAAGGATACAAAAGAATAGTACTCATAGAAATTATCTATACGAGATCGAGTTGTCACTCCCTTTTGGATGTCACCAATTACGTTGTCGACGGTGTGATCTCTTTGTATGCTTTGGTGTACTCTTGGATGTGGCACTTGTTATCTTGAATTTTCATGATCATCATCTTCTTCGTCCCCCCCCCCCCCCCCGATGGTTGCCCTCATTATTGTTTTGATCATCTTGATCTCCTTGAGGTTGATCTAGTGTGAAAGCTCCCCCTTGATCATTTTCCTCCGTTTGTGGTTCATTTTCTTCACTCAGATTTTGAGGTGATGCTTGTGGTTGAATATCGCCAAGTGTCATTCTTCTCAATGCTTGACATGGACATTCTTCTTGATCTAGCACACACTTATCAACTTGCTCTACTTGAGAGCCATTAGTTTCATCGAACACTACATTACGTGCTACTTCAACAAGTCCGGATACTTTGTTGAAGACACGATAAGCGTTAGAGTTCGAATCATAGCCAAACAAGAAACCTTCATCGGACTTCAAAGCGAACTTCGAGGTCCTAGGCTTCTTGTTTAGAATATAACATTTTGAACCAAACACTCAAAAGTATGAAATATTTGGTTTGTTACCGGTGAGTAGTTCATATGAGGTTTTCATGAGGAAACGATGAAGGTATAGTAGGTTTATGAGGTGACAAGCGGTGTTAACCGCTTCAGCCCAAAACTGATCTGAAGTCTTGTACTCATCGAGCATTGTCCTTGCCATCTCAATGAGTGTTCGGTTCTTCCTTTCGGCCACCCCTTTTTGTTGAGGAGAGTAGGGTGCTGAAAACTGTTGCTTTATTCTTTCTTCATCTAGATACTCGTCAACTTGAGTTGTCTCGAACTATGTTCCATTGTCAATTCATATGTTCTTGATCGTCAATGAGAATTCATTTTGAGCTCATCTCAGAAACTTCTTTAGTGTTCCTTGAGTTTCTGTCTTATCATGCAAATAGAAAACCCATGTGAAGCGTGAAAAATTATCGACAATAACTAAACCATATTTATTATTGTCGAAACTTATGTAAGCAATTGGACCGAATAGGTCCATGTGGAAGATCTCAAGCGGTCTTGTTGTAGTACTGACATTCTTTGCGAAATGGGGTCCTCCTACTTGCTTCCCGGCTTGGCAAGTGCTACAAGGCCTGTCTTTCTCGAAAACAACATCCTCCGAACCTCGAATGTGATCGCCTTTTAGAAGTTTTTATAGATTCCTCAAACCAACACGTACTAGCCGTATATGCCATAGCCAACACATGTTAGTCTTTGCAATTATAGGTGGCCAACGGGCCGCAACGGGTCGGCGCGGCTCGAGCTCTGCCGGGCTCGTGCCTGAAGAGCCACGGTCCGGCGGGGCCTGTGAAAAAATCAGGCTGACCCACAAGCTGGAGGTCCAGGCCCAGGCACGACCCAAACTCAATTTAAGCGTAGCGGGCCGTGCCGAGCCGTCAACAAGTCGTGCCATGTCGGGCCGTCCCGTGGCCCATTTCAGTTATTAAGTCACTAAAAACAGCAAAAAAAACATTATTCGGGCCTAAACAGGCTGTGCCGGGCTGGGCCAGTCTGCGATGCTGGTCGTGCCGGGCCTAAACGTGTCGTGCCTGCATGCCCAACGGGCCGAATGTCTAGACCCGGGCATGGCCTGCACCGGGCTTCGGGTCGGTCCAGACCTGTTTTTTTCGGGTCGTGCCAGGTTCGGGCAATGCTTTTTTTGCGGGCTTTCATGCTGGCACATCTGGCCTGGCCAATTTGGCCACCTATATTTGGAATCAAGCATGTGTCAAGTTTGGCTTTATCTTTGTTGAAATCAACTAGATAAAGTTTTCCCTTTAACACACCCTTGAATGCAATAGAGTTATCACTCCTTCTAGAGACGGTCACACTCTCATTAGTGAATAAGCAATTATGACCTTTGTCACATAGTTGAGATATGAACAAGAGATTATAATCTAAGGAATCAACATGTAAAAAATGGGAAAAGTGTATTTTACCAGTACCTAGCACCCTTCCTTGACTATCATCACCAAAATAGATGCCTTCGCTCGAGTCTTCATTTTGTTCGTACTTCACAAACATTTTTTTTCTCCGGTCATCGGATTTGTGCATCCACTATCTAGCACGCATTTTGCTCCACCGGATGCATATGCCTACAAAAAGAAATTATGCTTTGGTCTTAGGAACCCAAGCTTGCTTGGGTCATTTGAGGTTAGTGACAAGTGACTTGAGCACCCACACACGAGACTTGGTGTTCTCATGGCGTGGCCCAACATATTTAGCATAAACATTTTGAAAACTATCTTTCATAAGAACATATGAAATATCAAAAGTTTTAAACAAAATTTGTTGTCCATAAGAGTTCACCATGTTAAATTTATCAACATTATTATGTTTTCCAACTTGGGAAGAGTTTTCCTTGACAAAAACAATGCGATCCTTGCCATTCTTGTGGGTTCTAGCTTTTTGCCATTCAACATGAGAATACCCAATTCCATATTTAACATTAGGAGGTCTTGTGACCAAGTATGCACTACGTGGATACTTGACCTTCTCCTTGTCAAACATGCCACTTTGGGAGGGATGCTTGTCTTTTGTCATGTTTGACTTTTCTTTCAAGTTAGTGTCACTTTTTGCACATGTACAAGTTATGACACCTCTAGATTCAATATGTTGAGAAGGTGAGCTTAAAGACGATGAAGAACCACTTTGCTTGAGTGACTCAACTTGCATCTCAAGGATCTTGTTAACTTTGGTTAAGTTAGCAAGTTCATCCTTGATAGCTATGTCTGGGTCTTTTAACTTTAAACAAGTCTCCTTGCTTGAAGCTAACTCAAGTTCAAGTGATTTACCTCACTCCTTTTCATGCTCAAGAAGATTTGTAGAATGATCGTATCTTCTTGGCGATTGACTAGCTCCTCCATATCAACAATCTCATCCATTAGAATTTTTATTTTAGCTACATTATTTTTATCTAAACCTCTAAGAATTACTTCATCATCAATAGAATTATCAATATCACTAGTAACGGAATGCGCGGAGGAAGATTTATTTTCAACCTTTCTTTTTCCTTCCTTAGCCATTAGGCATGTGTGGTTGGTGTCCTTCCATGCTCTCATGGTTGGGAAGCGAGTGGACTTCATGGTAGGCTTCTTGATAGCTATAGTAGCCATTTCCTCCTCTTCTTCTTCTTCAGATGAGGACTCATCATTGGAGTCCCACTCCTTCCTTAGATGTGCTTGGCCATATAGCTTCTTTTTCTTGAATATTTTCTTTTTTTGATGCTTGTTGTCTTTACTCGTCCTCTTATTGTCTTCATGTGGGCAATGCACTATGAAATCATCATATTCTCCACAAGTATAGCGTGCCCGTCTCATCCTGGATCTTTGCCTTTTCTTATGTCTTCCTTCACTTGAACTGCCACCCTTTCTTCTTCTCATCATTTTCTTGAAGTTTTTGATGAGCAAGATCATGTCATCTTCATCGACATCAGTGCTTTCATCATCACCATCATCTTCCTCGGGAGCTCCTCGAGTTTCTTCTGATGCGGGCTTGCATGTTGCCTTTAGAGCAACTCCTCTCTTCATTGCCGAGGTAAGATTGGCAAGTTCCTTGACATGATTGGCTTCCTTTTCCATCGTTTTGAAGTTTATGATTTTGCCAAGAAGTTCATCCGGGGTCACTTTGCGAAACCCGGGATTTCTCTAATCATGGAGTAGAGTGTCAAGTTTTGAGACATAAACGCTCTAAGAATCAATTTGACCACTTCGTGATCTGTCCACTTCTTGCTACCATAGGCTCGGACTTTGTTGATGAGAGACTTCAGTCGATTCTACATTTCTTGGGCTGATTCACCTTCTTTGATAGCAAATCTTCCCAATTCACCTTCAATCATCTCAATTTTAGCTTCACGTACATGATGATCACCTTCATGTGCGGTTTTTGGAGTGTCCCAAATTTCCTTGGCAACTTTGAGTCCATCCACTTTGGTGAACTCGTCTCGACTCAATGATGAGGTGATTACAGCCGCGGCTTGAGCATTTTGATGAATAGCTTGCTCTTGATCCGGAGTTAGCTCTTCATCATCATCGGGAATATGTAGCCTTGTACACACTATATGCCAAAGACTTGGGTTAAGAGATATAAGGTGCATTTTCATGTTCTATCTCCACATTGAATAATCATTTCCATCAAAGTATGGTGCTTTGCCTAAAGGAATTGACAACTAATGACTATTAGAATTTAAGCGCTCATAGTTAAAAGGATATCGGGAGTAGTCTGTGTGACTACTCCATTTTTGCTTCTTTTCTTCAATCTTCTTCCCTTTGGGGAGAATGCCTTCTTCTGCATAAGAGCCTTGAGTTGAAGCATCCACTGCATGGATTCCGGTTTATCGCAACAAAAAAAATCGTCACAATAGGTTGTTTTTCGTCGCAATAGGTCACTATTGCAATGAAAAAGAGTGTGGTGATAGTTTTTACGAATCGTCGATAATTCCCGCGGGGATAGGTTATTTGCGATGCCTTGGCATCCGTGGCGAATAGTATGGTATTGCAACGATTTTACATCGGTGGCAAATAGGATGATATTGCAAAGTTTTCATGTATTGCAACGATTTAACGTATCGCAACGAGTTGTACGGTATTGCAATGGGTTCACGATCATGGCAAATAGTATAGTATTGATACGATTTCATATTCGTGGCAAATAGTATGATGTTACAACGATTTAGCGTATTGCAACGATTTAACGTATTGCAACAAACAACATGGTATTGAACGATTTCACATTCTTGGTAATTGTATGTGGTTGCAACGATTTCACAGGTGTGGTAATGGTACGGTATTGTAACGATTTCACATTCGTGTCAAATAGTATGTTAATGCAACGGTTTATTGTATTGCGACAATTTAACGTATTGCAACGAGTAGCATTGTATTGCAACGATTTTGCAGGTGTGGCAATAGTACGGTATTGTAACGATTTCACATTCGTGGCAAAATAGTATGTTATTATGGCGGTTCACCGTATTGCGACGATTTAACGTATTGATACGAATAGCATTGTATTGCAACGATTTTGCGTTCGTGGTAACAGTACGTGATTGCAACGATTTTCATATTTGTGGCAAATACTACAGTAGTGCAACGATTTTCACAGCCATGGCAAATAGTAACATATTGCAACGAGTTATGGTGTAGGGACGATTTACCATATTGCAACGAATATCACGGTATTGCAACGATTTCACATTCGTGGCAAATAGTATGGTACTAAAACGATTTCACAGTCGTGGCAAATAGTATGATACTGTGATGGTTTAATGTCCGTGGCAAATACTAGGTCAGTGCAACGAGTCAATAAACGTGGCGAATAGTACCGTATTGCAATGATTTCAGATCTGTGGGAACTAGTCTGGTACTGAAACGATATCGTATCCGTGGCGAATAGTTGGGTATTGCAACGAGTCCACAAACGTGGCAAATAGTACCGTATTGCAACATTTTCAGATCCGTTGGAACTAGTATAAGGTACCACAACGATTTCGCATCCATGGCGAATAGTTTGGTATTGCAATGATTTTTTATCTGTGGCAATAGTGTTTTAATGCAACGGTTTTTGAGTCATTGCCAAATGTTTACATTGCAACGTTTTGTCATTCTATTGCCACGTTTTACCATCCATATTGGCAATAGCTTCCTATTGCAAAAATTTATCATTCTTGACAAGAAATTCGTAATGCCACGTTTTATAATTAGCGGCAGTAAAACCCGAATACACCAGGTTTGAAAATTAGTGGCTACAGAATCACGAGTTTAACAATAAACATCCATCAATTTTACAACACGCATAACAACACTCAAGGATTACTTAAGCGACGTGTTTGCATGCTAAGAGTTTTCCTAAGCTGACCGGGACTAATTGTTGGAGCAGGCGGCTTTTGGCGGTTCCTTATTTGTTGGACCTTCTGTGGAGTGGTCACCATCATCATTTTCTGCATTTCAGCCAATGAGGTGCGCATGTCCCGCATTTCCTTAACTGTCTGTTCAAGATCAGCTGCTATCTGACCTTGTAAGTTCTAGACTTCAACGATTATCTCTTCATTCTTCTGGTTTATGCAGTCCATCTGGGTGTTTAATCTATCATTTCTTTCTTCCAAGCCCTGCACTATTTCATTGAGGCCTGCATTTCTAACTTCTAAGTTTCGAACTTGGTCGTTGAGGTATTCAGACATATGGATACGCATACGTTCATGTTCGGGACCAGTTGGGTTAGCCATATAACCACGCCCCCGAACCTGTGATCCTGCACAACCGATTGAGCATCTATAACAACGCTGCAAGATGTGGTTTCTCTCCTCATTTGGAATTGGGCCTCCCTGCTCAGCTTCCATGTCGTCCACTTGGGCACGTGTCTGGATCTATATACGAAAAGAAAAGTCACAGGTAATTTGCAAATATTTATTTGATTGGGGATTGTTTGAAGTGTTACTCACATGTACAGCTTCTGCCAGCTTGTTTGTCCTGTTACCGTTCAACAAATGGCTTGCCTCCCATAGTTGTATGTCATCGAGTTCTTCTCCGGTCTCTGGGTCTCGCTACATAAAATACAAGTGAACTTCAACATGTCGGTATACATATTGTTTGCAGCGCAAAGTAAAAGCGTGATTTATTTTTCATACCTTCTCATAACTAAGTTGGGCATAGGATTTGGAGCCAAGCAAGTGACATGCCTTTTGTCTGCTTCGATTTTGAGAATTGGTCCTGCTTATTGACTGCAATAATTTTTTAAGAATTATTTCCACGAATGAAAGTAAATGAAATATTTTTTGTATGATGCAAAGCTATTAAAAAGTTAGCTTACCTTGAATCGCTCAGACCCAAAATATTCTATTAGGTGCAACGACTTGGGCGTCCTTACGTCAGTAGGCTGGTTTCGTATACATTCTTCATCGGTAGAATAACTCTTATAGGTGGCATGCAAAGTCGAGCGCCACCCACTGTAGCGCTCACCAGCAAGTTTCAAATTTTTTCTTGCGCTCTCCGGTGTGTCCTCCATGTACCAGGAATCTTGTACATTGTATAACAAGTTGCCATAAGCGTACAGGATGGAGATTGCAAGAAAAAAAATACTTGTGTGGGGGTGTGACAACACGAACCAGAATGTCTCGTATTATATATCTCTTGTTACTATGGCCTACCTCTGCCTACTTCGTTGCACCAGTGAGGGATGCATGTCTTTTTGTAAACATAACCACATCATCGACAAAGTGCCGCTGATTAATACCAACAACTGCACCCAACCTAGCAGAGAACTGAATTGGTAGCTTCACATGCTCTGTTCTACTAACTTGGGATGCATAGCGTATTCTGGCAACCTTAAGTCCTTTAGCCACATTTCTTCCTAGCTTCCTTCCTTCTGTTACATTGATTCAAACGATAAATGATTAAAGCAAATTACCACCTGAACAAGTTTAGTATCATGTACAAATAGTGTGAAAATAAGAAACGTATGATGTTCATACAATCTTCAGGATGAGTGCGGCAAATACGAGCGTGGGAGGACCGCGTCGTGCCAGCACCATTTTGTTCTGTAGTACTCCCTCTTGGTTTATATTAATTGTCGCCAACAAATGAATTAAAAATGAACTACTACAGTAGTTAGGACTGTCCTAACGACAACTATTTTGATGGGGGGGGGGTTACATTATTGACTTCTTTGTTGCTGTTCATACCCTAAAATGAGCCGTCAGGTACACATGTCAGTGGCGGTATGCACTCGTAGTACCGCAGAGGATTTTTAGTCCATGAGCGAAGCAGGCAAGACTGTGAGGGGGCATGCAGCTGGCAACGCTAGACTAGACATAGATAGGGTTCGCGGGTTCGGTCTGACTGACATCAGCCGGAGCGCGTCTCGAAGAGAATTATTAGTTGCAAATCAAGTAATGAACGCCAGCGGTAGCAGGTGGTGAATGCAAGACAGATAAGGCAGGCAGCTTGCGGGATTGAAATCCTCCGCAGTACTGCACCTGCATTAGCTGCCACTAATATGTGGGCCCATGAGACATTGGGTCTACTTGTCAGTGGCGGCTAATGTAGGTGCAGTACTGCATAATGCCAGCTTGCGAGACTCAACAAAGCGAGGGTTCGGTCTCGCCGAAACTCTCGATGAGGATTGGTGGCAGAGCGAGTAATGGCCAGGGATTTGCGAGCGGTGGGGTAATCGTGGCACGTGAAGGATGGGACGTGGCGATGGGCGAGGGAGACGCGTCGGGGAGGACACTGAAGTGACCAGCAGCAGGGCGTGGGCGTGGGCGTGGGCGCCGGTGCAGGCCGGAGTGGCTGGCGGCCAGAGAGCACAGCGTGTAGGCATAAAAAAATCACGCCATCACACAGGCTGATGAACTGTTAACTATAAAGACTAAGTACTAATAAGAAAGTAGAATCGCAAGGAATGCTAAAACAATTAGTAGAGCCTAGGAAAGAATGCAAAGGACCATGATACACCCATCATCAATACATCTAAAGGACAGAACATAGTCTCTCAAAATGCTCCAAATTTAATGCCAAAGGAGTAGAGTAAAAAACTAACATGCTCTACCAAAACAAATGGCACGGTAGAGAGGCAGGTAGTAATGTGATGTGATATGGGTAGTTGGAAGCTACTACCGAGGATAAAGTTGGAGTGGGACATTTTTTAAGCTCTAGAAGTAAAATTACGCTGGGGCGGAAGGAGTATTTCGGGTTTGTATATCTATACTTGCCATTGGTTCATGCATCGTAGTAGTACCAGGGAGAGAAGAACCTTGGGGTTCCTAAACATCATGTGCTGCAATATTCTCTACGTACCATGCAAACGATTTAATGTTGTCTAAATTTGTTTAATTTTGATAGTATACACATTTATAGTTATACCAGGTGCTTGTTGGCCACCATGAATGCTTGTAGACGACATCACAGTTTGATGCCTTGTTCCTAATGTAAAGAGCATTGTAAGTAGTCATTCCAAATAACAGTGATAACGTCAGATTACATGATCGATGTAGATTTTGGATCGGATGGTGTGCTTTCTATAAACTACAGTGTTTGTTACTAACGCAGGAATTAGAAAAGAAAGAATAGATAAAAACGTACGATCCGAGAAAGCCACAAGAAAGAAAAAAGTGAAAACCATGGGAACTAAAAATCATAGGAATACAAATTTGTAAAACAGGAATGAGAGTACAACATTTGGAGTGGTTGATCAGATAACCCGTGCGTCATTTACTTCTAAATTCGGAAATTACATACTACTACCTCTGGTTTTTAGTATTTGTCGTTCCCGGCCAGGAATTGAACTAAAAATACACTACCGTAATAAGCTGTCGGAGCAACATTTATTTAGGGACAGATGTAGTGTATATATATATATATATATATATATATATATATATATATATATATATATATATAACTAAATTTGTAAAATAGAATACCACATTTCTTCTTTGTTAATTTATTTAATCTTCGTATATCAGGATGGATCGTGTATAACTTAATTAGGCCAAAACTGCATGGATCATGTAGAACCAATCCAATATAGCTCTATAAAAAGACGGCATGTATCATGTAGTTTACCTAGCACAAAACTAGAGTCCGGGATGCGATGTCGCAGGGAGGTGTCGGCGACGAAGGGGTTCAGTAGAGCCCGTCAAACTTGGTCGCCCAGCGTTGTACCCAAGGAGTCAACACCACCAAGAGCTTCGATGTGTCACTGCGAGATCCATGGGAGAAAAATTGTAAAATCGTGGGAAATGAAAATGCGGGAATTTTTTAGGAATACAAGTATGGAACACAGGACAGAGAGACAACACATTTGGAGTACTGCAAGATCACCGGAAGGGCGGGGCAGCGGTGTGTCGGGAACGGAGGCCAGTGTTTCCATTTATACTCATCGTGGCTGAAATAGGGTTACAATAATAGGAGGGACCAAAATTGGAGGCACAGGTAGTGAAAATTGAATTGGAGGCGCCAAGTATAACGATATAATTTTCGCGGGAGTGGAGAATTTGACGCAAGCCATGCCCTTGTGCACGCATCCAATCGTGATTAATTACATCTCATGTTACGTCGATTCTTGCACATGGCTGCTGCGTGTAGCTAGAGGGGTAGACTTCGTCTTAGGACAACTTGTTCGCTTCTTAATTCATCTTTGTTGCCATGCATGGAGATCAAAATCTAAAAGCAGTCATCTGCTAGCTAGTGGGACATTCCAAAAAATACAAAAAAATATGAATCGCCAAATGTATACGTATGTGCCAATGCAAACGATATGCAAATACAGCCAAGTGCACGAAAGGACAATGGTAAACAATCAGCATTTTGTAACATTAATCACGATGAAACGATAACATGTAGTATATACTACTACATACAAAAAATACATTTTCCCACGCGCCGAATACAAATGAAAAAATTGAGTGAAAGAACACAAAAGAGGAGAAACGCAGCCTCAACCACGATCTCAATGGAGTTTCAACCAAGAGTCGTTGATTGTCACAACACAACGAATTCTTGACTAGACATTGAACAACAATTATCTCGCCCCTTTTCAGAAAGGAATTGTTTTTCGATACTGCATAGGACGCATTGTTTATGAACAGAAAAGACATTTATCATTAAAATAGAAACAACACATATATTACAAACAAGAATTATGAAAGCACATAGAAGACAAGAAAAAGAAAAATTACAAATACTACTCTACTCGGAGTTGGAGGAGATCTCCTGAAAGTGCATCTAGGACTCCCTTGTGGGTTTTGGATGATTTATGACAAGCAATTGGGATCCTAACCTCTTTATTGAGATGAATGCAGGCCTATAATAGAAAAATGAGTAAAATACCAAAAAGAAGGGATGAAGAGGAGCAAAGTGGAAATGAGCTCAAGGAAAAAGAGTAGTAGATTATTTTGAATGGAGTGTGTTAAGGAAACACACCCCAAGAGCTCAATGATAATTAAACACACACATTGCACAGAGTTACACAGGACCGGACTAGTCCAATCACAACCGGACTAGTCCGATAACCTTTCTGCACCAGATCGGACAAGTCCGATATCTGTCGGACTAGTCCGATATATTTCTGACTAGAATCAGACTAGTCCTCCCTAGTGCGGACTAGTCCTCAAAACACTGCACAAGTCACAAAAAATCGGGCAAGTCCATTATTAACCGGACTAGTCCGATATCCTTTCTGATCCACTTCGGACAAGTCCGATATTCACACGGACTAGTCCGAAAAAACCCATTGATCTAAATCGGACAAGTCCTCCAAGTGCGGACTTGTCATCCAACACACTTAGGGTTTCACATGTCTGGACAAGTCCGATGGACATTGGACTAGTCTGAAGATTTCCAGTAATGAAATCGGACAAGTCCGTTTTCAGCCGGACTAGTCCGATATTTCGGGATACTGAGGGTTTGCTACACACAGCACACCGGACTAGTCCGGTGACCTCCACGGACTAGTTCGAACTTTCTGAACCCTAACGGTAACTTTTAGAAACCTCATATAAATAGAGGTGCACGGCCCAATTTCACACACTCTCGAACCCTAGCGCCGTCACACCTCTCAAGAGTCTCAAAAACAACCTCTCTCCACGAAATTAAGAGCAACATCGTCCAATCCTTTGAGGATTCACTCTAGATCATTGGAGAGACACTTGCGACACCACATTGAGCTCTTGGTTTGATTCTCTAACACACTCCTGCGTTTCAGTTGTAACTTTTGAGTGTGTTTTCGGTGGCATTGTGTTTTGTAATCTAAGGGAGCTCTCAACGTTTGAGAACGCCCCTTGAATTCGGTTATTCACCCCCTTTGTGATTAGTGGAAGAGGATTGGCCTTCGTGGCGATCCAACTAGGGTAGGGTTGGAGAAGACCCGGTCCTTTTGTGGACTCCTCAACGTGGACATAGGTTGCCTTTGTGGTAGCCGAACCACGGGATAAATCGTTGTGTCTTGTTTTAGTGTTTATCATTCTAATTAATCAACTCAATCTAGGGTTTCATATACATTGTTCATCTTACGTTAAATTGTTGAACATAAGACTTAATTGTGATATAATCCAGTATACAACTGTTAAAATGTTGTTTGATTCTATATTTCCGCTGCACACATAAAAGAATCAAACCAATCAATCAAGTTTAATCAACTTAGTCCGTGAACACCGGATTCTGGACTAGTCCGATATCTCTGGTATTGAACTTGTTGTTGAGTGTTGCGGGATGCGACAATTTTCGAAAAGGCCTATTCACCCCCCCTCTAGGCCTACATTCAATTGGTATCAGAGCAGGTTCTTCAAGAAAGAGTCTAATCGCTCGAAGACATCATGTCGGACATGAAGGACGTTCACAAAATCAACAACCAAGAGGAGGTTAACAACGACAAGAACCAAAAAGTGGAGAAGTACCTCAAAGCCATTCAACACTTCGAGGACGATGATGAGGAGACGGTGGAGCTAAAGGCACTCCTCAGAAAGAAGGCACTTTCCAAAGGGAAAGCGAAAGTGGAAGAGAAGAAGAAGGGGAGTAGTCACACCGACTACTCCCGATATCCTTTTAACTATGATCGTATAAATTCCAATAACAACCATTACTTATCTATCCCAATTGGAAAATCCCCACACTTTGATGGAAGTGATTACTCAATGTGGAGGCAGAATATGAAGATGCATTTGATTTCTCTAAATCCAAGTCTATGGCATGTTGTATGCACAGGGATAGATATTCTGGATGACGAGGAGGAGCTCACCCCAAGCCAAGAGCAGGCCATTCATAGAAACGCTCAAGCCGCAGCTGTAATCACGTCCTCACTCAGTCGGGACGAGTTCACCAAGGTGGATGGACTCGAAATTGCTAAGGAGATATGGGATACTCTACAAACTGCACATGAAGGTGACCGACATGTGCGTGAAGCAAAGATTGAGATGATCGAGGGCGAATTAGGAAGATTCGCAATTGAGGTAGATGAGTCACCCCAAGATATGTACAATCGATTGAAGACACTCGTTAAAAAAGTTCGATCATATGGGAGCAAGAAGTGGAATGACCACAAGGTTGTAAAGTTCATCCTTAGAGCTTTTATGCCTAGCAATGTCACGCAATGTTCCATGATTAGAGAAAGCCTCGGATACAAAAAGATGACTCCGGATGAATTTCTTGGAAAAATTATCAACTTTGAGATGATGGAAAAACAAGAAAAGCACATCAAGGAGATTGCCGATCTCACCTCGGCTAAGAAGAAAGGGGTTGCTTTAAAGTTCACCCTCAAGCCTCTATCCAAAGAAGCAAGAGCAGTACAACTAGGGGAAGACAGTGACGAAGAGAGCAGTGAGCTATATGAAGAGGACATGATATTATTCATGAAAAAGTTTAAGAGAATAATGAAGAAATGACAAGGGACAAAATCAAGTGAAGGCAAGTACAAGGAAAGAACAAAGCCAAAGTTGAGACGGGCGTGCTATAATTGTGGTGAATATAACCACTTTATAGTTGATTGCACATATGAGGAGAACAAGAAGAATACTAAAGAATCCAAGCCTCAACCTAAGAAATTCTTCAAGAAGAAGAAACAAGCCGAACAAGCGCATATTGGGAAGGAGTGGGACTCAAACGATGAGTCCTCATTATCTGATGAAGAAGAGATGGCTAGCATAGCCATCGAGAGCACGTCCAAGAAATCTACACTCTTCCCTACACTCGGTGCAAGGAAGGGAAATGGCACTTGCCTTATGGAAAAGGAAGGTAAACACAAGGTAATCATCAAAACCCCTTCCATGCATTCCTACTCTAGTGATGATGAAATAGATAGTGATGATGAGGATATGCTAAATGGACTAGATAGGAAAACTGCAACAAAAATGAAATTCTGAATCGATCAACTTGTTGAGAAGGAGAAGTTAAATCATCGTCAAGAGGACATGATTATCTCCCAAAAGGAGGAGTATGTCGAACTTGACAAACTTCTAGAGCTTGAAAAGGAGAAAAACAATTCACTAGAGCTTGAGTTAGCTTCAGGCAAGAAAGCTTGCTTGGAGTTAACTGACTCAAATGTTGCAATCAAGGACCAACTTGCTGACTGATCAAGGTTAACAAGATCCTTGAAGTGCAAGTTGAGTCACTCAAGCTGAGTGAGCCTTCCTCCTCTTCAAACTCACCTTCTCAACCCACTAAAATTAAATTTGCTCATATGTGCACATGTAGTAAAACTGACACCAGATTGAAAGGGAAATCAACGTCCACAAAGGATAAAAATCCTACCCAATGTGGCATATTTGACAAGGAGAAGATCAACTATGCACGTAGTGCATACTTGGTCCAAAGACCGCCAAATGTCAGATATGGCATTGGTTACTCCTATGATGAAAAGATGCATGCTGGAAGTCATAAGAATAACAAGGGAAGGATTTCTTTTGTGAAGGGAAGACCCTCTCAAACTGGTAAGTCGAAGAATAAAAACTTGAACTCACACGAATACCGGACTAGTCCGGTTGGTGTTCGGACAGGTCCGGTCCTCCGGACAAGTCCGACCCCTTAGACTAGTCCGGCTGATAAACAACGGCAGCTATTATTCAAAACTTTTGATGCCTCCTATGTATTAATGAGAATTAATCTTGGCAATGTCTATGCTCATTATGTTGGGCGACGCCATGGGAACACAAAATCCCATGTGTGGGTGCCCAAATATATTGTAACTAACCTCCAAGGACCCAAGCAAGCTTGGGTACCTAAAACCAAAGCATAATTTGTTTTTGCAGGCCTATTCCTCCGGTGGATCCAAATGGGTGCTAGACAGTGGATGCACCAACCACAAGACCGGAGAAAGGAGGATGTTCGTGGAATATGAAGAGAATGAGGATCCAAACGAGGGCATCTACTTCGGAGATAATAGTCAAGGAAAGGTGCTCGGTACCAGTAAAATTGCAATATCCTCTAAACACACACTTTCTCATGTTTTACATGTTGAATCTTTAGATTATAACCTGCTGTCCATATCTCAACTAAGTGACAAAGATTATAATTGCTTGTTCACTAACGAGGGTCTGACCGTCTCTAGGAGGAGTGATGGTTCCATTCCATTCAAGGGTATGTCGAAGGGAAATCTTTACCTTATTGACTTCAACAAGGATAAAGCCGAACTCAACACATGCTTGATTGCAAAAACCAACATGGGTTGGCTGTGGCATAGACGGCTATCACATGTTGGTATGAGGAATCTTCAAAAACTCCTCAAGGGTGATCACATCCGCGGTTTGAAGAATGTTGTTTTTGAGAAAGACAGGCCTTGTAGCGCGTGCCAAGCCGGGAAGCAAGTTGGAGCACATCATCCCGCAAAGAACGTCATGACTACAACAAGACCGCTCGAACTACTCCATATGGACTTGTTTGGTCCAATCGCTTACATAAGCGTCGGCGGTAACAAATATGATTTAGTTATCATTGATGACTTTTCTCGCTTCACTTGGGTTTTCTTTTTGCATGATAAGTCAGAAACACAAGGAACACTCAAGAAGTTCTTCAAGCGAGCTCAAAATGAATTTTCATTGACAATCAAGAGTATTTGAAGCGACAATGGCACAGAGTTCAAGAACACACAAATGGAGGAGTACCTTGATGAAGAGGGCATCAAGCACGAATTTTCAGTGCCATACTCGCCACAACAAAACGGAGTTGCGGAAAGAAAGAACCGAAAACTCATAGAGATGGCAAGGACAATGCTCAATGAGTAAAAGACTTCGAATCGATTTTGGGCGGAAGCGATTAACATCGCTTGCCACGCCGCAAATCGACTCTATCTTCATCGACTACTCAAGGACTCCCTATGAGCTACTCACCGGTAACAAACCAAACATTTCCTATTTTCGAGTTTTCGGTTCTCCATGTTATATCCTGAACAAGAAGCCTAGGACTTCAAAGTTCGCTTCAAAGTCTGATGAAGGTTTCTTGCTTGGTTATGATTCGAACACTTACGCCTATCGTGTTTTCAACAAGACCTCCGGACTTGTTGAAGTAGCACGTGACATAGTGTTCGATGAGACTAATGGCTCCCAAAAGGAGCAAGTTGATCCATGTGAATTAGGTAAAGAAGAAGCTCCTTGTCAAGCATTGAAAAGAATGGCTCTAGGCAAAATTTGACCACAAGAGCCACCCTCACACGTACATGAAGAAAATGAACCACAAGAGGAGACCATCAATCAAGGGGGAGCTTCAACACAAGATCAACCACAAGAGTACGAAGATGATCAACAAGTCAACGAAGGCAACCACTTAGGGGGAGAAGCGGACAATCATGAAGACACAACTCCTCAAGTGCCACACCCAAGAGTACACCAATGCGTCCAAAGGGATCACCCAATCGACAACATCATCGGTGACATCCAAAAGGGAGTAACCACTAGATCTCGCATAGCCAACTTTTGTGAGCATTATTCGTTTGTATCCTTTTTGGAACCACGCAGGATTGAGGATGCATTGAAGGATCCGGACTGGGTGGTGGCAATGCAAGAAGAATTGAACAACTTCAAGCGGAACGAGGTGTGGGAACTTGTGGCAAGGCCCACTGCAAACATCGTTAGCACCAAGTGGGTCTTCCGCAATAAACAAAATGAACACGGGGTGGTGACAAGGAACAAGGCACGACTTGTGGCCAAGGGGTACTCACAAGTCGAAGGTTTGGATTTTGGTGAGACTTTTGCTCCAGTAGCTAGGCTTGAATCTATTAGAATATTACTTGCATATGCTACTCACCACGATTTCAAGCTGTATCAAATGGATGTGAAAAGCGCCTTCCTCAACAGACCGATCAAGGAAGAGGTGTACGTGGAGCAACCACCGGGGTTTGAAGACAAAAAGTTCCCCGACCACGTATTCAGATTGCATAAGGCTCTCTACGGCCTCAAACAAGCTCCTAGAGCTTGGTATGAGTGTCTTAGAGATTTCTTAATTGAGAATGGTTTTCAAATTGGCAAAGTAGATTATACATTATTTACAAAGAATTAGACAATGATATCTTTATTTGCCAAATTTATGTTGATGATATAATATTTGGGTCAACTAATCAATCTTTTTGTGAGGAATTTAGCAAAATCATGACAGACGGGTTTGAAATGTCAATGATGGGAGAATTAAAATACTTCTTGGGATTCCAAGTGCGGCAACAAAAGGAAGAAACATTCATAAGCCAAACCAAGTACACGCAAGACATACTTAAGAAGTTTGGCATGGACAAGGCAAGGCCCATAAAGACCACCATGGCAACAAATGGCCACTTGGATCTCAATGAAGATGGACCTAACATCAACCAAAAGGTATACCGCTCCATGATTGGATCTCTACTCTATTTATGTGCATCTAGGCCAGATATTATGTTAAGTGTATGTTTGTGTGCAAGATTTCAAGCCAACCCTAAGGAATGTCACTTGACAGCTGTACAAAGGATCTTGAGATATTTAGTTCATACACCCAACCTTGGTCTTTGGTACCCAAAAGGCTCAAAATTCAATCTCATTGGTTACTCTGATGCAGATTATGTCGGGTGCAAAGTAGATAGAAAAAGCACCTCCGACACATGCCAATTCCTAGGGAGATCCTTAGTTTCTTGGTCCTCCAAGAAACAAAATTCCATTGCCCTATCCACAGTCGAAGCGGAGTATGCTACAGCCGGGAGTTGTTGTGCACAACTCCTTTGGATGCGACAAACTCTAAGGGATTACGGTTACAATATGAACCGTATTCCTCTCCTTTGTGACAATGAGAGTGCCATCAAAATTGCCCACAATCCAGTTGAGCACTCTAGAACTAAACACATAGACATAAGACATCATTTTTTGAGAGACCATTCCATGAAAGGAGATATAACCATCTCACATGTCAACACCCAAAAGCAATTGGCCGACATATTCACCAAGCCACTTGATGAAAAGCGTTTTTGCGAACTCCGAAATGAACTAAATATCCTTGATGCTCGTAGTGTTGCTTGAAAGGTTGCATAACTGTATGAATTCTTCAAAAATGTTGATTGAATTGTGAAAATCATCTCTCTCAATTTTTCTCAAAAAACTATGTCAATTACTAGATCTTGATGAATTATGATCATTGTTTGATTATTGTATGCTTACTGGTCAAAGTCATCAAGATTAACTGATTTGTTTTGCCCCTCTATTCTCTATTTATGAACCTTCAAATATATATGAATGGGCTATGCAAAATTCTCATGATGACCACGGACAAGTCCGTGGTTACCCGGACTAGTACGCCCATGCAGAATAGTCTGCTGAGTGCCGGTTAGTCCGGACTAGTCCGCTAGACCACGGACTAGTCCGATATAGCTCTCTGGATGAGTTCGGACTAGTCCGGTCATCTCCGGACTTGTCCGATTTTTCGTGTCCATAACCCTAGCCGCCACCAAACCCTAATTCCTCTCATCCCCACTCTTGCTCACGCATTCTCTCTCTTGCGCTTGAGCTCCCAAGGCGATTCCTTGCTCCCTCCATAAAAAAGGTGCGCATTCAGGAGAAAATCAAGCTTGACCTCGTGCGGATTGAAGTTAGCGGACTTGTCCGGGCTCCAACTCCCTAATCCTCAAGCTTCAATCGATTTCTTCGGTAATTGTCTCCCAAACCCTATAAATCTTTTTTTTTCTCCATTGTTGATCGAATAGCCTAGCATCTTTCACTAGATACATGCTTCTTTGATGTACTACGTGCATGCTAGACTTGTTATGCATTAGGAATCATCCTTTGTCCAGTATGTTAGGTTTTTGAGGATGAACACTGGACTAGTCCGGTCCATGCACGGACAAGTCTGGTCCCCCGGACTAGTCCGTGCCTGTGCACCGGACTAGTCCGATGTTTCTGAACTTAAAACCTAATTCTTGAATTCCTCAATGCAATTCCTTGCTTTCTTTTCATACCTATGCCTTGTATCACTCATCATCATTCTTGCAAATCATTCTCAGATCATGTCCAGCTCAAATGATGAAATCTTCGACTTTGAGGCCGAGATGGGCCACGAGGTGGCACCTCGGACCTCAACGGGTCTTGGAAAGAAGCGCCAAGAAAGACCTACCGAGCCAGCTCCATCCCCTCCACAAGTTCGAAATAAAGTGCTAGCGAAAAAGCCGACCTCCAAGGTGCCATCTTCTAGGGCTACCGCCAGTGGTGGCCCTAGCTCGGCAAGTGCCCGCCAAGCAAAGGGAAAGGGCAAAGGGATAGCGACGGGTCCAGTCAGGCCTTTGAAGCTGCATGCTCCCAGGGAAGGGGTCCGGGACCCTACTGAGGAGAAGTTCAATGGCAAGGGCAGTGACTCAGCGGCAAAATTCAGAAGCATTGACTGGTATGGCAGGCCGAAGCAAGCTGCTGATGGAAGGTTCTGGTGCAACTTCCATGCTGATTTCTACAAATCGGTGTATCTACTAATGAAGACCCCCGTGGTGCGCAGTCAGTGGATTGACTGGGCACATTTTGAGAAGAAGGGCTGCTCACTGTTCACTGATGTAGTGAGAGCCATTTAGAAGCATGGACTGAGAGATATGTTTGCTTTCAGAAATAACTAGAATGATGAAGTGATTGCGCAGTTCTTTGTGACCTGTCACTTCTCTAGTGAGGATGAAGAGAGTGTCAGTTGGATGACCCATGGATCCAAGTACAACATCACTCAAGAAGATTTCGCTAACCTTCTTCATCTTGACAACACAAGATCTGATTGCTTGGTCATACACAACATTGGTGTCATTGACAAGGATAGGATGAAGTTCCTATATGAGCAAAACTCAAAGTTCAACCCTCCTTCCACCAAAAACATGAAGCCATTCTTTGTGGTGTTGAACAGAGTGTTAAGAAAAACAATTGTTCCCAAGGATGGAGATGCTGGGAGTGTGCAAGGATACCTCCAAACTCTGATGAGAGTCATAAGCAAGGACCGCCCATTTGATGTGGCGGAATACATTTAGAATGATATGGTGAACATATCCTGCAATCCCAATAGATCTTGTAGATATGCTCCTTACCTAATGTTTGTGATTGAAAAAGTCACCGTCATTGAGTTTGTGAAATATGTGGAGCATCTCCCCTTGAGGCCTCAAATGCCTCAAAAGCCGAGTGTGCAGGATGCTCCCTCGCCGGCCTCCAGTCCCGAGGCACCGGCAAGAACATGAGAAGATGTCAGAGCTGCTCCAGCTTCAAGGTTAGCCCCTCAAAGAGGATCAGCTAGTGGGATCCTCAAGTATCTGGCTGCCATATTCACCTCCTGCAAGAAGGCCGAAGTGAGGGCTCATAAACTCAACCAGAATAGAAAGGAGGACATGAAATACATAAAGGCCAACGTGAAGCAAATCTGCCAAAAGCTGGAGATCGACCCCATTGGGTCTCCAGTGATTTCCGAGGACTCTTACGCGGACTTCACTGAGCTCGCGCCCTTGAACCCCTCCGAGCTTGCCTACTTTGGCACTGGGGGCTCGAGTGGCTCCGTTCCTCCTTCTCCTCCTCATCAGGCTGAAGATGAAGATGACGAAGACGACGATGAGAGGACCGACAGTGAAGAGTGAAGACCCTAGGACCCTCCTCTCCTTCTTTTTGGTGTCTTGATGCCAAAGGGGAAGAGATTGAGGGGGAGTCTTAGCTTTAGCTGTAGGATGCGAGGAGAGAGCTCTTTTTATCTATCTTTGTGATTGTAATGATTTAACATTGTTTCTAAGTTAACTTTGGTTCTGTGATGCAATGCTTACTTAATTTGAGAAGTATTTATTAAAATCTGTAATTTTGCTCCTGGAATGACATATGTGCTTCGTTTTGGTTGGTTAATGCAAATTATGTCACACTCAATGTCTTAATGTACTTAGTTATGCATCCGACCATAAAGAATGCACATATGGATAATTCTTTAACTGCTTGATGTATCTTGATTCATATGTGCATACTTTATGAAAATCTCAATTTTTTGTCATATTTTGTGAAATCTCAATTGGTTGTCATCCATCACCAAAAAGGGGGAGATTGAAAGTGCATCTAGGACTCCCTTGTGGGTTTTGGATGATATATGACAAGCAATTGGGATCCTAACCTCTTTATTTAGATGAATGCAGGCCTATAATAGAAAAATGAGCAAAATACCAAAAAGAAGGGATGAAGAGGAGCAAAGTGGAAATGAGCTCAAGGAAAAAGAGTAGTAGATTATTTTTTATGGAGTGTGTTAAAGAAACACACCCCAAGAGCTCAATGATAATTAAACACACACATTGCACATAGTTACACAGGACCGGACTAGTCCGATAACCTTTCTGCACCAGATCGGACAAGTCCGATATCTGTCGGACTAGTCCAATATATTTCTGACTAGAATCGGACTAGTCCTCCCCAGTGCGGACTAGTCCTCAAAACACTGCACAAGTCACACAAAATCGGACAAGTCCGTTATTAACCGGACTAGTCCGATATCCTTTCTGATCCACTTCGGACAAGTCCGATATTCACATGGACTAGTCCGAAAAAACCCACTGATCTAAATCGGACAAGTCCTCCAAGTGCGGACTTGTCATCCAACACACTTAGGGTTTCACATGTGCGGACAAGTCCGATGGACATCGGACTAGTCCGAAGATTTCCAGTAACGAAATCGGACAAGTCCGTTTTTAGCCGGACTAGTCCGATATTTCGGGACACTTAGGGTTTGCTACACACAGCACACTGGACTAGTCCGGTGACCTCCACGGACTAGTCTGAACTTTCTGAACCCTAACGGTAACTTTTAGAAACCCCATATAAATAGAGGTGCATGGCCCAATTTCACACACTCTCGAACCCTACCGCCATCACACCTCTCAAGAGCCTCAAAAACGACCTCTCTCCACGAAATTAAGAGCAACATCGTCCAATCCTTTGAGGATTCACTCTAGATCATTGGAGAGACACTTGCGACACCACATTGAGCTCTTGGTTTGATTCTCTAACACACTCCTGCGTTTCAATTGTAACTTTTGAGTGTGTTTTCGGTGGCATTGTGTTTTGTAATCTAAGGGAGCTCTCAACGTGTGAGAACGCCCCTTGAATTCGGTTATTCACCCCTTTGTGATTAGTGGAAGAGGATTGGCCTTCGTGGCGATCCAACGAGGGTAGGGTTGGAGAAGACCCGATCCTTTTGTGGACTCCTCAACGTGGACATAGGTTGCCTTTGTGGTAGCCGAACCACGGGATAAATCGTTGTGTCTTGTTTTAGTGTTCATCAATCTAATTAATCAACTCAATCTAGGGTTTCATATACATTGTTCATCTTACGTTAAATTGTTGAACATAAGACTTAATTGTGATATAATCCAGTATATAACTATTAAACTGTTGTTTGATTCTATATTTCCGCTGCACACATAAAAGAATCAAACCAATCAATCAAGTTTAATCAACTTAGTCCGTGAACACCGGACTAGTCCGCACTTTACTGGACTAGTCCGATATCTCTGGTATTGAACTGGTTGTTGTGTGTTGCAGGATCCGACAATTTTCAAAAAGGCCCATTCACCCCCCCTAGGCCTACATTCATCTCCTCCACCTCCTCCTTCGTCGCCGCTGCCGCAGCCGCCTCCTCTACCGCTACCACCACCGCCTCCTCCGCTGCCGCCGCTGCTGCTGCCTCCTCCGGCAATTGAGTCCGAAGCTTCCGAGTGATAGTCCGCAGAAGATGCTGGCGGCCCTCCACCCCAGCCACCTTCCCAATCATCTCGTAGAGGACGTTGAGACGACCGGCCACAAACCCTAACCCGAAGCAGTAGTGGCCGGCAGTATCCATGCTGGTGCAGACAGGAAGTTTCC